>CM051707.1:4571365-4655312 GCA_028022725.1 Lycodopsis pacificus
GAGCTCATGGTTTTCAGACTCGTAAAAAACTGAGGCGGGAACATGGATGGGATAAACCAACTGGGGGAGCCTCTTCCTCTTGTTGTCGGCCCTCGATGTACACATACATGACAGCCTCATCGGGTAACTTGCATCATTGTAGACTGCAGTTTAAAAGTGAGACGATGAACAACCGCCCATTGCTAAATGTTAAAACTACTGTTATTCCAACAGTAGTTCACAAGAGCACAATAGCAAACGATAGCTTGGTAAAAGCTATTCTTTTTAAATAAATGAATGTATTATTTCTCTGTCAAAAGTTACATTGTCTCACTTGAATCCCTGCAGTTACACAATATTGTTTAAGGACCGATATGAGTCCGACATCTCTCTTTTCTTTCTGCAACAGGATTCTCCAGTCTGAGGCAGAGACCGTATACAGTCTGTGGTCTGAGGCTATTCCTATCTACTCAAGCAGGAACAAGTTAAACAGTTCTGTTTATCCGACACAACCATTTGTGAAAGAGCAACAACCAAAAGTCCCTTTCTTCGGTTTCGAACTTTGCCACATTTTTAAACACCTGAAACAGGTGCTGTGCTGTAAAGAAGAAGCTAGTTATGAACACCAACCACTGAACGCAAAAGTGCAAAGAGCTCGACTGATGGGACACGCGGGATTGTGTGGCCTCCTCCACAACTTCCCAACTCCTACTTAATCAGGTTTTTTTACACTCCAAACACAAAAACAATAGCGTTAACCGGGAGAACACTGAAAGGTTAATTTAATTGTATAGTTCTACCCAATGAGGACAGATGACTGACTGAGCTATTCTGTATTTACAATATCCATCATGATACAGCAGAGTTTGAGCACAAGATACATTTACAAAAAGCTCTGTTAACATTAGGTAAAAATAGTGTGAGCATTTTATTTACACGTTCCCAGGCCGTCCAGCCTCTTGATGCACTCGGTTATCACACGTTTACTGTATGTGTCTGCAGCAAAGCATTCATCATCATCACCTTCGAATCGGAAAACTAAAGAAAACAAGCGGTGTTTAAAGAGCGAGGATGAAGCATGCAGAGCCTCACACTGGATGTGTACAGTCTGTTACAGGTAAGAAAAAAATGAATACAAAAATATACAAAATACAGATGCTGAGATATGAGAGCGATGAGAGCGATGCGAGGGGGAGAGCAGACGGACCAAACCCCATGTTAAGACCAACTGTGAGTCAGCAGCTTCACATTCGGGAAGAACGAGGGATGAAGGCGAGTAAAAAAAAAAAAGAGAGGCGAGAGATGATGCCACTAGGATTAACAGAGTCACAGTTTGGATGCAGCATACTTCATTACCACTGACAAACAAAGCAGTTAAGAGAGAAAATGTTGTAACGAAGGAGGCCATCTTTACAACGGCTCACCAGTCCAGTGTATAGGATGAGTGAGCGTGTCTGAACACATGCCTCTCAATAACTATTGTGCTACTAGAGTGAGAAGATCACACACACACACACACACACACACACACACACACACACACACACACACACACACACACACGACTCAAAACTAAAATATTAAATCTGGGTTTGACTGATCTGTGTCTTTCGGGAGCAATGATAAGCACCAGAAGAAGAACTGATCGCTATGCCGCAGCTGTTAGAACTATACCGTACAGACATTTTCTCTCTAATGTAGTGCATACTGCATGTAAAGGGTTAAGCATGGCGGAGATTTGAAATGGGTGACTGAGGCGCTGGTGCTGATCACTGCTCGGTGCGATCGACTCCTCCAGGGCTCTAAAGCAAGCTACACACCACAGTCTTTCATCACGAGAGAAGAACAATAAAACTAGATCTCACTCCTAAATAAAGGGCTGCTTTTATATTTGAGATTATCAAATATAGATATGTGTGTGTATACTCTATTGAAGAAAAGAAATGCATACATCTATATTAAATTTCATTAATATAGTATCACGTAGAATTCATTTACTTTAGTGTTCATAATACATTTATGTGTGTATAAGTTTATGTTCGTATCCTTTACAAATCCACAGTTTAAGTTGTGCCTTTTTTTTGTTTTTTTTTGCAGAAATAGGGGAGCTGTGGGATAAAGTCGAGGTGTGTTCCTTACTTAAGGCGTTTCATGTACCAATAGCGTCTCACAAAGTGCACTACATAGGGATGGAGGGGAGGGGGGAGGAGGGGGGAGCTCATCGGGAACACACCCAAGGAGTCAAAAGGGACATAAAGATAATTTGGGGGGAAAAATATCTATATTCTTTAGCTCCTATTTGGTTCTTTATAAACTATGACTTTGAAATAAAGCAAAGTAATCCTCTCAAGACCACTAGCGTGGTAATCCTCGATGCGCGTCGTTGTTTCAGTGGGTCCGCTTGGTCGTCGAGAGGGAGAAGAATAAAGTGAGAGAGGAGGAGAGGAGGGTTGCTCGAGTGACCGTGTCTGCCGGTCGTCACTGTGTGTGGTTATATAGTGGTTTGTCCCAAGAGTACGACTGATGGACAGCTTTAAGTCTCATATGTACAAGCTCTGCCCCGCCTCCTCTGGCCGGCTCCCTTGTAACGAAGGCCATCTGGTGATCTTGCTCTCTTAGGGGGGGGGGGGGTGGGTTCTGTCTGTCTGTCACGCTTAAGTCCCGCCTCTTCCGGTTGGCAGTCACTCCCGCACTGGTGTCCAAAAAGGTTGAAATGTCTTCCAAAAGTAGTGTGTTCGCTTTTTAAAAACGCCTCTCAAACAGGCATGCAGCCGTGCATGCACGTGCACGTCCTCTCTCTGAATAACTGTACACACGCAGGCACTCAATCACTCAGGGGGGAGGGAGGAGGGGGGGAGGGAGGGGGGGGGGGGGGGGCAGAGTAGCCGGTCCCTCTAACAATTGCTGCTGTTTCTGAACTCCCCGTTCTCGGTTATCTGCAGTTTGGTGGGGTTGGTGGGTGAGATGCCGTTGCGGGTCTGCATGCTGTAGCGCTCCTTCAGCTGGGTCAGAGCGCTCATCAGACGGGCGTTGGCTGCATCCAAGGATGCTATGCGCTTCTCCTGCACACACACACACACACACACATGAATACAGTCAGAGGAACGTAGTGCAGGATCTATATTTAGACACAGAGATCTGTTTCTCTTCGTCATGCAAGACCATATTTGTATTCTTATCCTAAAACCTCTCTTGCTGTTTTTCAGTGAGGCTTGTTTGTACAAGTTGGATTTACAAAAATTTTAATTTAAATTGCTTTTTTCAACCTTAATTCCTCACCTGTTCTCGAGGAGAGGACTTAGCATTTTCATTAACATTGTCAACCCCCAGAATTTCCATGTACGGCTACTTGACAATGTCATCATTCAAAAGAATGTTACCAAGAAGTAAAAAGAAGCACATCGCACCGCATAGCTTCAAGTCCTGCTGTCGGAAATCAGCAGATTAAACGGTACGAATTTATCAGTTTCCTATTAAGGAACCCGCAAAATGAGAAAATATTACAGATATCAACGCTGTGTCATAGCAGTGTGATGACAATAGGGAAAAGGGAATGATTTGACATTAAGTTAGATGCCAAAAAGGTCCTGCCTAAGAAAAGACAACCATGTCAGTCTATATTATAGTACAGTAGGTGACGTTATGGATGTGTTCCTTGGACAGCAACACCAAAGAAAAGACCCCGATGCTGCTGGAAGACCAAGACACGTCTACATACAATACGTTTTCACACAAAAATACCAATGGCAAAATATAGGAGAACAAATTGCAAGGCATGATGAAGCAAATCGCACTGAAATGATGAACATTATTTTATTATTTCAATTAAAACTGGAACAGATTTACTATCCATATTAACTCAGATGATTTTAATTCACAAGTCAAATATGTGTTTCAAAAAAAGTCATCCGTACATGACACGGCCGCTCGTAAACTTCCGCTCCAAAGAGAACATTCAAAGTGCGAGAAGTTGCAAGAAATGAAGTCGCCATTTGAAATGTGTTTGTATGAACGCTTGTTGCACGAGGCTCACGGTGTCATTATATAATGTCGGCAGCGCTGAGCAGCACAGAAGCAAACCTCCGTCCTCGTCTTCATCACCAGATTTCTGTTTCTTTCATTCCCTCTGCCTGTTTACTGAACGCGACGACGTCTTGCCTGACTGTGGCGTGTTTGTTTGCAGATGCAAAGCCTCATTAACTAAGACATGAGGGAGATTAATCTCCTATATGCATGTTTGTGCAAATGTCATGTTGCAGCATAGCCGTGTTCCCCCCCCCCCTATTCTGTTGTAAAATCACTTTGACATTAATCTCCAAAGATGCACACGGCCTCATTGTGTGTTCGTATGCATATAATGTACACTTTCTCCAGGCTATAGAAGAAATTGTATCAACAACAAATACAGTTTTGCTGACACACTCATTCTCTGCTTACTTTATAATTATTCAGAATTCCTTGCAGGCGAGCCCTCTAAAGCAACAACTCTTTTCTTTTCTGAGACGGGTTTTAAACACGGTTTTATAAGAAGAAGAACCACATGGATTATAGAAGAGCTGCATGTCAACAGAAAACTAGATAAGGCATTTGTAAATGTATGTTTTATAAGAGAACGAGTGGGGGGGAGCTGGGAAATTCTGCTCAGCCATTCAAGCTCGTCAGTGCCAGAGCTGAGACCGCCATGAATTAAACATCTCTTTGACCCGTTGTTTCCTCAAGCAGAGGACGCAAGTGACAGCAAATACAAATCTGAAGCGCGCAGACAAAGAGCATCTACAGAACCGTACAAAAAGGCACAGTGGGCGCGGGATACCTGCCGTAAATGTGACAGAGCAAACTGACCTGTGCGTCGATGATCTTCTGTTTAGAGTCCACCACCGCCTGCATGTCTGAGTGATCCTTCTTAAGCTCCTCTTCCACCGACATCAACCTGCAAACAGGACCGCTTCCATCAAAATATGAAGGCCAAGAGCAGAAAGCTGACGTGACGGTTTCTTCTCCTTCCCCCTACCTGCTGATGATGCCCTTCATCTGGAGGTCCTTGTCGTCCTGCTGTCTGCGCAGGCGCTCCTCCGACTCCTCCAGCCTGGCCTGGTACTCCATCAGCACCTTCTGGGCCTGATCGTCCTGGCCCTTCAGACGGCCCTCGTACTCTTCCAGCTTCTGCACCGACGACCGCAGCTTCTCCTGCAGCATTGCGATCTCCTGCTGATACTGAACAGGGAAGCAGAGAGATGAGGAGATTCTCATCATCACCGTTGTCGTTATCACCATGAACATCATAATCATCAAGCCTATCAGCAGGGTCCAACTTCTTCATTACCGTCCCTGACAAGAACAGAAAATAAATCTCTCAATCAGGCGATTAGGTCCTGTTTTTCCTGAGAGAGAATCATCTCGGTCTAGAATATAGAAGGGAATCGCATGGTTCATTTTCAAGCCATTTTCATTATTGCACTTTCATAATAGACCTGTATAGCTGCCCTAAAAAAAACATAATTTCCAATCAAACATTTCTACTAACAAGGTGAAGCTTTCATCAACACTAGCAACGCTTTCATTGCAAATCATGAATCGAAAACAGTGTCAGATTCAGCCGTTTCCCGTGTCAGACCTCTGGCTTGGTTAAAGAAAAGGTTGAACTGGCAAAAAACAGAGGGAGAAAGAAAAGAGAGGAAGTTTAGAATGAAAGAGGAGGTGAGGAGGGAGGGATGTAATCTGTGAACCCTGAGAATCTCTCCCTGACCTCTCGCTGGACCGCAGAGAGGCGCTCGCAGGAGTTCCCTTCAGGCGGCGGGGGAAACTAACGTAGTAATCGAATCTCTTCAGGATAGAAAAACACAATTCTTCTAGCGGTGAGGGATGCTGTGATCAGTCAGCGTGTCACTACAAGACCATTGAGAGTGAACCTGCAGACACAGGAACAGGAGCCTGCAACCGTGCTAGCAGCTCTGTGTGGCTGTGCTACAGCAGAGTGCTGCTTTGTGCTAAACGCTAACGTCAGCGTGCTCACAACGACAATGTTAACAATGTGTAGCACATTTTAGTTTAGTGCGAGTGTAATGCCGTTAGTTTTGCAGGAAACAAAGTGTAAGCATCAGTTTGACCTGATGATGGCGCTTTGGAGAATGGCCAGAATCTCAAGGGGACATCAACGGCTGTACCAACGTTCATGACATGACGCTGCTAGCGTGACTAACAGGTGTAAACAGATCATTAACTTGTCTTCTCATTGTGCTTCATCCTGACTGACACATAACAATTCAGACTTACAGCCGAAATAAAAAACAACAATAAATGAGCAGTTTATCTGTGTGATAAATCTGAACTGGGTCCAGCTTATTGTCCAGTGATGACTGATGGAGAACCCTGTGAACGACAAACTATCAGAGCACCCCGAGTTATCAGACTCAATCACACACAGCGAGGACGCTGCTGGGTTCATCCATCTTTCATTGTCACTCTCCTGCTCACCACGAGGACATTTTCCCCATCAGCCCGCTCTTCCCAGGAGGAATGGTGACCTCTAATAAATGTATTATCGGTTCTTCTACCCTTTTCTCAGCTCCTCTCTCCATCTCTAATAACGCCTCTTCTCTTGTCACTAGATCCCTTGAGGATTAAAGGACATCTACTGTGTTCGGGACAGCCTTCGTCCTGCACAATACTGCTCTGTAACCCTGGATACGTCTTTCCCTGTGCCAGATGGTGGCCTGCAGGACAAAGCCGGCCCGCCAACTTTCACAGTTCATATTAAAAACGATTCACAGTAGATCATTTAAATACAAGTCTAATTCAAAACCCCAACCCCGATGGCAGAACCCTGCTCTTTGTACACATTTGCAATGAAGAATGGAAAAAAGAAAAATCTCACATCCTTCCAGAAGAATGACATTAATAATCCTTGACTGGATGCAGAGTCAGACATCAAGATAAAAAAAAAAAAGAAAATGCACGCCCCAACAATTTTGCCTTCCTGTGTTTCGCATTCACTATGCAATGAAACACTTGCTCTGATATATTCAGTGGCATCCAACTGGAACATAACAAATAGGATTTCTTGTTTTTATTCTCGTAAATGCAAATAGTATGATATATCATTGCACTTGTGTTCATCTAAATTAGCAAACAATTGGAATCTCTATTTTGCTTTCTGCTCCTCCTGCAAGACAAATGCCCTAGTTTGCTGCAGATCACTGGATATATACAGTGTATGTAAATGGATGTGAAAGCTTAAAATGGCTACCGTATGGCCTGTGTTGGTAAGACGGTATGGACCATTAGCTGCAGCCTGTGTCTGAGCTGCTGTGCGAGATGTACTGTTTTCCAATCCTTCTCTCGTTGCTGCTCGGCTATTTTAGGGCGGCTGCTGGCTTCTTTGTTAAGACTGAAGTTATTGCCTTCTTTGGTTGCTCTCCCCGCCGGGGCTGCTGGCTTCCATAACGTACGAGCTATGTTAGGATGACAGGTTTGTATTCATTATGGATGAAAAAAAAAAGAATATGAGGAAGCATGTGGCAGCCAATCAAAGCATGGAAGCGAAGCTGAACGGTTGTAAAGCAGAAAAGAAGCAGGAACACAGGCAGAGGAAGCAGCAGAAGAAACTCTCTCCCGTCTCCATCTCTCACATAGATGCAAGCGAACACAAGCTCCAACATGTCTGCGTGAATGTAGTGCATGTGCATACACACACACACACACACACACCTGCTTTGGTCTTTAGGTTCATTCCAAAGATGGTACGAAAGACGAGGGAACGTTGTGAGGGCTGAGAGTTGTTATTCAAGGCCCAGGGGCATTTCTATATGAAGTAAAGAGGTTAAAGCTGGTCTCACTGCGCACTACATCACCAGAGCTTCATCACCAGAGCTTATGCTCTCATGTATCGTTTGCTAAGTCGTCCATATGTCATGGTTAGTGGATTAATTGATAGAGAGCTGCAATTGTCGATTCATTCTTATTTTTCATGTGAAAACATTCCAGCTCACGTGAGAGTTAGATGCTTTTCACGTGATTCATGATACTACTTGGGGAAATAATGACGGGTATTTATCGCAATTTTTCTATCGACCAATAGTTACCAAGAAAATAATCAGCAGATTAACCAATGGTGAAAATGATCCTTGTCCTGATATCCTGCTTACAACCACGCTGGTATTCTTGCCAACTGTATGTATTCAGCAATTATTTTGAACTGTAATATCTACTTCCTGCCATTACTGCTGTTGCTGTGACTTTGCTGCAGTTGACCGGGTTCACTGCAGGCTGTGAAAATGGCAAAAAAAATATACACATCCTAGACAAAAATAGCCTGAGCATCACGGGAAAGCCAATTTCAGGAAAATGGGGGAGATTGAGGCATTATGGGGTCACATGCAGAGCCAGACGGATGCACAATATATCCTATTTACCTCAATTTCTGTTATAAATGTGGATATTATGACTTTAATTTGGGTACATCTCAGGGACCTCGGGCTTAGAGGAAAGGCAGAGTGGGAATAAATCCAGCAGACAATTAAGTGTAGGAGGGGTGTTTGACGGAGGGAGGTGTATGCGGGAACTAGTGATGGGTAGAGAGAGGAAGGATAGTTCAGTGGGAGTATCAGGGCTGAAGGTTGAGGTGGATTGTGAAAGGAGGTGTTGGTAAAGGTCAGAGGTTGGATGAAGAGGCAGGTTACCTTCTCCACCTGAGTCAGATCCTCTCTGTTTCTCAGTGACTCGGGCTCCATCCCCTCATGGTCTAAATACTGCACATTCATATTCAATAGCCAGGCTGCTGTGCGGTCCAGCGCACTGGGGTTCACTGGGGAGGGGGCCTAGTGAACACAACACACACACACACACACACAAACAAACACAGACACACACATGAGCCGAGTGCAAGTGGCAGGGAGGGGAAGGGGGGCAGGTTGCAATAACAGCACAGAAACAACAGAAATAAGCTTGAAATGCACCAAATCATCTGGACTGAAAGCAGCAGGTGGAATGGATACACACCCATCTCACACACACACAGCAGAGCACACACCTCAAAGCACTGATTTAAACACATGCGAGTGTGTACACCTACAGTGTCGCACTAGCACCATGTGTGTGTGTGTGTGTGTTTCTATCTGCCAGTTATCTGATGGACAGATGAGTAGAGCGGGTGGCCGTGGGCTGTTACAGTACATGAGAGGAAATGTAGGATGCTTTTATAGTCCAGCACACTCATGAGCATTGAGGGCTTTTGGAAACCGCTGAAATATCAGAACATGAATATTTAGAAATAGAAAAAGTAAAATGGAAAAAATCTTTGTGTCAGCCGACGGATGAGCTGTATCAGAACTCGACTACGTTGTTGGCTTCATTCAATCCAGACAGATTGAATGAAGATCTAACTCCACATTCATTTTAATCAAGATTTCATCAAGATTTTATATTCTGCATATGTCACACATGAAGGAAATTCAACTTAAAGCCACTATGCAGGATTGAAAAATGTCAGACTTCTGGCATACTCCAGTCTAACATTAGCTAATTATCATTATATGTAATACACTGATGGGAGTGTCATTTTTGCAGGTCTTTGGTATTGGAGAAGTTTACAAATTGAAATTTCACCACCGGCAACACAAATGTCTGTCCAAGATTTCATGGCAATCCATTCATCAGCTGTCGAAACAAAACCACAGATTTCAACCTCACGGTGGCACAAGAGGCAAAGTCAGGGGATCACCAGAAGTCATCAGGATTCATCATCTGGAAACCATGAACGTTACCCAATCCATGTAGTACATGTCGACACATGTCACTGAAGTAAAGACTTTGACCTGCTGACGGTGCTGATGGGGAAGAAGTCACTGGATCACAAAAACTGTTTGGATGCATGTTGTGGGGGACCATTCATGTTTAAAATCTCATGGCAATTTTGACCGACATTACCATCCAAAAGAATACTTTTAAAGATGAATCTAGTGGCTTTAAGGTCCTGGAGGTTTGCTGCTTCAACCGCTGAAATTAAATGTGTGTGCCGATTCCCCCTGACAAGCTAATTAAATGAAGCTTTGGTTCTATCAGTCAGCCAGTCGATCTAAAAGCATTCCTGTAATATTCCACAGAGAGGAGAGCAAAGCATTGTGGTTAATATGCAGATATCCTCCCCTTCACCCAGTTACCAAGGGTTACCAATTGAAGGAAATGGAAACCTCCCACTGTGACGACACGCGCACCGAGCAGTATACTGTATCTGTTGGTACCCGTGAGGTCTGATGTTTGTGTGAGCACAGACATCGCTAATAGGATGCTAATTGTGCCTCCACCACCCTCCTCCTCAGCCCATTAAACCTGACCAGTAAAACAGTGGTGAAGTGATCTGCTGCCTGTATGCAAATTACTGTTATTACACGCACAGCGACTGTAGTTCATTAGGGCACAATGTGCCGGGTGTCAGTGCTGAGGCCACCCACACAGCCCTTTCTCAACACATGGGCGTTTTGTACAATGGCCTAATGAATATCATCCTCACTTATTGTACTGTGGGTTGAATATGTGTACGCTCCGGAGTGAGTCCCGTACCTGTTTGTGCTGAGCCCTCTGCTTGGTCTCAGGACTGTCCCCTTTGGAGGAAGAGGACTGCTGTCGTAACCGCGCGCCGCTGCCAGGCCAGTCGGGCGACGATGTCATCATGTTGCCAGAGGAGGGCCGGGGGTAGGGTCCGCTGTTCAGCAGATTTGGGGGAGTGCGGCCCCGGGTAACGCTCTGAGGCGGAGGTTGGTCTATCCTCCGCTGGGGGCCGGCACTGTTCTGTCTGGGGACGGTGGGCTGGTTCTGTGTTTCTGTGAGGGACAGCTGTCGGCGGTTGAACTCCCCCGAACGCCTGGTGTACTCGTCCCCGCTGCTCCCGCCACCTCCTCCGCCTCCTCCTCCGCCTCCTCCGCCTCCTCCGCCTCCTCCTCCTCCGCCGTGGTTCAAGAAGGCGTGCTTCCCTCCTGCTGGTCCATCCTCGTTGTTGCTATGGGAACTGACAGAACTGTGGCACTCCGAGCCCGAGTCGGTCATTCCGCGAGGGGACACGGGCAGGCATGCCGCCATCTGGTAGACTGGGTTTTGGAAGGACAGGGGGGCTAGTAGCTGGGCGGGGCGGCCCGGGGTGCTTTCTGTGGTCAGGGTCGGAGGGGTCTGGCCTGGCCTCCTCAGAGTAGGACCTCCAGGGATGTTGCCCTGTGGGACTCTGGCTGACCACCCTCCCCCAAGGATTGGGCCTTCACCCAGGGTGTCTGAGGAGCTTGGACCCGGGCCACCTTCCAGAATGCGGGGGTCCTGGAGGTCCACCATGGACAGACTCTTGCTGCCATTGGCCATGCCCAGGTCAGGTTCATTGGTCTCAGAGTAACTTGAACTGCGTGCTGGGGAAGGCTGGATCCCTGAGCTCCTTGTCACAAAGAATAGGTCCTTATTTTCCGGGGTAGGGGAGGGCAACCTGGTGAAGTCAACTAACCTGAAAGAGACGGAACAAAAAAAATACGGTAAATCAGTCACAATTGATAACTTTGAAACGTGGACCCACAAAACATTTTTTCTGTAGTTTTCTCTGTAAGTTTAGCATCGAGCTCAAAGGCTAAGTTATTGTAACAGTAGCACAAGTGGATTCGAGTCATCTGGCCGGTTTTTGAAGACGTTTGCTTTGTCCCTCGTCCCCTTACCTTCCCCTTCTTCCCTCCCTTCAGCCGGCAGATGGAGGCTTTATTGCCAGAAGACGATTACCTTGACAGGCGTGATTTATCTTCCAATAATCTCTAACATTCACATCACGCTCATCTCCTCCCTCTTTCTGTGTCCTTCTCCCTTTGTTCCATTACCCTTCCGTCCCAACTTCGCCTTTTCAAAAAAAAGAATTCTGCTCAATTTCTTCCGTCTCTCTCATTCTTGTGCACCGTCTCCTTTTCTTTCTCCTACGTTTCGTGTCACCGGTTGGTGGATGAGAAGCAATTAGGTGAGAACCGTGAGCTCATTCAAATGCTGTTACGGTCGCACAGTTTGCTGACGAGGGGCCACCGCAGAACCACATCAGTTCATACGTCAGCAAACAGTTACTGTGATGAAGTAGAGGGTAGGCTTTAACATCAGGTCATATAGGGACATCACTTCATCAGTTCTATTGATCCTTGGACCCTAATTACCATAATGACACCAGCTGTCTGACTCTCCTCCTGTTCTGTATGATCTCATCTGCTCTGTTGTTGTGTTTGCTGGTGTTCGTGTCTGGCTATTACTGAAATATCTCTCCTCCTGTGGGTCCCTGGGCCTTCATGTTAATCTCTGTGAGTGTCACCTTGCCATTGTTGTGCCAGGGAGTGAGAGGGACAGGAGATAAGCGCGATAAGGTGCAGTCAGAGAGTGTGTGTTCATCCGCAGGAGAGCAAACGAGGCTTCATCTGGCTGATGTAAACAAGCAGGGGTGACACTCTCACCGTGTCACGGCCTCAGCTGCCAAACATTAACACTCAGACGAACCGGTAGTTGGAGAACACAATCTATTGTGGAGGCCATGTTTTCACTAGGCACTGGGATTTTATTGGTGACGGACCTTCTAAAGACTGGCGAGCCTGTTCCAAAGGTTGCAAGTTTATTAACTTTTGGAGAATAGCTGCCCTTTTTTATTTGTTTCTTCAGGAATAGAAGCAATGCGGAGTGCTTTGGTATAAATAAGGACTGCTGTTTGTACAAGGAGTCATTTATATCTATTGCACTTCAAAGACTTAAATATATATATATATGTGCAGAGGAGGAGCAGAACCACAGAGTTTAAATATATTAATCCTCCTATATTTAGGGTTTGCACAATTATGGCTTGATATCCATGCCAGCAGCTGCAGCACCAATATAAAACAGCTGTCAGTTGCCTTTTCTGTGCTACTCACCTTACTTTCCAATATAGATAAATAGAAAATAGTCAGCTCAATCTTTGACAGCCCCAGAAAAGTTGCAATGTGGTCCAAGATGTTTATTAAAGGGGTCTAATTATTATCTTGGAATCTTCTGATTTCCGAGATCTTGACTATCTCTTACCCTGATAGCTCATTGTCTATGACCATCTTCTGCAGGCCGGTGGAGATGCTGCAGCCCGCCTCGGCGGGAGGCGAGGCCATGTGCTCCGAGGACTGTCCGGGTGACATCATGACGCAGGACGGGTTAGACAGAGCCGTGTTCACCTCCCGCAGGATCCTGGGCAGAGGACCCAGCTTGGAGGCTGCACTCTGCGAGGGAAAGAGACACAATTATGTTTTTAAGCCAAATCAAATATTACTCTGGACCACTTCAGTCGGGGGCATTAATTGGAATGGTTTTGCAGAATTTGATATTTGCATATTTGTTAGACCTAGTTACTTTCCCTACGCCATGCAATCAACTCTCTTCTTCAGACAACATGCTGAATAATGGATGAGGCCGGCCTGTCGGATGGACTCAACCAGACTCACTGTGATTCCTGAATTATTGAAAGACAAGGTTTCAGAGCACTGGATGCTCCTCAAATCTGCCCTTTATCGAATTATTACCAGCTTCCCATCTGCTACCAGAGCTAATGTAAACGTCCTTGTGAATCCATTAATATGCCTCACCCAGCCGCCGACTTCTCAGTCTTCTCCCCTTGTGCTCTGTTTATGTAATGCAATCATGAATTATTGATTGATGTACGATAAACATCCTAATGTAGTCTAAGCATGATTCAAGTCCTCAAGCTTGTGATAGTGTATTGAAGACCTTTGAAACTTCTGTAAATTGAATCCTATAATTTATTCATGCAGAATATCTCTATATCTCTATCTATATAGAAACTAATGCATTATAGTTTCCAGTATAACAATACGGAATGTGGAATAGTGTATCCTGCAAACCCTGGTGATGGCTTTGCTGTGTGCTGAAATGCCATCTTCAGTACCTGGTCCATCTGGGACACCACCTCGGAGAGGAGGGAGTGCAGGGTGGAGAGTTCCCTGCCGAGGTCGATGTACCCCTCGAAGCCTGCCGTGTTGGAGATCGTCTCCGGGTTCGAGATTTCGAGCAGGAAGCGCTGCATATTGGTCCACTCGTGCTCCAGGAACTGGTTCATGAAGGACATGTACTCTTCCTTGTTACCAAACCTGACGGCAAACAGGGACAGGAAAGGGAAACCGGGACAAAGAGCAATGCGGAAATGTTATTTCAGTAAATTCCACAATCTTTCTGCTGAAAAGCTGGGCATATGTTCATGGTTCCTTCAGCCAAACAAACTCCGAACAACACACACACACACACACACACACTCACTTGGTGAAGTTCGCCAGGTTCTGCGTGACTTTAGCGATGAGCGTGAGCGTGCGTGCCGTGCGGTCGTCTGGATACTCCTGCATCAAGTTGAAAAGCGAGGGGGACATGATGGCCGGACAGAGAAAGCGCAGGAACAAGGACGCGCTGATCAAACGCTCGCTGATGTCCGGTCGACCCCGGTTGCTGCATTCCTGCCGCCATGACGCAAAGACCTCTTTCAGTTCTCGTGGAAAGACGCTGTGGAGAAGAAGAGACAGAAGTCGCGTTTAAAGAGCGGACTGAAAGTGATCTTTACCTCGTTCCACATGAATGAGCAGAAATCGAAGGTTCTTTAACAACGAGTAGAGAAAGGTGCGTCGTATTCATCCTTTGTTTGGCACATTTCCTGTTCTCCCGTTTCACCTTCAGTCCTACTTCGAGACGTAAGAATAAAATGAATTCATCAAATTTTGCACGACTTAAAGAGGCTGTTAATTTAAGAGCGCTCAAGAGCTCTCCTCAGTCGGTCCAGGATATATCCGGGAGGACTGCAGTGCAGAAATAGAGATGAGCGCACGCTGTACCTCCTGAGTGAAGCTTTGAGAGTGATTGTAAAAAGACTGGTCATGATGAATAACATCACTCGCTGAAGACACCAGCGTTTAGCATATTATTTGCATCTGATTTGAACATTTGATACGACGTTACACACTTTTCTCTCTCGCGTGTTTTTTGTATTTGTCATCGGTGAACACAACAAGAAGGAAGCTGTTACTGATTTGATTGCAATCACTTTCCATACATCATGTGGCACCTAAATTACCATTGTGCTGAATTTGTCCGCAACTCCTGTTTGGCTTCTTTTGTTTTCAGCATCATTTATCCTCATATACACACAAAACTGGAGACATCGAAGATTTTAAACAAAAGGAACTTCTTGAAATGAAATCCTCTCTGATTGGAGTCGACACGTGATCCCCTGAGAGCTGCTCTGAAAGGTTACTCCTACACTTTGCTGTAAGTAGGAGGAAGCTGCTGGATAAATATGTCTTTTGTTTGACTTTTGGTGAAGTTTTACTGCAAAGTTGGCTCCGTAGAGCATATCTCACATAATATCCAAAGTTTTGAACAACAGATGTCTTTGAGAACCGACAACTGCTGCGAACTGGCACGCAACCTGATGAAAGACCCCTTCGATGGCATTGTTTCATTGTCATCAAGTCTGTTCACGAGAGGCAATTCATGGAATGAGGGATTTCTAAAATTAAACATGTAATAAAGCAGAATGCACATTCAATATGGTGAAGTATGGATCTTGTTAAGCGGTACATTAGACACTCCTTGTCTTGAATAGTACGTGCTCCGGTATTCACCAGTACGAGTTGATGATTTTGCAGAAGGCCAGCTCACAGCACATCTTCAGGTTGCTCTGGTGTTCGTGCAGGTCACCTGAGGAGCACCTGGACGGATCCACCTCACAGTTCTCGTCTGACTCGTACAGAGCCTTGATGAACTCACCTGAAAAAAAACAAACAACGAAAACACTTCAGGAAATGAAGGAACAAATGGGCTTCTGTAGACGTCTGTGATGGAGCTGCTGTGGGAGGAACTTGTCTTGTTTGCGCTGGTGATTTGAGGTGCTTTTTTTAGTACTGCTGCGCTGAGCAACAGGAGGAAGAATATGACGTCGAAGCTACAGGGAACAGAGTTTGGTATCGTCCTTGAGGTTTTCATAAGCTGAACCATGAACTAAAACAATTAAGACAAAGACCGACAGACCTTGAAGAGTCATATAAGCCAAACAAGGTTACACTCACAAAAAAGAGGAATGAAAACATCTCCTTTTTACTACCTCCTTTGGGATAAAAGACCATTAATGCTACGATCTTAATGACCAGCAGCTGTAAAAGACAGCTCACGGGTGTACTTGTGTTATCCCAGTCTCAGTTTCAGGGATTTCACATTTAAACAAAAAAAAAAAACTCTTATCAAAAACAGTGATGCATAAGTTACCAGAACCCCAATATCCATCTGAATCAATCGACAGAGACATGCAAGAGAACAGGCAGCATCCCGTGTTCCAAAGACATAAACACACACGTTGAGCATGAATATTAGCATACAGGGAAAGATGTGGCGAGTGGCAGGAAGGATGTGTGCCGGTTGTAGATTAAACTGCCAATGTGTATCGGAATCAGAGAGCTTATTGTTCGGTCTGCAGGCGGACAAACACACTTGGTCTAACCTTGGACGAACATTGTAGAGCGACAGAATAATCACCCCCATAATAATGTCTCCACTAAGCGGATGTTGTGAGTGGTTTAGAATTCCAAAAGCGTCTGTCGGAGGCAGACGCAGACATGTTTCCTGTCACAGTCTGTATTGTGTGTCGTCTTCTGTGTCGAGCTTCTGAAACAACAAGCTGAAACGCTTCGGCTGTCAACAGGATTGGTGGGAGGAGAGGACCAACGCGTTCAGTCTCTAAATGTCACTTTTGCTTCATTCTATTGTTCATTTAATTTACTGACGCTCAACATCGCTGAGTTTAAGAGGTGGATGTGAAGACGAGAGATGATCAGGAACATGATCAGGAACATGCAGACAAACGGATGAAAACAGGACTACATGACGAGCACAGCTTTTCTTTTCAGGCCTTTTCTCAGAGGAACGGCAGCAGATCACGTCACTCTGCCTCCGCCCCCCTTCCAGGCCACTGCTCCACTCACCCAGGGCGTCCTGCAGGTACTTCTGCCCCACCAGTTTGAGGTATTCCTCGATGGCCTTCGTCGCCAGCGTGTTCTCTCTGAAGATGAGGTGCTCGTTCTCCCCGCAACGGTCCACCTCTGACATCATCAGGTCTGTGAGGAAGTCCTGCAGGAGAATAACAGAAGCAATACAAGACAAGCAGAGGGTCAATGGCTGCAAGTCATACAGTCATATGCGATTATCCACACTTAAAGTCCCCCTCCGCTCAAAAGTAGCTTTTTCTTCTTCGCTCCTACGGTTGGATGTTTGAGCCTCACTGTGCGGAATGATGTGCAGAGTTTGACACTAGAAGTCTTTGTTTCACATCCGTGCGGGTGAAAGTTTTATTGTATTGCATTGACAAATCAGTATCAGACACACGAAGAAGACTTCTGGTACTCTTCTGCCATTTCAGACACTGTTATCGCTCCTGTTCAGTGGTCCTCTGTGTGCTTGCTGTCACCTGACTAGTCTCCCGCTGGTGATCACTAATTAACCACAGCATGCACACACTCCCCATCCACTACCTGTTTACCAGATTGTCTTTAGTTGCCATGACTCTGCAAGACTCCTTCTCGCCTGCAGTATTTGTGTTTGTTGCTCCTTATGTGCCAGTTGATGTGTTCACAGTGGGGTGGCATATATAAAGCATATATAAATAACGGTGTGGATGAAAACACTTAGTCTTGCAACTATTTCCGCGACTATCTTCATAAAAGCACCTGTGTGCAAACGCTGTCTCTTAATTTACGACAGCGCAATGACTCGACAGGTTTTCAAATTACATTTTTATGAAAAAAAAAGCATAATCGTGTCATTATAATAAATGGAGGGGAAACAAAACGTCTTTGAATTTGACATATCCAGAGCTGAAACTTAGTATGCAGAAAGAAACAATATGTTTACCAGCTGATGAAACATAGTGACAGGACTCATATTTGTATATAAAGGCAGCAAACATTTTCTTCACTTCCACTTAAATGCTCCGAGAGGGATTTTGACACCAGCTATGCTGTGCAATGAGTGAACGAGGACAGAAATAATTGCTCGTCTCTGTTTCCCAGGATGTACATTATAGCCAGGGAGCAGCACGACCCAAGTTTCTACTAAAGTTATATATATATATGTAGAACTGTATACGACACGTTATCTCCATAAAGCACTATATGGTATTCATCAGGTGTAGATAGAGGCATTAAAAGCTTCCAAAATTCAAAGTCTGAAAGGGAGAGAGGGAAATGGAGCCATCTGGGGATGAATCATCCTCTTGTTTAGATCCCTTCAACACATTTCTGGGTGTACTCTCATGCAAGTCCCCTGGCAGCTTGTTAAACCAGGGGAACCAGCGTGGCGGCGAGGGAGAAGAGAGGCAAGTGACAGATGCACAGAGGGAAATAGAGAAGGAGAGGAAGAAGAGACAGAGCGGCGTTCTTTAAAGAACAGAGGAGGAGGCGGAAAGAAAGCGACAGAGCCTCTCAGACGGTTTCTATAGCTGCTGCAGAAAGCCTGTTATCAGAGGAACACCGCAGGGAGCCAATCATCCACTGATGTGCAGCGAGAGGAGCCTTTTGTTGGTGAACGGCATTCGCACATTCCACACATGCTCCATATACATATATAATACACACACACACACACACACACACACACACACACACACACACACACACACACACCAACCGACTAAATCTCAACTTTTGCGCATTCATTGTAACACAACATTACAATAATGTCTGAAAAGCGATCTAAATAAAGTACAAATGTGTCTGCATTAGTATTTAAAGTACAAATACTAGTCCAAGTTTTTGTGAGTTAGTATCGTGGCGAAACCGTCACCATGGAGATTTGAGGGGCAACGAGAAAAAGGTGAATCAAAGTCAGGGTATGATACACTAAAGTCACCAAACATCTCTTTGAGTTCGGTTAAATGACGAGAATAAGAAATGGAAAGAGTTTTAAAAGAGTGACTGTGCAAGAAGGAGGCCAGGAAGAGGAGGACACCAAGCGAACTATGACGGCTCTGAAGGAGTCCCAAGCTTCAGAGGCGGAGATTGGAGAGACGGCACATACTTGGCCGGGCAGTTGACCAGACACGGCTTCATGAGGGGGAAGAGGAGCGAGAGGCCAGGAAAAACCAGGAAAAACCTCACGTGACATCTCGGGAGAGCCACGTGGGAGAGTCGACGGTCTGAGGAGACCACCATTTAACGCTTTGGCCATTAGACTAGATACCATGTTGGATTACACATCATCATAAGCACAGCCCCCCCCACAGTGAAGCACAGCGGTGGCAGCTTCATGCTGTGGGGCTGCTTTCCTGCAACAAGCCCCAGAAAACTTCTGAGGGTAGAGGGCGAAATGAATTCAGGAATATAACGGGAAATCCTGGGGAAATAAATAATAATTATGCTTGAAATTATGCTTGAATTATGCTTGAAAACATGCAACTTGGGAGGAGATTTGCTTTCCAGAAAGACAATGAAGCCAAAGCTACAGCGGCTTGAGGACAATATCTGTCCTGGAGAGGCTCAAGGATGTAATTGCTTCCAAAGGTGCGTCTACCTATAAAGCAAAGAGTCTCTGTCTGTCTGCCTGTCTGTCCTAGAACAGCTCAACTGATATACTTCACACTTTAAAACTTATACTCTGATGTAAAACTATTAACTATTAGTAAAACTAGAAATACTGTCCAATAAAGGTCCTGTGAAGAGCGAAAGACAGACATATCAGCATCATCAAGAATTTCATATTTCTAAT
Organism: Lycodopsis pacificus; assembly: GCA_028022725.1. Taxonomy (NCBI): domain Eukaryota; kingdom Metazoa; phylum Chordata; class Actinopteri; order Perciformes; family Zoarcidae; genus Lycodopsis; species Lycodopsis pacificus. Next base: position 4,591,115 of record CM051707.1, read on the forward strand.
AAAAGAAATATAAAATACTTGATTTCTATAACAGTTTGATCACTTTGTGGAGAATCATTTCATGTTGATTAGTCTCAAAAAAGCCGCATTAAAAATACTCTGATTCAAGGTTATAAGACAAAACATGAACTTTAATCACTGAAAATCGTCCCGACACTGCTGTTCCTAATGATATCTTCGAGTCCAGGAATCTCATTTATGCCGACAGCATTACAATTTAGGTTCCACTTTATAGGAAGAAAATGTCATCCCAATTATGATCTGTCCTCTAACCTAGTCACCCCTCTTCTCCCTCCCTCCCTCCTCTCTGCTCTGCACCGAGGCGAGGCAAATCCAGGCCTGATCAGAGAGGACGGTTATATGAAATAGAGGAGGAGAGCGAGAGCGAGAGCGAGAGAGAATTATTCCTGCTATAGCCTAAAACTAAAATGAGACCCATCCACCGCTGATGATCTCTTACATGCTACAAACACATTGTTGAGCCCAACACGGTTATAGGTGGAGGACACAGTTCAGCTGTGTCACAGTTAATCAAAACACACGGACACAACGCAAGCACAGGGACCGTAACGGTGGATGTGCACACTATCTCGTCTCTGCATGAAGTGCAAACTGCATACATAATGTCAGTGCATACCACATGTTCTTAAGATTGATTTTTTTTTTTACCTTGCAGGTGGCAACTGGTTCCCTGGTTCTCATTTTAGTATGTCACTAAAAAAGACTTGCAGCACCTTGGCCATTGCATTGATTTATTTTGCAACAGCATGGTAATGCAAACTGTGACCAGCAGCCCTCATTTGAAAGTCTGCTGCATTGACATGCTTTTATGTAGGAAATTCAAACCAGGAAGATGTGAATTTTTGTTAAAAAGTCACGTCAAGTTTATTCATACAGCCCCATGCAACAAGAACAAAAGTCTAACGTCATGCTCGCGGCTCTGTGAGGCTGTCCATAGCACTGCTCTGAGTTGAATGCTAGTATCGGTATGCTAACCAGCAGATATTGGCGGTTTCCCAACATCAGGGACACCGACAAAACACAAGCTACACTTGAGACGAACTGTGAATGTCATAGTTTTGCAGGTATTTGGTCATAAACCAAGTAGTGACCAAACAAAGATGTCGCCTAATCACACCAGGGGATCACCAAAGTCAGCAGGATTCATGCTCTGGGGACCATGAATGTCTGTAGCCTATAACATTTCATGCCAATGCCAAAACTTTGTTCACTCAAATGGTTTACCTCAGATTTATTTTATAATTTTCAAGTCTCTTCAAGTGGTATCTATACATTTTAATCTGTGGAAACCGATGTTTTAGAAAATGGTCGGCAGTAATGTATTTATTATATATATATATATATATATATATCTACCACCACCGTGTTATGAAAGTCTGAAATCACGCCCTAAAGAGAGACGGCAGCTCCGTTCTTCTCCCTCCCGTCATCCCTCAGCCTTTACTCTGATGATGCCCTCAATCCTGCAGCCCCCCCCCCCCCTCCCCTCCCCTCCCCCCCTCCCTTCCTTCCCCTCTGCCTCAGTGCTAATAAGGAGAAGTAGAACGCTCTCTGTATCGCTGCCACATCTCATCTGCCGAACCATGCCTCAAAGAGAAGCCAGCACACAGTGCACAGAGACAGGAGGGTGAAATGAAGATCGGGTCGGAGTGAAGGGTAGACGGCGGAGCCCGGCTGATCAGATCTAATAAATAGTAGGAACAGGGTCCTGTTGGAAGAGATGAGAAGCTCCCTGTAGATGTAGATGCGGTTACTTGCCAGTAAAAACTCAAAGTCTTGCGCTTCGAAGCTGAAATATAGATTCACAGGGCCCGACTGAAGAGACAACGCAATCTGCAAGATCGTGGCCAAGACTCTCGCACAGACAAACCTGAACACAGAACAGAACAGGACGCAGCGGCGTTTTAAATGACGGGCTTTGTAATTACCGCACCGTGCAAAGAACATCGAGTCTGGGAAAGAAAAAGAGAGAACACGTTGACAAAAAGAGGGTCGGGTTTATACCTCGAACGCGCTCAGATGTTTTAAAAAGACGTGTTTCTATGGCAATACAAGAGTGAGAGCAATAAAAGGCCTTAAAAGGAAAATACTGGAGCAGGAACAAGCCTGAGGTTAAGTTACAGAACACTGTCTTCTTAATTCAGCCTCTTTAAAAACGGTCTGAACCTGAAGCGAGTTCAAATATCACACACTGATCACTTCACCCAGCTGTGTCACGTGAATGGGAGTCAATGCAAACGGCTAAACGATGACGAGCTCATGTGATTTAAATGTATTGATTGGGCCGCTTGCTTATTTTCAGGGTTTCCTGCTGTCAAACGAGTGTCTTAATGGAAGAAAAGCTTTTCTTTTGTGGCTGTATTCAATTCCGACGATGTCGAACGGGGGCATAAATAGAGCGTAAAAGATTTCCATTTGGCATAGTGCTTATGCTTTGTTCATGTATTGTTTCTATCTTGTGAATGGATAAACAAACATCATTAATGGAGAAGTCATGGTTTGCGAAACTAATGGGATTCATTAGAAAAAGAAAATGGAAATAACCCGTTGATGCTTCGAGAGCTGCTATTCAGGTAAGTGTGTATATGCACGCACCAAAAGGCACAAATACAATTACAAAAAAAGAGTTGAACGCGAGGAGGAAATAGAAACCCAATAACGTCAGCAATTTGACTGATCGATGGGTTCACTTCTCCAGCCTGGGGGCAAAGGGCTGATGAAAGACCCAGGGGGAGAAACACAGGAACCACTGCAGCCTCTCCATCCTTTCGCTCTCCTCATCTTTCCATCTCTTTCTGCCTCCCCTGGTTTCCCTCCCTGGAGACTGGTGGCTAGTATTACGGAGTCACAGCCTGCAGCTCTTCCTGTGAGGGTCACATTGGGCTGACTGAGAGGACTGGAGGCCGAATGGAAATGAAAGCAGGTTCTTCCCGAAGGCTCGTTATTCAACACAAAAACAGGCAGGGCTGCAGCTACACGAAGGCAGATGAATCTGATAAAGATAGAGTGTCGAGGAGACTGAAAGTGAGAGAAGAGACAGAGTCTCTGTAATGTCAGCGCCGACAGAGACGTCAAGAAGCTTCCAAACGTTTCTCTCTGCAGCCGTTTGGCTCCACATCAGCTCTTTCTCTCCTCCTTGTTGGTGCCTCCACCTTTCTCCGTTTCACCTCTCCTCCATCACTCCACACTGTCAGGGGGTGATCAATAAAAAACACTCTGAAGATATGATGCATTGCCTTCGTAGTGCAAAGTGTACAGAGAGGACTACACGAGGAGAGCAAGTGCATTGATGTGCTTTGTATTTATATCCTGATCTAATTAGAGCCTATACAGCAGATATGGCTCCATGACTAGCTCTCAATGAGCCCTCTTCATCTCACTCGAGCACGCTTCACACGCTGTTACTCTGTCTCCTCCAACATCCATGTTAGTGGATACACCGGTACATATGTACAGGTTATTGTCGCAATAAAAAAACGATACTGACAACTTCCCTGTCAATGGGGAGGGTATTGACAAGCGGCTCGCATGTTAGGAAAGCTCGCCGACCCCCTCGGGGGGGAAACAGCCGATTCACTCAAAGCTGGTAAAACAAAAGCCCAGCGGAATACAGAAGCACCAGAGCCCTTTCATGTCAAGCTACTAAACCATTTGTCGCATCATATTATGTGCTTGTGACAAAGTGTGTCTGTGCGCCACAGCTGTGGTGATGAGCGCCACTGCCCACTGTTGACAGCGCTGAATGCATGAAGACGTGAGCTGAACGCAACTGTGCCGACGACAATTCACCACAGAGGGTGTAGAGAGGGGAGACTCGCAAGCGAGGCTGTTAGTTTACCTTGAGGAGCAGTAGAATAAAAATGGCATAATAACCAGGACACCGCCCTCGTCCGGCCAGTTATCATAAGCATAAATCCTCCTTATCGTCGCTTCCAACAGTCGGCACGGCAACAAAATTAGAACATAATCTTCCCTGAAGGGGGGGCGAGGCGTCGAGAAGACGAGATCAATAACGCTGAGGTTTCGTGCCAGAAGTGAAGATGTCTTCCGATGAACGAAAGGTGAACGTCTCCGGGCAGTTCCGACGCAGCAGAGGGGTCCGTTATTGTTACCGGGGAGCTTCCGGTAGTGCTGTTTGGGTGTGCGGACATGCCCCACGGGGCAGGAGACGAGCAGGTGTCGTGACCTTACAGCGCAGGCTCATTCTGATTGTGGCCGGGTTTAATAAAAATCAGTTGAGCGAGAAAGCAGACTATTCATTATTGTTCCAACCTACAGCCACGGTGGACACCTCTGACCTTTTCCTACGCTGTACAAAGCCACACATATCTTAATATTTATGCTCATGCACAAAATTGAATAACTGACCTGCCACCACCTGCCAATGTCTTTGTGATTTATACGTAGGTAGGTGCGTGTGCGTATAGAGTTGGCGTCTGTGCCGCGACGCAGGGCGTGCTCGTCACGCTCGGCAATGCATCCAGACATCAATACGGCGTCCACAATGACATCCCTCCAGAGAGCTTTGGCCTCAAGATGCAATGAAGCGTGAAAGAGAGATGAAGCAAGACGAAGACGGAAAGTAGGGAGAGAACAAGAGAACAAGAGGGAAGGAGCGAGTGTGCAGCGGAGCACAACATGGGGGGGGGGGGGGGGTGTAATTACCCGGTGATGGGTGATAAAATGACACGAGAAGAAACAGAAGTCTAGAAGGTGTTGCATACTAATGCATGTTACAACCTGCAATCTACATCCCGCAACAATGGGCGGCTGCGATTAAAAGCCGTTTTACCACCTGTGCACAGCCGATTAAACACGGCTGCACATCGGCAGAACTTCAAAGTTACAGCTGCATTTCCCCCAAAAAAAACAGAAACGGTCACCTCTGCTGGGTGACAGAAAACGTGCTCGTGGTCTTTTGTCGCTGCCTTAATGTGACAACAGTGCAACGATTCTGTCCGAACTACAGCAATCCACTGTGGCGCTGACAGGATTAGATACCGACTCATGGATTTGACTCGAGTCTGAATAGTTGGAAGACGACAAGACGATAAGAACGGGGGATGAATAAGCCAAAGGCTCTATTAAACATTTGCAGGAAAACAATAAAACCCAGCTGAGGAGTTTATCCTCGCTCAAGAGAATGTGCTCGATTCCTAACTATAACCCACCAATGACAGCAAAGGCCGCACCCAAGTTGACAGTAAATGAAAAATAGAACTTAACCGCTGTATTGTGAAGGATTAAACGGCGCAACATAGGGCCAAGATATGTGCACATAAAGCATCCGTGCCGCAGCGGAGGATGTCCTAATTAGGCCTCAGCAATATTCCAGAACAAGTGGATTCTTTGTGCATGACATGGGCCGCTTCATCCATCAGGGCTGAAGGGAAATGTACTCGAGTGGATGTGTACTGCCTAATGTCAGACCACTTCACCGCGTCTTGAACGGTGAAAGTCTTTTCAGAAAGGAAGTTGTCGCGAACACCACTGACGCTTGACATTTTGAAGCAGCTTTCATTAATTCTTCCTGTTCGCGTCAGTCTGAAAGCGTCTGTGTTGCCTGTTCTTCAAAAGGCAACAGCAGCTTTTTTTTCCCGTGTATTTACAGCTCCGCAAAGATAAAAAAATGAAAAGGAATGTTGCACAGTAGTGCGGGTACATACGTATGTATGTGAGAGTCTCTTTAATGATGAGCAACCTTGAAGTATCTCTAGTGCCGTTTCACAAGCTGCTCATCCACCAGCAAGCAGAAAACCAGCCAAAAAAGAAGGAACGGGAGGTGAGAGAGAAGTAAAAGTGTTGGTGGGGATTAATTAATTGAAGATGATTAAGGATGTCTCTCCGGGGACCAGCAGAGGGCTTCTGTCCCATCCATCAGCAGGGCTTCTCAGTCCCTAAACTGGCAGACTGGCGCTACAGTGTGGATGGACATCGCTTCTTAAGCGCTGATCATTCATCACTCCGCTGAGATGCGATGAAGTCAAAGAAAGTTTCAAAGCTCTGCTGATGAGACGCTGTCAGGAAAACTAAATTGAGGCGCAACATTCCACTACAAGCAGACAGTTACTTCAGACAGAACAAGAACAACAGGATGCCTATTTCCTGACAATCATTACAAATGCCTTGGAACGGAATTAGATTCATCAGTATTATTAAACCTCTTTCATTACTAATGCGCGAATTGTTTTCTCAATTCACCGGTTCATCGTTTGGTCTATGAAAAGAAGGAAACAGTCAAAATAAGTGTCTTTTCAGAACACAATTCAATTCATTTAAAACGTCTTGCTTTGTCCAGCCAACAGACCAAAACTTCAAAAATATTCAACGACTAACTGTCTCCTGATTCATTTCGATGAACCGACTCATCAACTCAACTCTAAGCTCCTTTGCGTCCTCTTGTCATCAGCAGCCAATGAGATGTCTCTCCCTCCCATGTCTCGCTCTCTGACGCCATGTCGGGGAAAACGCAGACGTTTGTCTCAAAACACCGTGCTGTCAAAGTAAAGTGAAATACAGACATTTCCCGGGATGGATGGGAGGTTATCCGAGTCCAACGAGCCTGTTGTTATGGGAGACTTAGCCCCCACTGTGGGAGACTAATCTCCCCCCCCCGTGCTCGCAGTGCTACAGACAGCGGCGGATATATTATGCTTCTGTCCTGCATCGGTATGCCGTGAAGCACTGCAGGGGATACATGGAAGGGATTAGCTTGAGTTAAAAATGTAGTACAGGCTGGTGCGGCGAGAGGAAATCACCTCTCTGTCTGGTCTTTGTCTGCTCTGTATCACAGCTGTGGGGGGGGGGGGGGGGGGGGGGGGGTCGACAGTTCATAGGAAGAGCAGGCAGCGGAGGAATAGTTAACCTCTGTGCGCTACATAATGTCTCGTCAGTACCTCACGGCAAGATAATAGTTTGACACTCTGGTTCTGTTATCCATTATGTCTCCGTGGGGTGAGTGTAAACGTGGGGGGAAATGGGAATAAATCATCATCACTGTTGGTACTAACCTTGGCCTTGCCGGTGCTCTGTAGGATGTGGACCAGCGCACACGCCATCTCCTCCTTGTTCTTGACGCTAATCCCGGGCTCGAGCACCGAGCAAAGCAGCATGTAGTTGTTGGTGGTGTACTCGGCAAACTCCTTGTACATCTCCATGGGAAGGATGTTCATACTCTGATAGCGTGCCTTGATCCGAATCATGGGCCCGGACGTCTTGCCCTTCGGGGGGTTGGGCGTGCTGACGGGATACCACTTCTCCATGAACTGCCGCCCGGTAACCGCCGCCACGGGGATGTTGACGAGTCCGATGTAATTGTTTTTATCTTTCTTCTTCTTCTTGTCCGTGTCTTTGTAGAGGTGGGCCGTGACGCTTTTGACAGCGGGCAGGTTGTTGAACTCAAAGTGCTCTCCCCAAAAGACGTTGTCGGTCTTGAGTTTGCAGGTGGTGCGGGCGTAGAGCGAGTCGTCCAGACAAAGCTCGCAGAAGTACTTCTTTTTGGCCGGCAGGTCCTTGGCCTCGATGATCCAGAGCCGCAGCAGGTTCTCCACCCGGCGACTGTTGTCCTGGAGAGGATGATGGGACGTGGTTTAGAAAGGTCAACAACATCCTCACTGGGAACTTTATAAGAACAGAATATATACACATAGTAGTTCAAAATGATAGTTTCAGTCGGAAACTTATCTGATGAACCAACAACCGGAATTAATGAAATGTCTCCAAACGAGAATCTGCCTCAAACCCTGGTTTTGAAGTTTCTCCATTTTAAATGACGTAAACAATTCATTAAGTACTTCAATCATTTCAATTGAAAAGCTTTTCTCTGCTGCGCTTGCGGTAGCTAATAAACCTCACTCCTACATTATTATCCCACTAAGTGCGAACCCATTCTTATGCAGTCATTTGATAGTGCCAAGAGTCGGGTGTATTTTTGGCCCTTTATTCAGATTGCCTTGACAACTACCTCTGAAGATGACGAGAGGAAACGAGGAGCAAATAATTCGATTATTAGAGAGAAACAGCAGAGCCTCTCACAAACACAAGGAAGCCGTTGAGTGTTTGAGATGCTCAACAGTATCTGGATGCCTTTTATACGTCGCGACATAATACAAAATCATTCTTCTGTGTGTGTGTATATATATTTCAGTGGTTCTACATTCATCACACTATCGGGTGTTTCTGACCTCTGAAATGTCATTTTATCTTTAATAGTGTGTGTGTGGTTCACTAGCATCTGCATCAAGTGGGAGCAAAATGTCGAGGCGATGTAATCAGTATTAATAACGCTTTGTCAGTATCAATTTTCCAAATTTCCCCCTGTTGGTTGCAACATAACTCCCTCCTCTCAATCAAGGTGCTCAATACCTTTAATTAGAAATTCAACTTTGCATTATGACACACGGAAATGTATTTGCCCAGCCCTCAAAGATGATACCTCTGTAAATGGCCTATTATCATAATTACCCACAATTATAACTTACACACGAGCTGAATTGTGCAGGTTTAGCATTTAGACTACCTCCTTTCATTTACATTGATTACATATCTGGCAAATGGGCATTGAAAAACCAGTGAACCACGAAGTCAAACAGGTGGAGCCTTGCGTGTGTCCTGCCCTGTCAGTCTGTGTCCTCTGTTCACCAATATGTACTCTGTCATTGGAGATCATTGCAGATTTAAAGTTCTCCAGGAGCAAAACATGTTGATCTATTTCACAGATCTCCAAAGACTTCATTATGTAGTTCCAAAGAATTAGGGTATCTCACTCCAGTTTTGATATTTGCCAAAACAAACATTGCACCGCATCTAATCTCTCTAAATTATGGAATAATTAAAAAACGCAGCGCAAAGACGGAGCGAGACAGAAATACCACCTCCCTGCCGAAGACAGCTGAGGAGAGGGAGGACTCCAACGTTACAAAGGAACTTTTTTTTATTTTTTTATCCAAGCTTCTAATTAGCGAGTCATTTTCTAAATAATGGCAGATGAAGGAGCGATGAAGACGCCGCGAGACGGGGGACTGGTTTCTTGGCTTGGATGCGTTTGCCGCTCTGCCTCTGCCACAGCTGCGTTTTTTGTGTTCGAGATCACAGATGGCATCATCGGCGCTCAAGAGAAAAGCATTTTGGGGCTCTTGGCGCTCCTCGCCGCCACCTCCGTGTCCTCCGTGTCCTCCGTGTCGTCCACTCTCGAGGTGCACCGCCGGATGTCAACACGTCAGGTTGCATTTCGTTTGCGTGAAATTGCGACATCCATGTCAACACCATGTAGCTCAGCTGTCTTCATAATAATCAATGTTGCACAGTGTGGTTTGGAATTGCGACACACAGTCTCGTCCCACCTATACCGCGTGCTTACCTTGTTGGGTTGTACCGCTCTCCTCAGATTCTCCATCCATTTGTCTCTCTCGGCTGACGAACGGCACGAAAAACATTTGCTTCCTGTGGAGGTGGTGACCTACAGCCGCCACACAGAGGGAGAAGGAAACCGAACGGCTTTAAACATCAAACTCCGTGCATGACAATGACAGGGAATAAGCCGAACAGAATGTTTTGCTAAACTTAGTTCTAAAGTACCCTTTTGTGTCCGACAGCAAAAGAAGCTTAGCAAACAATGCAACACATGAGGAGACTGAGGATGACTTGGCGGTGTGGAAGAATGAGTGAGCGGAGAGAATGGACAGATGAGAGAGAGAGAGAGATGGCTGCCTGGCAGGCTGGATGATGACTGGATAATTCAAAAATGCACAGTGGGAGAGAGAGAACAGAGAGAAGAGAGAGAACAGAGAGCAGAGAGAACAGAGAGCAGAAACAAAGAAACAGAATGATGTAATGAGCAGGATAATAAAAAATGATTAGTGGAGTTTTTTGGTCTCTACGGTAAACAGCGGAGGATTGAGCAGTATGTTTCTGTCACCCTGAGTCTGCCTAGCTACAGCTACTAGCTACAGCTACTAGCTACAGCTACTAGCTACAGTTACAGCTACTAGTTACAGCTACTAGCTACTAGCTACAGCTACTAGCTACAGCTACTAGCTACTAGCTACAGCTACTAGCTACAGCTACTAGCTACTAGCTACAGCTACTAGCTACAGTTACAGCTACTAGCTACACCTACTAGCTACAGCTACATGTATGCAAGTATGTGTTTGTGCACGTTTGGCAATTTGTTGGAAATGACTCCAGTCCGGCGATGATCGTGCCTGAAACAAATTGCCGCTGTGCTTCCATTTATTTTCTACACCCAGAGAAACATAACCACGATCGCTCGCTCCTGTGTTTTAACACAGGACTGCAGTCTGCATCTGAACCTCTGGTTATAATTGGCCATCAGCAGCTAATCAAGAACAGGACTTTCAATAGAGATGTGAAGTGAGAGGAGCAGCTGGATCTGAAAGGATTGTTCCCAGCTGTTACTTCACATTTCTGTCTTCTTTTTATTATTGTAATGTGCACTATTTTATGACATTTCTTCAGAACAAGCTGGAAACACAACTTTGACATATACTTCTAAGGACGTGGTTGACATGCTTTTCAAACACTTGCCCTATTCCCACATCCAGCTGACACGATAATCGCTCATTTGGGGTCTCGTAGCTCCGGCCGCCCAATTAACGTAAGTCCAATATACACTAAAGCCTCGGCTTTGCTCACTAGCTAGTTGCAGACTTTGTTCAGTGCTGTGCTTGTAGCGTAATAAAGGAATGTTTCTTTCTTTCTTCTTCTTCTAGAGTGGGCTTCTCACATATTTGTCTCCGAAAACAGCTTCCTGCTGCAGCTAGGAATGAGGTTGATGAAAGCAGTGAACCAAAACATTAAAACCGAAATCAACTTAGTTTGGTAACAAATATGAACTAGTGGAACTTTAAGCATGGTTACATATACAGGATACAGGACTTTTACTTACGGATTGCCTGAAATAACTCCACACAGCAGCAACACCAGATCTATGGCTGTGCAGGGCCGGCAGTGGGAATGTTCTGGAGCATTTGTGTGTGTTTGTGTACTGTATGCGCGCATGTGTGTGCCTCCTCACCTCAAAGCAGTAGTCCTGCCCGAGGATGCTGCTGTGAACAGGCTTGATGACAACTTCGTCCTCCATACTTAGGTCCAGGGCTTCCACAGCGCTACTGGGGCTGAGCAATGACTCATGGGAGCGAGACTCCTTCAGCCTTGGCATCAGATGAGATCTAAAGAGTGTCAAAAGGAGAGAGAGAGAGAGAGAGAGGAAAAGGGTGAGATCTGAGTCACCCTGCAGAGCCCGAGTAGAGGCAGCGAGAGAGCGGCAGCATATGCACGGCGCGCATTAGCGAGCGCTCATGGTGAGTGTGAAGGACGAGCGTGAGAGAGATGATGAAGAGAGGATGCTCCACTTGCCTCAAAGTCAGCGAGTCCTCGGCGTGACGAGCTCTCGCACACGGTGTCAACACATGTCCGTGCACCCACTTCTACGCCGACTCCCTGACGGATGCTTTGCGCCTTCTCATTTTCAACTTGAAACATGGACGAATGAAAGAAACTGGCTATAAATCGGAGGCAATTCCTGCCATTGATTATCATTAATGGTCGCGCGGTGGAAGTTTCCGTGATGTGATAATGCGTCGCAGTGATGAACCGCTTGCTATATCCGTTTTGTGGAGCCTCGTTTAACAACCACACGCCGACTCACAACCCTGTCAACTCTTCTCTGTTGCACATTGACAGGCGCTCAGAGTGCACTTTAGCAAAGTGTTCAATATTCCAACAGAGACAACCCCGAAGCCTTATTCTTGGCGTTTTTTTTTACAGCCGGGGAGGATTAGGAGACAAACATAAGAGCTTTCCACTGTTTGCTGTCGCCCTACATTCTGTGTGTTCATAAGAGTTAGTTCGTGAATGTCTGTCACCAGGAAAGAGCAAACATGTGTCTCCATGCGGTGTGTATATTTGCCCATTACCGCATTTGATCCACATTATTGAGCTTCGTATTGAGCCCTCACGTTAAGCTCTTATTCAACAATAACCAGTCATGTTGAAGTATGTTATTCTGCAACATGTCATGAAGTCAAGTAAGCGTAAGAAAGCATTAGGAACATACTTATAATATGCTTACAGTACAAGCACTCGTAAAGATTCACAATATGTGAATAACAGTGAATAAACGGCTCACAGTGAATAAAGCTAAATACGAGCGAAGGCTGTAGGCAGCGACACAAACATCAGCCCCTGACACTGGCAGGACGAGGAAGACAGAGGGTCAATTGCTCGTGTAATGAGTGCGAACATTCTGTCAGTAGTGCCCTCTATGGACGGCTTACACACTAATCCCATGCATGTGAGTAGGCCAGTGCGTGTACTGTACATCTCTTCTGTTGCAGCCCTTTGTACAGTCAGCCAGCTTTGTGGTCGAATCCACTGTCCAGTACGAAGTGGACAATGATCTGGACTCTCTCTCTCTCTCGCTCTCCTTTTTATCTCTATCATAACACACACATTTCATCATCTGAAATAAATGGGAAAAGAATACACGTGCAAACGCCTCAAGGATAGCTTTGCATGTGAGAATCCAGTTTTTCAGGAGCTCCGAGCCTTTTCCAAAGCGCAGCTGCAGAGGAAGTGTGTTTTGCACCTAGCCCTGCTTTGCGATTGGCTGACTGGGTACCGGGCAGAACACAGAGCGAGTCAAGTGAGCGGAGAGGAGGGGAAACAGAGGTTTTCTATGTGGGATGTGCTGTTAAGAGACAGGTAGACACAGTCCCTAAACCGGCACGATGATGCTTCTATGACTCACAAAGAGACTGACTGAAAGGAAAAAGAATTAATCTGGCAATGCTACACAGACGGTCAAACATATTAATGAACTTGTAGCATGTATGTTTTCTATATTTAGAATATAAGGAGGCATGCCAGTGAAAAGCAACGTGCAGTCAGGGTAGCTCGCCAAAAGCAACATCCTCTGGAGTAATGTTCTACATGATCTGAGGATAAACTGCGGCTGAGAGAGGAATGCATCTTCTAAAACAGGAATATACTTTACGCCGCTATTATGGTTTTCTTTTTTCTCTCGGCATATCATATTAGCCCATTAGTGTCAGCGGGGACGGTGGGAGACTGTGAAAGTATGAACTGATGAATAATAACGCCGCCTGTCATCTGTACGGCGCTGTGTTCAATTGTACTGCAACGTGTAATTTACAGCGTATCGTCGGCCACTTTGTATTAATGACAACGGAAAAAGCTGTCTTGTCGTGTGAAAGCTGCTCATAACTTCTACATCCCCCAGTTTGGCACACTGTTCATGTCGGCCTCCGCAAATAACCGCTGGTATTAAAAGCAGAGCATGCTGTCGTCGTCTCCTCGCTTCTCCTCTCGTTTGGTTACCTTCCCCCAACGTCGTCTATTCTCAGTCCTTCTACGTCCTCCATTTTTATCCTGTCTGCCTCTCATTCAGTGTTTACCTGATGTGTGTGTGTGTGTGTGTGTGTGGGGGGGGGGAGTATAGTTTATGTTTGGAGGATTACACATCGTTCCACCGCACTCTGTTCTTATTTCGCTGTGATTATCTGCCTTCCCCTCTTTTGGCCGCCAATCAATCGATCTCTTCCTCTTCTGTGATGTCATGCTGGGGCCACCTAAATATTCCAGAAACAATATCCAGGAGATACTCAAGGCTCTAATAGTCCAGTCACTTCCAGACACACAGACTCAACCACACAAAGCCCTGTCGTAAAATACATAATTGAAAAGGTCATGCCATAAAGAACTGGCGTTGGTAGACCGTGTCAGAATTACAGCAGATGTGGCAAAGAACACTGCCTGTACTGCATCTAGAACACCTTGTGTTTGGATGCACAACTGTGTAGAATGCTGAACGTGTTAAAACCTGTTTTACGGGTTGTGAATCGCTGTATGTGACTTGACAGGATTACATAATTAATGGAGCATCAGTGGCTCTGCACATCATGCTTAAATGGCATTTGTGTATTTTTTTAAAGAATGAATTTGTCTCCTCTGATCCTCGTAAATCAGGTGCTTCCGTGATTTGGGGGGGGGGGGGGGGACTCCTGAATGAAAGTCCTCCAGCTAGACTCAAAACAGAGACGGAGCAACGAATGGCAACACGGCATGGAAGCCAGTAGAGGAAGCAGAAGGCATAACATCAGCATCAAAAGTCTGTTTCTGTCTGCCGTTTCTTGCCCGATACGCCAACTGCTCCAGCTCAGCAGAGTGTAGAAACATTCCAGCAGAAATAATATGATTTTCTGGCATTCACCCAAACGTTTTCATGCAGAACTTTTAGTCCGAAGGCATGAGTTAGTGTTGCCAAGTTACCGGTTACATTTCGATTTTTTTTATCACTCGAACGCCTTCTCTGGCTGGTGATGTGAGGTATACGTTCAGTATTTACGAATTGACGTCCCTGCATCAGTCCAAATCCTATCATTGCACTGTGCCGTGCTGGGGTTCAATGGAAACTCAGTTTGGAGTAACAGAGTAGGAGTAGAGCGCAGTAATGGATTGTGAGTGAGTCCGGGCTGCACCCAGCGCGCTCCGTCCCTGCATCCTGTAAAGAGAGCTGATCTGATAGCCTGTCTGGGATCTGAAACCTCGGGCCCGTGTAGGCGTCAGAGCACTTAGGCTCCTAACACACTGACTTGATGGCGAGCCGGCAAAACCACAAGGGACTATATTTGTACTGATAGCTCAAGATGGGCTGGATTAATGTACTGCGAGTCCAAACAACGGCGCTTTGAAAAGTCCACACCTACTGGGTTCCTGCAAGCGTATGCATCATTTCACTACAATTACATGTGCTGCAACAGTTGCAGTGCACGTGAAGTGCTGTTAATCGTCACAGAAACACAATAACCTCTTTAGGTTTGTGCTTCCACTCATGTTACTATAACAACCAACATGCAAAATGGCCAAATCTTAAGCTTCTGACATAACCAAAACAACAAAGACTCCAGTTAATGCTGTGGCATTAGGCAGCCTGATGTTAAGTCTCCTTGCTCATCGTGTTTTCTGTGGTAACTGCCCTGCACAGTGTTTACACAGCATTCTGCGATGCTGCTCGACCAGCATTTAAACCAATCGATACGCCTTCCGCTGGCAATTACTTGTTAATAATGCTCTCTACCAAACAAACACACGGGCACGGTGTGCAAATAGGCATGCAGATCAACAAGCAGAGCCGGGCAAAGACATACAGGCAGGCAACTGATTGCACTCGCAATTTTTGTCTCGTTCCTACAGAGTAGGGGGTGTGAGGAAAAATATTGATACGCACGAGCGTCACGATGTTATGTTTTGCGATGCTGTATTGATTCTCAAAAAAACGGGTTTCGTGCAAAGATTTGAGGCAGACAGCGGGACGGATGAACTTATTGTCAGTGGCTTTAGTGTGAGCGCTCACTGAATGGTTTGAGTATGTAAATGGATATTTAGCACCAGTTTGTGCCTCTCGTGTATTACCTCAAATATAAATGTAAAATAAATAACAGGAGTACGGACACATGAAGTAGAACTGACAACGCTTGGCAACCCGACGAGGTTTGATCAGGCCTGTAGCACGGCGGTTAGGCAAGTGGTTTTGCAATCGTGTGCTCAAGAGGAGGTTGCAATACATTCGATACGTTTTCATCATATTCATATCCCTGCAGAGTCTGAAAATTCATTAATTCCTCACAGCTGGCTTGGTTTGGAGATGCGGCTCAAATCAAAAAAGAGCTCTCGCCAGCCAGCAACACCAACCGCTCTGCAAGCACCTGGGCCCCTGAACTCAGACATCAAAGCAGAAAATAAAAAAAAAAAAAAAAAAAAAATCACAGTTAACAACGAAACACGTACCGCGTGCACACATCACACAGCGGTTGGGCCGACCTCGATTATGAACCGCGTGCACTGCAGAGACAGGAAACCGGACAAATAAGCCATTATTCATGCGTCAAGCATCACGAAATACAGTGTCCAGTCTAGCTTTGGCGCTGAGTCAGAGGGAAGGACGATGAAACAACGGCGTGTCTGTCACACTGCAGAACACTCTGTCACGGGTCTGATCGCTCATTTGATCCAAGCAGATGTGGTAAGTCTTTCTCAGTGCTTGATGGGAATAATGAGCCACTGTCAGCTCAGAGTGGAAGTCGACATCTTACCACCATCAGCGAGTGACTGTTCCTGCCGATTCATGTCTCTATTTCGCATTTTTAGTCAGGCAATGCGACGGCATTAAGAGTTTTTGGGTAACACCGTGAAAATCGATGTTTTCGTGCATCAACCTGCCATCTGACGGTTGTCATCTGCACTGGAGTGAACAGTAGCGTGATGGGTAGCGGCAGAATATAGACAACCAAACAAACGTCTGGCCCACAGCGAGCGGCAGAAAGATGAGGGATCCTGTCAGACGCTGCCGGTGCAGAACGGCGAATGTGAGAGCTGAACCGCTGACATGTGGCTACGGGCCTTGCAGCCCGAAAACACCAATCAGGGAGGTCCAGTCAACAGAACAGCAGAGAAGAAACGCCATTCACTGTCGAAGTCAGACAGAGAAAGAATGATCTCTGGGGAGGGGATGAAGGCAGACGTTGAGGCTGCGAGTGAGTGAAGTGAGCTTGGAGACGCAGCCGCTAATGTGACAGCTTTTAAGTTAAATTCCAATAACCCCTAAAGGGAAAATTGCCACACATCACACTTAAGACACTGAATAAAAAAAAAATCCCCTCTCTGCTCATCCAAGCGCGACCTCTTTGAGTCCTGATTGGCTGCGTCGTACGGCCATGAAAGCGCCAACAATGAGAGCGAGAAAAGTGCATTTAAAACAGATGGGTAATGGAGATGAGTGGGCGCAGTCTAGTCCACGTTGTGGTCCACATCCAGTGCATTAGTGCTTTGCGGCACCTGTGCTGGTCGACAGCGTCGGCTCTTTAGGCTCTTACAGTGCCAGCGGTCTAATGCACACAAGACAAAAGAGAGATTATGCTGCGAAGAGCGAAGAGGGAGACACTGCCCCAGGCATCGCTGCACCAAACAAGAGGGGATAGAAGCTGACGCTATGGTGTGACCACCTTTGTGAAGAGAAACAAGAACCAGTTAGTGCCAGAGATGGGAGCACACATTAGCCAAAAGTATAGGAGGACAAAGAGGGCCTTTCATTTACTGGGAGGAGAGAAGCTTTTAAAAGGCAAGAATGGGACGCATGCAAACACACTCGTTTACACGAAACAAACGCATAGGAAAGGAGGGCGTTAGCGTTAGCATTCAGTATCTCCTAAATGATCGGCTCCTCTTGGAGTCTAGTTTTAGGAAGGGATGCCTGACTCAGAGCACTGGCAGACACACTCGATTGTGGGGAAGTTTGGCTGCTAACTGAGATCAGGTGGTTGGCGAACAACTGTTGGGAGAGCCAACGCAGCCACTGAGCCAGGCTGCAACGCGCACACGCAGATGCAGCGGCTTGATTACAGCGAGATTCCCCGCTAGGCTGGGAGGGTAATTCAGTGTAGGACACTCGCTGCAGGAGACCAACGCGGAGCGCAGAGGAGCTGCTCCGGAGCGGGACCGGCGTTGGCTCTGAAGCCATGTGCCGAGTGAAAAGAGAGCGGAACAGCTGGCCGCGAATACAACCACTGGACAGGGCAGATCACAGTAGCAGCTGCAGCACACAGCATGCCAATTACCTGTGATCATCTGAGGACTTCATGTGATTTCATGGCTGTGTTGGATTGGATACATGTAGTATATCCTTCTTATTCATATTTATTTCCCTTATCCCAGATGAGTTGAAAGAGCCAAAAGTAGAAAAAAGGGTCATTGGAGGATATTGTGTAGCTTCTCCAGAACAATGGACTTTGTTTCACCGAGAGCAATGTGTGTGGGTGAGTGGGTGTTTGTCCACAGCTCGACTCACTGTCACATCGGGGGGGGGGGGTGAGTCGATCCAAATAGGATAGACAGAACATCGCAGTGTAAAGAGAATGTACAATGAGGTCAAAGGTCGCACGAATGAGTAACTCCTTAAGTAGCAACTACGGTCAGACGGCAAAGGGCAACCGTCATGCTAATGACGGACGGCCATCTGGGACCTCACCAATGCAGTGGTATTGATATATTGATTTGATCAATGCCCTTTATGGGACACGGGGGGGGCGGGGGGGGTCACCATGATCGAATACGACTGTACTGGAATACACACACATTTGTTCTTCAGTCAAGCGGCCTGGTGGAATACTCCCGTCTCATGACTTCACACTTTCACACGCGAGTGGTATCTCCCCCCCCCCCCCCCCCCCAGGCAGTACCAACACTCGCCCACACATGAAGATGCTGCCGGAACTGAAACAGGGGAGTGAAAAATGATTGTGGCAACAATGTCTTCTTTAAAATGCCTTTGCCTTTTCTCAACTGTCGTACAGGAATGCCTCACATGACGGATTAATAAATCGGTTGCACTGAAATGTCGTGAGGTACTTGTGGGACAAAATATACCCTTCATTTATCGGATCCTACTTCTGCTGATCCATTCGTTTTCTTTTACTCCGTCTCACATAATTCACTACAATTCACTTTTTTCCCTCATTTGGACCGTCAGCGCTTTATATACGTGTCGTATGTTTTCACCAGACCAACAGGAACGTGGAGCGACTGCGCCAGAGTTTGGACAACGTACAAAGCAACAGCACCATGAATGTTTTCGTTTAACTTACGCGATCAATAACATGAGGTCTGGTGAAGTCATGGGCTTGGAATTGATTATTTCCAAAACCAAGCAAAGTGAAATTAACTACACGCAATATCATATATTACACTATAGAGTTTTGCTCACGACTAGATATATCCTGTGTTATTTATCATTAAAAGGCGTGCCACAGACTGCACTTCAGACTGCGCAGGAACAGAATGCAAGATTTGAAAATAGGAATACTTGTGAACAAATGTTGTTGTAGTCACAGCTGACTGTTATAACCGTGTCGCAGCACTACAGTACATCGCATTCAACCAAACTGTGAGGAAACTACTCAGACCTGAATGAATTTGCAGAACTGTGTGCTGGACGAAGGCCAGTTCCCGTCTGGGATGATTAGAGGTGCTTTTAAAAACCAGCCGGCTCGGTCACCCTTTGCCAACAAATAACCTCAACAGGTCACGGCTAATTCATTATTTGTCAACCTAAGAAAACAGCCGAAGACTAAAAAAGACACAACATCTTTCATGCTTTTCGCTTTGTAATTCAAATTACCTATGACCACCATTTCCGCTCAGCACACTCATTAATTCTGCAGTGAAATACCACAGCAGAGAGGAGATCAGGGCAGTGGTAGAAGACGGAGGCAGAGATAATAAAGTTATCATCATAAGACAGTGAAAACGCCAGCCTAATTGAGCCGATGTCTGCCCAATTAACGGACTCATCGTCTGGCTTCGGGCCAGCGAGCCTTAATGTTAAACCCTGTGGGCAGCGAGGTGTCAGACCGGTTTGAGCGACTGTCCTCCGACAGGAGAATACGACTTGACTAGAGAAGAGAAACCATGAAACCATGAATCAGAGACGCTGTTATGCTGTAGATGTCATATTAATGATCCCCTCGCATAACGCACACGCACACACACACACACACACACGTTTTGCACTCAAGAGTTGTTTTTTTTTTATTAAGGATTGCAATTCTACTTTTTAGCACAAACTGAAGGAAATATTAATTAGTTATAAGAAAGGAAGCTTTTTTTTCCTCTTGAACTCTTGCATACCCGTTACCGGTAAGTGCTTGGGGAACTGATAACAACGTGGGTGAAGCAGTAGAAGAGATGAGGAAGTGTGCTTTTCACTCCTGGCCCTGAATATTCAGACGGCCGTGTGGCATTGGACAAAGAACGAGGCAAACACTTAAGTTCACGCAGAGAAAGAGGGCAGAGGCTTTCTTCCCACACAAAACATGGAAAAACAAACATCAAAGCTGATCTCTGCAAACACCACTCTCCTTAATATAGAATACACGTTTAGTCGTTACATTTTTATTATCACCAGATTTAGCCATGAAATACCTTCAGCACATAATTGGCTCTAAATTGAGAAGCGTACCGTCAATACCGGGATCATAGTTGCGCACCAAGCCGTAGATCCGCCTCTGGCACTGAATAGTTTTCATGTTCAAGTCTAAACGTGTCCTTGTTTTTCCCTCTGCGCTGTTCCTCTCCAACTATTCAGATGTACTTTGTCCTTTCTGCTTTTTAATCAGCTATCCTGACCTTTCTTTACAATCCTAATTCATACAGAAAGTACTGTACGCCAAAGAAAAACAGCTCGATGAAGCCACAGTGAACAGCCCTGGGAGAACCGTGGGTGGATGCAGAGACAGAGGTTTCCAAAAACCACAGCGTGCAGCTGTGGCCATCCACGGTGAGTGAGGAATTTGAAGGAAAAAGACACTTACGATCTACTGAATATGTGAAACATGGTCCAGCAGCAGCTCTCCAAGCTGGATTCCCCAAAACGCACAACTCCACTTCGGGTTGCATTCCTCACCGGCGGCTGGTCTCAGTGTTTTTTCCAGACTATTTTTGAGTCTCTGGGAACGTGGCTGGAGCCTCTGCCCTCTGAGCTAAACCACACCGCTCCCAAAGGATGTCTGTTGCTACTAACACACCCCTCTCCACATCCCATTTAAAAAGACAGCGCCGTTTTTTTAAGGACAAGCCTGCCCATAGCAGAGGAACGTTACACGGTGAGGACGTTATGCATGAACACTATATGCTCATGACATGGACTTATGAAGGTAAGAGTCAAGGGGCTGGATATGGAGCTTCAAAATAAAATACTTTATCAAATTCAAATAATACTACAATGTAAAGTCGACAAATGATCCTACAGAATATATCCTGTAGCGAATAAGTGCTCAAATGTGCACTAATGGTACTTTTTGGAAGGGCTTTCTTTGAACCTCCTTTGTCACCACGCTACTTTTATCGTCATGATCGTACATGACGCTTATAGTTTTGCTGTGGTATTTGTACAACAATGATCACAAAGTTATTTCCAGAGGAAAACATTGCAAAAACAAATGCTCACGACACATCGAATGTACAGTAAAGGACAAGGCTGACTCCTACTGTCTCCGTTCTTAGTAGGACAACAAAGACCAAAACAGCTGACAGCCTGATATGAAGTTATTTAGGTGCAACTGTCTGAGAAATATAGCAAATTCTGGATATTTTTTTCAGCTGAAGTCAGTCCCTAGGATGCAAAGCTCTTCTGTCATCATCAGATCTGTCTCCCCTGCTTTTTCTCACACTGACATAGACCCCGAGTTGGCAGCCAGGAAGTCAGCCGTGCCTCCTCCTCCCACCATGTGTCCCCGTAGAGCAGGAAACAAAGGCTCAGCCTTCAGCGCCGCACTCTGTGGGAAAACGCTGGGTCCTTGGCCGGAGAGGTGGACTCCAGGAAAAGAAAAGGAAGAAAAAAAAAAGAAAGAAAAACCAGGGGAGGAGGGCACAAAAAAACAAAAAAACGGAAACGAGGGAGCAAAGAGAGAGAGGGAGAAAATGTGGCCGGCCACGGTTTAAGGAGGGAGCGCACTGCCAGATGTAGTGTACGGTTGTTTTCGCATAGCTGGCGAAACAGTGAGTGAAGACTGATGTCACAGCGAAGACGTGCTGTCAACAAGCGCTTCCAAAAGTTTGAGCACGAAAAAAAAAAAAGAAGAAATCTGTGAAATAATTAGAAGGAAACGAGTCCAGCTGGGCACGGAGCAGCTTCAGTACTTCCTATTAAAATGCTTTCTGAACGACAGGAGAATATTTCAGCTCAATCATCCACCAGAATTTGCATAGACGTCACAATGTGTACACAGACTCAAGTGAAACTCTACAGGAGCCAGTGGACAATGGATTCCATTGTGAGCTACACAGCGGAGAGGTCTTTGCACCCCATTATAGACGGAGGGTTTTCTCCGGCTCCAAAACTATTTTAGTATCATTTGGGGAGGTGAAACCGGAGGAGGTTTAATGTACTTGCCCCCCCCCCCCCCCCGATGCAGTGGATTAGAGTTCCTTGCTCTTATCAGTAAGTAAACAGACCTGCGTGCCTTGCTGTTCTGGAGAATGCCTGGGTAAAGGTTAACTACAAAGCCAAGGCCTGGAGACTAAACACTCGGGGGGGATTTCCTCATTCCTCTGGTCTGGGTCATGATAATATCATACCTCATAGGCTCGTTTGCAGTGCAACTGCTCCAAAATATAATGTAGGTGCACGCAAGGCACCTACATTATATTTCTATGGGAGTTTATTTGTAATCACTGTGGCAGGAGAGGAATGCAGACAACTATCTCAATGTTTTCGTTTCCTGTGAATAATGAACAATAGCCTTCTGTACCGAATCACGTAGCAGCAGGACTTTGACATGTCGCATGTGCATGCGAGCGTTAGTTTGTGCAGATACGGTTTCCGTATTGGTAGAACGGTGTGAATTTGTGAGAAAAAAATCCATGTCAGATGTGTGCCAAGGTGTGTGTGTGTGTGTGTGTGGGCGGGGTATGCGCAAGATCACCAGCCAAGTGTACAGCAGACAGACTGAGTGGGTCATGAGAGAAGGTGGGAGAGACGGTCCCTGGAAGGCCTCGCCTCTGAAAAGTTACTCCCCTGCCTATCACCGCTCGGCCGTTTAGAGGAGCGCCACCTGCCCGCACCGAGGCACCGAGTGGGAGGAAGAGAGGGAGCGACGCGGAGGGAAATAGTCGGTGGATTTGGAAATAGTCGGTGGATAGAGGGCCGGCGAGAACAGAGGGAGAGGAAGATGAAGAGACTGACGGGACGGAGAGAAGAGCAAATTGAACTCGCATCAACGTTCCAGTGACTCAAGTCGAGAGGATGCGGATGAGGAGGACGGCAAGACCGAGAATCATTCCTGTTACTGCAGTGAATGTGGGCTGTACGTGATAGTTTAATTAGATACTGCTGCTGTTAAATATGGAAGGTGATCCCTCCCATGAAGTGTATGGGCAATATGATATATACCGGTTTTGTCAAACGTCTATCCCTTTAAGATGTCTGGTTGTCTGAATCTACAGACAGTGTCTCAAGACAGCGTCTCTCTGTCTAGAAGTGTAGGCACGGGAAGTGAAGTGAGAGGAAATGATACGCAAATAGAGGCATTAGAGATCTTTCCCTCCATCACTCCATCCCTCCATCCCGCTGTAGCCGGCCCTCCATTTCATTTTTGTAAAGCAGCTTACTGTAGAGAGACAGGCACGCAGACAAAACGGAGAGACGGGGCAGTGGCATCAGCTCTTCTGCATGTTTGTGTAAAATAAATATAGACAGAGATAAAGAGTGCTGTATGAGAGCAGGAGGACAGAAAGAGACCTTTAGTCTGATGCTCGAGAGCTCTCCTCTCTTGTTGCTCCTATTGACTCGGCACTACGGCCTCCAGGGCAGGAAAGAGCGAGTGAGTGATTCAATTATTGACAACGTGCAACGCTGCCCTATCATGAGCATATGCTCGTCTTTCACCCGCTACCAGGCAGAGTTGAGGAGATCCAGAGCAACGTTGCTGAACGTCTTTGACGCAGCCTACTTACGACCGTCTTTCATTCACAACGGCGGGCTGGACGGAAGTCGATATTCTAACCTTCAATTTTGTCGACGGGCGCCACAACTTTCAAAGAATTAAAACTCACTGAATGCAAGGCCTTGGATATCAAGGCCCGTCCGTCCCTCTTCCTTTCATGCTCCAACTTCTTTTCAGATCGGTCACTTTGACCAAAAGAAGTGCAGACGTCATTGTGCGTTCGTGTGTGTCGCATGTCCGTAATCTCTAACAAATGTTGGGTTCCTGGAAACGTGAATGTAATTGGTGGATTCAAATCAAGCATTTAAAGTGTGCTAAAAAAAAAAAATCACCACATTTGGAGATACCTGGTATTCAGGACGGCAACAATACATTTGAAAATGTCAAATTGCCTCAAAATAGATAACTATTTATAGACAACAAACAGGCAATGGTCCTGAACAAACACCGCTGCTTGCTTGGATGTTTGTATTCGTGTGGTCGTGAGTGAGTGTCGCTGATCCAGTGTTTCGACTGAGGCTGTTTCTCCGCCCCCCCCCCCCCCCCCCTGTGTGAACCCGCCAACGGTTCAGCCCTATTGTCCCACAGCGGAGTGGCCCATGGGTGCGGCACCGACCCACTCCTCCCTCCCCCCCCCCCGTACGTGTGTCTGATCAAATGCTCTGCTCCACTTCACCAGCTCTCAGTAAATCAATGGACCTCACGGAGATGATCTACGACAGAGTAATTACACAGAGACGGAACAATGGAGAGACGGGGAGGAAGTAGCAGAAATATACTGTAGCTCTGCATTGATTCTGGCCCTTCCCTGCAACACGGATCTATCATGAATATTACAACACTACATTTCATGTCATTATACATCAGTGTTGGATTTCATGAATTCAATTTTGTCCAGTGCGTTACATAAGAACAGTCCAAGAGCAGGATTTAAGGGAAAAGTCCTGGAAAAGGGAATCAATTCTGCACAAGAGGTTTACGAGGCCCTCAGAATAAACTAGTACACTAAATATTGGAAGATGAACAAGAGCAGACTGTCGGCCCCTTTTCGTTTCAGTCGTCTTTATGTGCTCTTCCCTTTCTCACGATGTTTGTCATCTCTCCATCTCACATTGGCTCGACCCATCTCCTCGTCTTGTCCATGTTGAAGGCTGTGAAAATGACCAACGGCTCTATTTCTCGCTCTGACATCCTTTCGTTCAGGCTTCTGGGATTGGAACATACGAAAACACGCGCTCGGGAACATATGCACATATCTGCATACAGCATGTGCACGTGTACTAATGTGTGCAAAAACATTAGTATGTGCATGCAAAGATATACAGAACCCCAGGCTGGGAGGAGGGGGGGGGGGGGGGGGGCAGGAATCACACTGTTACTGCATATAAATACAGGCTGGCACAAACGCTTGGAGCGTAATATGTAGGAGTCAAGCTCGGTTTTTGTTCTTGAGGGCTCGACAGCACGGAGGACCGCCGGCTGAGCTCTCACACTGAACCAGTTCTGCATACTGCAGTGAACGAGCTGCACAAAGCCATCAGACTGTCATTGATGTGTCTGCGAAGCCAAAGATGGCTTTCTCCCGTCAAGCCATCGCCGAGGAAAATAATTAGTGGGAATGCCGTTCTCCGGCAGAAACAGTTTCACTAAACTCTGCCTCCATTATGTGGCAGGGAGCTACGACTGCACCGAGCAGTTTGCTGAACGCCTCAGTGTTTCATCCGTCCTCTTAATGAGACACATTAAAACGGAATAACTCAACCGGAATAACTTCATTATACTCGATGTGCGGCTGCTGACGAATTTCATGCATGTAAGTAGCATGTATAGTGAGATTTAAGTGTGAAACTGGGTAATGGTGCGCGGATGTTTGTGGGATAATCGAATCAACGTCAGGAAATACATCGGAATAATCCATGCGTAAAGATGAAAATAACTCACATGATAATGTGTACTGACTGACTTAAAATCGTCCCGTAAGATCACTTTGAATCTGAAATATAAACTCCCCGAGGCCTGGACGAAATGATGACTAACCGGCGAGATTATCCCGGAGACATGACAACGTATCGACGATGGAATGAGCTGTTGCTCTCCCAAACTCTCCATCCTCGAGGCACACGGCTCTCTTTCTTTTTAGCCGCCGATAACAGCCTCCAACATACGACTTCCACCGAGACTGACAGCCAGAAATCAGCCGGCTGACCTCAAAGCTTGGCCCAGTCATCTGGTTCGTGTTAGCTGGCTGCCCTCCGTCACGCAGGCCAGCTCTGTGTGATGTTGCTACATGTAGGTTATGGTCACCACTCGGAATCAAAACCCCATCTCTGTATTATCATCTCTGATGTTATAGGTCTAAACCCGATGTTATATATACATATATACACATGTATGTGTGTGTGTAATAAACGCACCGCTCTGAATGAAAGCCCATTGGGAGTTAAAAGCAATTATATAATAATGACTGAGTAACCTGGATGTACGCAGGGTGTAGTAGAGTGTGTGTGTGTGTGTGTGTGTGTGTGTGTGTCTGTGCGTTCAGGAGAGCAGTCTCCTTTGCGTTGTCACTGATTGAGAGAAGCAAAGGAGGAGGACGGCACAGCTGGACAGCACACAGAGGCAGAGGAGCGTAAACAGTCTCAATGAAGCATCCTCTCGTCCGCATCGCTGTTCGCCGCCGCACATAAGAGCAGAAAAATATATATACGACCGCCCGCCGCCTGAACCCAAGCGAAACCAACGCACAAAGGACGGCGAGTGGCAATGTGAAAAGCAGCGTAACACTCACCAGGCATTGTCAGAATTCCACAGAACAATCAAAGGCAAGCGGAGAGAGAAACCGAGGCTGAGCCGGAATAAGAGAGGAGGAAAAAAAGAAAAGAAAAAAAAGAGGCAGGGATGGATGAGGCGATTTCAAAGCTCCATTTTTTTTCTCCCCCCCCTGCTGCCGATGCAGACCGCTGCTTCGCCTCTTCGCTTCCTTACTTGTGGTTCTCTTCCTCCTTCTCTCTCCTCCTGCTGCTGCTTTAAGACAAGGGGTGGAGAGTAAGCGCTACAATGCTCTCCCTCTCTTGCTGCTCCCTTTCCTCCTTTCCTTCTCCCACCCTCTCTTGCTCACCCAGTGCAGAGCGTGCCCTACTTCCTGTGTTGTCTCTGGAATGGGACACACTCTCCCCTCTCCGTTTTCTTTCATTCGGCATGAATGAATTTAAGGGTTCCCCGACACTCGACTCTTGATTTGGGAATGATGAAGATTGGTTCCCTTTTCTCCTCTGCTGTCTCTCTCCCCCCCCCCCGCCCCCTCACACACTCTCCAGCTTATCCCACTCCCTTTCACTATCAGTGATTGACTGCACCTCCCATTTCTGTCTCCTTGCGCAGGGAGGAGCCTGCATATGTTGTGCGAGGGTGTGTGTGTGTGGGGGGAGATTACATGTTTGTGTGTGTGGTGCAGCCTAGCTTACCCCCCCCCCCCCCCCCTTCTTGTGTTGCTCCAGTGGGAGTGTGTGTGCTCTTTGTCCTGTCAACTGTTGTGTGAGGTGTGCTGCTTTCCCTGTCAGCCACTACTGCTGCTGCTGCTGCCGTCACCGCCTCCGCTTGGGACCGAGGGGGTTGCTTGTGCCCTGAGCATGGACTCTGTTCAGCTGGGACACAAGGACTCATGCTGGGGCTCGGAAAGAAAAAAAAAAACCCAAACAAAACAAAAAAAAAACAGTGTATACATATGAGGCCGGAGCTCAGCTTTGGCAAAGTGACTTGGCTGGTGGGGCTAGCCAAAGGGTCGGTGGTGGTGAGACCGGAATGTGTGTGGGAGGGTTTTGCCACGCTCAATTTGAGCCGTGATTGGTAGACTGGCAGAGCAGATAGGGGACAGTTCGAGGCTATTTCTAGAGCTTACCCCCCGACAGAGCTGGCACGAGGGGATAAAGGGCCGGAGCGGGACGCACCGATAAGGGCAGGGCAGCTGTGGAGAGCTGTTTCAGAAGAGCCACGGCCACTAATCTGCACTCCCTGCACGTCTGCAGTGATGTCATCCAACATGACATCACCCTTAGCCCTTGCTCTCCCGGACACATGACACACACACACACACACACACGTAAACCAAAAGGACCACACAATGGGGTGTGGAGGAGGGTGAGCTCTGAGTTCACTCCAATTCTTAACAAAAGGTCACACGCACATTGTTAGGTTCATAATGAGCAAATCATGAAAAGTATTTCAGTAGCTTTCTGCTGGCCACCTGTTTCCTCCTGAAGCTGACTAAATAGTTTCGCCTAAAACCATTTATAGTACCTTCACTCTATTCAAGTCACAATCTGTGAGGTTTATCTTCCTATTTCATGAGCCTAAAACAGGCTGTTCTTATACAGCGTCTGTAGCTATACCCACGAAAATGAATGCGCCTTAAATTGTATGTATCCAACAAAGTCAATTTGCATGTAATGCATCTAATTATGTACCAGGAAGTATAAAGAAGTCAACATTGATTTATTTGTGACGTAAGTAACGCCACTTTCGTAGTTATTTTAATCCAAATCAACACCTTTTCCGAAACCTACCCGAGTAATTGTATATAAACCATGATTACAGGTTCATTAAAACCTGTAAGCTGACATTACTCCAATCTCAGCATGACATGTTGTGAATTAAAGATTCATTACTGTGAGAGCACTGTCCGGTGCAATCCAGTGCAATTGCTCTGCGATGACTGGGGGGGGGGGGGGTGATAAAACAACATGGTACATTTTGATTGCTGTATTGCTGTATTGCAATTTAAAAAGGTTTTTCTTTGGTTAGTTTACTCCTTACCTGAACAGATCATTATTATATTACAGA
Organism: Lycodopsis pacificus; assembly: GCA_028022725.1. NCBI lineage: Eukaryota > Metazoa > Chordata > Actinopteri > Perciformes > Zoarcidae > Lycodopsis > Lycodopsis pacificus. The sequence goes on from CM051707.1 coordinate 4,619,512, forward strand.
TGCAAAGCTGTCATGCAAAACACAGACGGGCTAGCTCAAAATAGCTGTTGCTAATAATGCATTTACCAGCTTGTTTCAGTATGGAATGCAGCCCAAAAAAAGACGATCTATTTGTTATCGACGTGTTGGGTGCATCACAGCACAGCTGCCCTCAAATCAGACAAACATTGCAGTCTTCAGAAAATGCTGAAGTCTTCTAATCATTGACCATCACTTGTATTTTCCCAACATCTTTGAAGGTAAAATGACTAAATTAAAGCCAGTCTGACGACACACTACTCTATATCTCTACACAAGTGAAATGATGAATATGAAAGCATTATTTGCACAAGCTGTGCAGTGCTGTAAAGTGCATGAAATACATAAAGGACGACGTGCTCAGACCTCTGTGACTGTATCATGCGTAAAGCACGCTGTGTTTCTGATAGAAGGGACACGAGTGCAGCCTGAGTGCAGCGAGCTATTCGGGAGGGTTTGTAAATGCACAATGAAAAGCTGAACGTCTGACCCAGACATAATCCAGCTAACAATGACAGCACTCAAAGAATACACTTATATTTAAAAAAAAGGGATACTGAGGTCCGTCCAGCTCCGTCTCATCTCTCCTTCACGTCAGTGCTTGTCCCTATATTTACAATTTTCTGTGTGGCGAGCATGCGATGCAGTGCAATGACAGCCATCAGTACGGAGTGCAACAGTGGGAGTCCAGACTCCAGCAATCAGTCAAATAGATCCTGACGGATTCCAGTGTGTTGCAAAAACAAAATGCTATTTGACAAAGGTTGTTTTGTCGGTGTAAATGGGAACGACAGGAGAGCATCCTGTGGAGTGTGATGTTCCTTTGGCGTTAGTGGCAGCCCATCCTTGGGCAAAACGGAGGCGACGGAGAGGAGAGGTAAACAGGCAGCTTGGATCTTAAATGTTTGTTTCTAACTAGGTCAGACCGCAGCAGCGGCGCTGTGCTGCTGTTACGCCACATCTGCCAGTCTCTCTTTTCTCTTCTTCAGCTCGATTCAGTTCGAGCTATACCAGATGAATATTTGCCAGAAATACTATTTTATTAACAGAGCATACATACGGGCTATTCATCAAAAAGAATGATACACTACAGCAACCGCATTATTAAATGTCTATCTACTATATAGAGCCGCGATGTTGGCATCAATGCGCGGAGAAGAGGTTAAAGATTGGGCAACACTCGACCTGGCAATGATGACACTTATTCGTGTTCAAACTTTTACATTCACAGCTCACTGTGGAATGAACTGCTGATCGAGGGAGCAGTGAATGAGTGAAGGAGGGAGTCCTTTTGGACACAGTTTAGTCGCCAGCTGTAATGTGAATCAGTCCATGCAAAGTCAGAAGGACCGATCAACATTTGGACGGAAGGCCAGCTTCACAGATCCCTGCTGGCTTGTCTCACAAACAGCAGCAGAAGTGAGAGCGATGCTGATCAGTCTGCAGACACTTGAAAAGATGTTGCTGTCTGCAAATGATCTAAGCATACTGGATAGGCAGATGGTCACAGTTTAAAAACACTCAGGACATTAGGATGCGGCGCGTATGTCGCCTTTCTCGGGCTCCTCGTATCACGTGTGACCACATGCGCATGTCATCGCACTACGTGGTTGTCAACACTCGGACTAGAGTACAAGTGAAAGTATACGTCTCCTATAGGCCGCCGCTGTAATATCTCCGTGAAGCGTCTGACCTCTTTTTTGATTATCAAAAAAAAAAAAAAGAACCAAAACAACTGAGTCTAAGTTAACATTTCCTGGAGCTTCTTTTTTGTTCACATGAATATTGCAAAGGGATTATGGTTCATTACTAGTTAATGGTGAACTTAATGGTGAAACTGAAGCTTCCTCTGAGCTCTTCCTCTATTCCGTATGTTGTATTAAAGTAAAAGCATGTGTTCCTTAAATGTAAACACCGACAATGATGCTTCAAAAAGGCAAAAAAAATATATTCATAATAATGAGTGCGTGACAAATAACTGGTAAGCCTGTGTAACCGGGGTAGATTAAAGAGAGCCATGAATGAGTAAATGAGTGTTTGCATGCGTACTGAGCAGTCCTTTTAAAGGGATGCGCAGGGAGCCGCTTTGATGCGGCCCTCTGTATTCCCGTCACGCCCAAGGCCCTATCCATTACAGCTCATTACCCGGGGAGAGAATGAAAGAGAGGAGACCCTTGGCCACGCTCGCCCGGGCTCACAGAAGGCCCAGCAGGGTTAAACATCAACCCAGCCACCGAAACCTATACCAGCGGGGCAGGTGTCAACACCGCTAGGATCGCTGAGGGGATGATGCTGCAACAAACTATGGAGACAGTAAAGTGATCACAGAAGCAATATACAGCACAGCTCCCTGGAATACATTGAACGTAATTCGGTGCGATGTAAATCGTGCACATTCTGCCGATTTGCGATCGGGATGAGGGAAAGGAAGTACGCAACAGGTCGAAAGGTTTTCAAACCGCGCCGAGCTGAGAAATAGAACGAACCGAGGCCGCTTGAAATCGAATTGCACATTAGCACATCATAATGGATCAGTCAATCGCGACGCTTTCTTCTTGTTTCAGGGACTGCACTTAACACACTTAACACACTTAACAGGTAAGCTGAATCTGAAAAGATCAGTACATCTGTTGGAGGGCACAATTTGCGCATCACTTAATTTGTTCATTCTACAAATAGGACTGACTGAAGGTGTCAGCTTTTAAGCCACTGAATTCAATCTTGTTTCACGGAACGAACACACTCAGTTTGGTTCTGGGATTGTAATTAAAAAGAAAAAAAAAAAACATACTCGGATGCTTGTACTGACATTTTCATGTGAACAACAGAACAGATCCAGTAATTGGGCGCTGGTGTTCTCTGTCTGTGAGAGTGTTTGGACATCCAACACCAGCAGTAAGAGAAACCCGTCTCATTCAGGGGAGCTTATCTCAGGTCATGTACTGAAGCTACTTCGGGGACTCTGAGTAACAGACGACACAACCTTGAAAATCTATAAAAGTTATTTTGCCTGAATCTGGCGGAACATTGGAAACAAAATAAAATGAATGAATCCCACACTAAGCCGGGGAGCTAGAACTTCAAAACTGAATAGCCAGCTCCGTCCTTATTGCAAATGAAGAGCCCTCTGTTTATGAAAGCAGGTCAAATTAACCTTTTCAAAACACCCACCTCTGTCAAAGCACCTAAACAACTACGCTTTACTCTTGAATTAATAATGTCCTCGTTACAATCTCGGATAGCGAGGGGATAATGCCTTGAAGCCTTGGAAATCATCACCGACTTAAAGCCATTATGTTTTTAGACGCTTTTGCTCTCCTAGTCTGCATGGGGATGGAGCATCATAATGCACGGTGGTGGGGGAAACCTGCTCTGTACAACACATTATTACCCCGAGAGCTCCGTTTCATCTACGCCGAATCACGCTGATGCACTGCAAATGAGATGGCGAGAGGGGAAGGATGCCAAAGAGAGAAGGAGAACGGTGCAGTCCTCCTCTGCCTAATTATGCTGCTGCAATGAACAGAATGAAAACACTGCTGTTGTTTTTCTGCTTATTGGCGGAAAAAAATAAATAAAAAAAAAAATCTGTAACCGGGCATTTGATTGTTGTCGCTACTTCGAGCATTACTTCAATGGACAGTGTCTGCGCCCACATCCTTACTGTGTGTGCACGCCAGTAATCACCCCCTACCAATACTGAATCACCGTTGGAGAAGACGGTGAATGAATGAATACGCTGATGCCAGGATGAATTGATAACAACAGGGATCACTTATCTGACTGTAAGAAAAGGACACAGTGTGTGTGTGAGTGTGTGTGCACATGAGATCAACAAGCATGTGACCTTCAGCAACAGGGAAGTGGGATTGATGGAATGACTGGAGGGAAGAAGGAGGATGACGAGCTGGTAAAGGAGACATTTCCCCGACAATGAGAGACAACAGGGTGGGGAGTATGCAAATGATGACAAATATGAACAAGAGGAGAGGCGAGGAGAGGAGAACGTTGGTGCAGTGGCACGAAATGAGGACGAAGAGGGCAGAGAGAGAGAGAGAGAGAGAGAAGAGGAGAGAAGACGATCCGGGGACAAGTCTGTGAGCGCTGGATTGGGTTTAATGGAGCGGAAAGCCACCAGCGAGCCGCGGCTCCGATCGCAGCTATTAGCATGAACAGAGCAAATAAGACGGGAGCAAAGTGACAAATGATAGGGAGGCAGGAATGGACACGGGAGACAGAAGAAAAGAACACGTGAGCGAGAGGGGGGGGGGGTGCAGAGGCTCATAACATGAAGGGTTAACAGACGATGCTGGCAGAGCAAAAAAAGTGAATGTCAGTAAGTGAGTGAGATGGGGAGTGAGATGGGGAGAGGAGGGAGGGAGGGAGGGAGCAATAGAAAAGGTTGGATATTACAGTGGAACCACCTGGGGAATGTTTACAGAATTTAATAACTCTAAATGGCATCACTTTATTGGATTTATGGATGGATGTGTCTCTCACTCCCTCACAGTGCTGCTGTGTTCTCACAGACACGCTCCCAACACACACACCTGCTACAATTACCGCGGAACCCCATTGGTGCAGCTTTATGAAAAATGACAGGGGGGGGGGGGTTTGTATCGAGGGCTCTCGAATCCCGTTCAGAGCTTCGGGCTAAAGCTTCTTACAACACGGGTGCCGGCACCACTGCTTCACTACCTTGTATGGTCGGTGGAACCGTGACATCATGCCTGTCATTTCAAAATAAGAGATATATATTTAGCCCAATATGTTTATCTAAATCTGTTCACGATTCACAAGCACTCAATTCAACAAAAGTGGGTATGAGAAGAGTCTCCTTTCATCTCAACAAGCCATTTAAATGCTGTTTCAGGACAATCAGAATTGAGGTGAGACTAGCCGTTCAATTGCCAAGCGGATTTCAAGTGAACTTGTGACATGTGGCTAAAAAGAGTCATGTTTATCTACTCATCTATACCCATTTGTCTTGTTCGGGAGTCTCTCCCAGCATGCATCTCTATATGGTCGCTCAGTATGTAGCATAGTATGCAACGCAAACAGAATTAAAGCGTAAGCTGAGCAGATTGCCTGAGACGAGCGAGACGGGGAGGGACAGACAGAACAGGAAGAGAAAAACGGATGTAAAGAATTGCTTTGGCCATTTTCTGCATCTGTTAATAATCAGTCTGTGAGTGGCGGCAAAAATAAGCTTCCCCGCTGTGTTAGAGACGCAGCGTTTCCATAAAAACACACGAGTCACACTGGTGCCCACAGTGCTGAGAACTTCAGCTCCCCAAACACACGCAGGCATTAGATACGCATCTAACAGACACAGAGTCACAACCATCCGCAGACTGTAGGAACACAGGTCCTCCGTGGAACTGCTCACAACAAGGACTGTGGATCATCGTGAGTAAGCGGGTCATTATATCTACAGAGACGTCGCTGTGCAGTCTTTTTAAATGTATTTTTAGTGCTTTGAGCACCACCTACTCCCACGGAGAGACGGTAAACATCTCTAGGGCCGATATCGCCAAAACCTCGGCAACTCGCACAAAAACAATGAGGATTGATAGACAGCACAGGTCGAGGATGGATATGCATTTGGGGTGAACTGTCCCTTCAAAAAGAAACGATTTCAGGTAGCGTCAACGTGTTGACATACATGAATAAAACGATGTCCTCTACATAAAGTGCAATATATGTAGATAAGACTAGCTCGCTGCACTGACGAATGATTATTGAAAAGTTCATATTTGCTCGACGGTTCAACCAAAGCACTCCAGCCGCTGCCAAAGGATCTAAAAACCGACATGTTGCACCCACTGCGGTATTCATCAGTGTGTCCACGGACTCCGGGAAAGGTCGGTGTGGATCAGATGAGGGCGCAGGAGCTAGTGAGGGTCGGAACATCTCTGATGCAAGTAAAACGTGCAGAGCGCAACAAGTGACACGGAGGGTATACGGCAGCATCGGGTCAGCGCACAAAACCACCGCAGACCATCGCATGGCGGCGCTTGAATAGAAACAGCATATGGCAGAGCATGAAAACATGATTAAAGAAATATTGTGGTATTCTTAAACTCAAGTAAGTAGTCACGCCACAAAACACATAAAAAAAAATATATATATATATATAAATATTAAATTGCTTCCCTAAAGGTTTTGGAATTGCTTCCTTCTTTCTGTAGTGCCTTCTGTTCTATCAGTGCAGTTAAAGTCACTTCCATAATAATTACCTCGACTGTAAATCGTGCACCCTGTCTGTCACGATGTCCAGATGACGCATGACATGGGAAGAACAGCCTGTCTATATCCTGAAGAGTGTACTTCAGTATGAATAGATGCACTTCCTTCATCCAGTAATTAGCGCGTGTGTGTGTGTGTGTGTGTGTGTGTGTGTGTGTGTGTGTGTGTGTGTTTGCACAGGGCAGTCGTGATCGTCCACACAGCGCTGTGTTTCTGCTTTAGCCAACGATAAGAGACTTCTGTGTCCAGCCTCCCATTAACACCGATCAATATTTCATTTTAGAAGTCCAGCTGCTCCTCATCTGCAGGTCGCTCTCCTGAGACCGACTCGGGCAACTCGGCCTAACGATGTCGTCACAGCCGACACACACTCTGCAAATGTGTGTGTGTGTGCTCTCACGACACACTCTTAACAGAAATTCACGCAAATATGTGGCTGTGAAATGTAATTGGAGAATATACATTTTGATTACCGCTACGTTAAGTAATCAAACTCGTATAAATGACTGAATTGTAGGTAATTATCTGGTGGTACGGCGTTTGAGATGTGAATACTAAATGTTCCCCGGACGCGTCGCATCCCTCACATTCGAGGCTGCACATCTGCACACCAGGGAGTTTGCCAGGCTATAGGATTCCCTCCCTCCACCCGCCGTCTCTCCTCCGTCTCTCCATCTCTCTCCTGCCTTCTTCCGCAGTGTTTTCTGCCCTCGGGCTGCTCCCGTCTACTACACGAGGACATGTTTAGAGAGAGCCATCATCATACAGGAGTCAATGTGTGCATTTGCGAGAGCGATGCACGGGGCCGTGCACGCCGCACGCGTTTCTGCGTTAAGTCAGGTGAGATAAGATACCTCCTGAACGTTCCAATTTCCTGTCCGATATTTGCTTTCTTCGCCGGGGTGCTTTATCATAAATGCTGATAGGCTAGGAAATCTCACTACTGTTTGAAAAATAGAGAACAGGAGAAGGGGGGGAAGGGGGGCAGCGAGGGTGAAATTGGAGAGTGATGAGTTTGAAATGGATAGAAGGGAGCGAGGTTAGAAAAATAGACGGCATAACAGAATGAGTAGGAGTGGGAAAGAAAATGAGAAAACAGCGGGACAAAGGAAGGGCACATATACGAGCTCATTTTGTCCGACTGCACCGGGGGGAACAGTTCACCATGTTCCACACTGAACAATCGCTAGTGTTCCCTTGTGATAGTTTGACAGTGATGTTAATGCCTCATTAAAAGTACGAAGAGAGGCAGCAGCTCGGCACAGAGTTTTCCGAAACCGAGAGCCGTGGAACATCTCTTCAAAAGCAGCACCTCCGTTAATTAATCTCCACAGATGGACACCTTGGCTGCTTTCCAGACGCGGCAAACATAGGTGCTGGGAATTATGGATAGTTGCTTGTGCACGCATTGGAAAGGCCATCAAACGATCCGGAGCGCCATCGCAGGACAACACAGCCCCGTGCGGAATGGTTGACGACGTCATTGGGGGTCGGGGCACTTGTTTGCCAAGTGGCTGAACTCCTGAGGAAGTCAGAAACTGGCAATTATCACAGCCTGGAGCAGAACGCCATAGCACGGGGTGGCACTGCGGACGGAAAGGCTGTACTTAGATCTGTAGAGTTTAGACTCTGACGCCAGAGATGGACTGATAGAACCGGTATGCGGGGCAGCTTGGGTTCGTGAGGCGGGGAAATACAGCAAAAACATCTCCGTCCATACCAACATGCAAATGAAGTCGCTAGTTCTGACGTGACATATTTTCTAAAGCTTAAAATTCACTTGCAGTAGATACAGAACATGAAAAATCACAGTTGCTTGGGCTGTGAAAAAATAGCCACAGCATGTGTGACGTGTTTTTTTAACAGGGGGGGGAAAGCAATTACTGTTTGTGCTGCCGCACTCGCACTCTGCATGCGCTATTAGATGGCGAGGCGATAATATTCCCCATTCCAGTCTCTGTTGGCGCAGCTTTTAGGCTTGGTTGACGGTTGACACTGCATATATTTACTTGCCTCTATCGCGAGGCAAAGCAAAATTAATCATATTTCATTTTACATACAACCTTTTTGAGAAGACATGAGTTTGAATGCCATTCACCTCTGCACTAGAAAATGATGGTGCTCCGGCACGACACGGCGGAGGATCACCGCGTAAGACAGAGCCGCATTAGAAGTGACAGACTTGGAGAGTCAGGATTCACTTCCTCTCGCGATACACCGACAACACGACACGCAAATGTCAACAGTGACCTGAATAACCAGCCGTCAGGTATGGAGGGAGAGGCACCACAATAGAACAGACATGTGATCCAGCGGTACCGGCGCGACAAGCAAACACCCACCTGTCATTGTCGACGCTCCTGAAGCCGGGGAGGATGTGCCTGAAGCTGGAGTTGCGGTCCAGTTTTGGTTGACTCTTGGTGCGCTTTATGGAACCCTTCAGCCGGCGACTTAGAAAGCCCTGACGGAGAGAGAGAGAGAGAGGGAGAGAGGGAGACAGACAATGAGACGGTGTCTCTGCCACTTTGTGAGGGAAGCCTCCGAGACGTCAAACGTCGAGCTCAAAACTCGGCAGCAGGACGGAACGCATTAACGCAGACACTTGCGCTCCACGTCCTACATTCGGGGTGTCGTGTGCAGTTAATGCGTAATACATGAGTGTAGCTCTTCATGTCGGAGTGAGAGTGACGTTCACAGTGGAAAGAAGGGAGGACAAGGTCAAAGACAAAATGTTTTCTGAACGCAAAGAGACATAAAACCACAAACACATTCACGTACAGGACCTTGACAAAAGATTGTCAAAGAGCATAGATGCAATAATAACGGCGGTAGGTAATATGTATGCAGATATTACAGATTGATTCCCACAGCAGGAATTACGTCAGCGCTTGCGGAAATTAATTAGACGGATGCACCCCTTTATTAGTGTTCTCGTTCCTCTCTTTGTCTGAGTCTGTGTGTTTACTTCTTCCAACATCTGCAATCGCACTCCCCCCCCCCCAAGCACCTCGCTGTCTCCATGGCAACTGTTGAGGCTGGCATTAAGAGCGAGAGAATACGAACAAATGAGATGTGGTGCAGGAACGACAGGCTGTTGCAAGTTTTGAGAAAAGAAATACGGGAAAAAAAACACAAATATTTTTTCAGCTTTTTTCTTTCCTTCTTTTTTTTTGAATTCACTGCTCGGAAGAAGATTAGAATGAAGAAGAGGTTTACAAATAAAGGACTTTGAATGAAGAGTATGTATAGGAGAGTAGAAGCCGGCGTCGTGCCGGGGAAAGCGTTAAACCAGGTAGCGTTCAGGCTCAGGTGTAGCTTTTTATTCCAATCGAAACGACACAGTTCACATGCTAAACAGTAGACTGAACACCTTCAAGAGCCACAGTGTGGTGAAGAAACAAGAGACAGGAGACACACACCGCTCAACGACCTCCCTCAGTCCCAGTCAGGCCATTAACACACCTGTATAATTACCACCTACAGCGTGAATAGGTCGCCCCGGGCAGCAGTGGAAGAGGGCTAATTAGAGAGTGACTTCCAGACAGCCTGCCAGCTGATCACAGAGGAGCCACACCTGATGAACAACACCTGTCATCTGTAAAACCCCGAGGGCGAGGAACAAAGACTCGCTAATGTCAGTGTATTCCTGCTCACGCGGGAGCGTCTCTGTTCCGTCGGCGTGTGACCCAAAAATAATAGCTGTCCAACTTCAGCGCTGCGTACCTATTTTTAGGAGTTTCTTAAAAGTGTGTTCACGCCGCCAAAAACGATAAGATGGCAGTCAGTATTCACAGAGTGTGCTGTTGATGCACGGTGCCGTCTCGCAACGCAATGCTCAAGAGGATAACGGAGGAGCTGCTGAACGTTGAAAGACAAATTGCGCACAGCGGCGAGAAAGCTGGAGGAAAATCTTGGAAACAAGTAGTATTAAAAGGGCACTCAGCCAATTCCTACACCTGAAGTTCAGGAGTACTATTCAGCTGTTCTCCTGTGGCTCTGGAGGGAGCTTCGGAAAATAACTGTGCGAGTGTGAGCTCGGAGGCTACAGATTTACAACAGAAGGCCTGCATTAGACCTTTGGATACGGACTTTGAATAAGGAGGGAACTTCCCAGACGGGGGGAATCTAAAGAGAGATGCTACTGAGGGTACAGTACACTGATTTATTGGACTGCAAAAACCTTGCACTTTGAAAAACCAGTGTACACCACATCCTGTGTGCAATTAGTAGATGTTGAAGTATGACAATGGGCCCGCGTAGTGCTGCTACTGCAAAGCTTGCTGGAGGATTACATTACAAAAAGAAATCAGCTGTTTTGTCATTCAATCGTGATCGGGGAACGAGTTCCTTTGTGGTCATGATAGTCAGTCGGATCTGACATATCAAGGCTTACTGTTGCTACCTGTTCAGGGGCTTTTAGCTGAAAATGAGCAGGGCTGAGTCACTGCTGTCGGAAACGAACCTGCCACATGACGCTCTCTCCCTCTTCCCCTCCCTCCCTTAGCCGTCGCTCACTCCATATGTGTATGCGAAGCGTGTGGGCATGTGGTTAGATTAGCATTAGGCACCGTTCTGAACAAAGACAAACATGAGTCAGACTGTGCAGTGGGAATTTGGACGTCTTCGACTGCATTTCGCACCCCCCCCCCTCCAGATCAGCTCCTCCAGAACACACAAGGAGAGGACTCGAGGTAGAGGCAGAGGAGTTTTTTTGACTTTCTGATGGCAATGATGGCGCTGCAGCAGAAAACACCCACGCGCTCTGTATGCGCAAACAGTGACACACACACACACACTTCCTCATTTCTGGATATCATTCACAATCACCTCCGGATTTATAGTAATTCCACGCCTCTTCCCTGTCGGCCCTGGAGAGAGGATCTGTGCCTGCCGCTGTTGGTATATTCACAGTTGACAAATTAAAACGCTTCTCTTTTTTTTCTCCTCCATCCGCAGAAATAAGTCAGCCAAGAGAAACTTGTCCCTGTAGGCGAGGCGGATTGATTAGTGGCTGCTTGTTCTGGTTTTACTTCTCAGCTAGCCCTGATGGATGGACTCAGGAGGACGGAGGGAAACAGAAAGGAGAGAGAGAGAGAGAGAGAGAGAGAGAGATACACCAACCTATGATTGCTCTGATTATTTCGCATTCCTCGCTCTCCCTTTCAGCCACTCCAGTGCATGCGGACGGACGGCGATGCGACATTATACAACGCTGCTGTCTAAGTCAGCCTGTCAAAGCCCTTGCAGAGCTATTGCACAGGTTAAAAGGTCAGCAGATATTAACGGCCTGCTCCCTCACTTACAATCAGCCAGCAAGGAAGACTGATGCCTATATTAACACCGGATTAAAGCCCACGGGAGACACTGGAAGCGCCGCAAAAAGTGTCAGCATTTAATTTGCCTCGACCGCGAGCTCGTATAAGATGATTGAGAGAGCGAGAGAAAGAAATATATATATATATGAAGGAAGAGAGGGGAACAAAAGATAAAGACATATGGTGAAATGAAGGAGAGGACAGATATGGAGGTGAGAGTAGTCGCACAAAAAAAAAAAAAAGAAATGGAGAAAAAATGACAGTGATTGCTTGGCAGAGAGGGATAAGCTCTAGGAGCGGGACAAATGGAAAAAGTGCAGCACAATGTGTGGGTGGCAGAGCGTGAGCTGAGAGAAGAAGCAATAGAATGAGACTAAATGGGGGGGGGGGGGGGGGAGTGAGGAGAAAAGTGCTGCAAATGAGCGACATGTTCGCCGGTGGGTCAGGGCTCAGCGGCGGCCGCGGAGAGGAGCCGGCGAGAGCTGAAACAAGAGACGGTGAAATACGGTATACAGCTCGGTTTCTCCCTGTGGTTCACGTTCTGATCAGTCACGCGTCTCCGCATCTGTGTTTTCACGTGACATCGGTTGTTACGTGTCAAGGAACTGACGGCTGACATTTCCTGACGACTGAAAAAAAACAAACAAACGTTGTAAAGAAGCTCGACCCCTCTACAGTAGGTCTCGCTGCGTGTGATCAGTTCTCAAAGGGGACACATCGTGACAAACACCAGCGCTAGTGCACATGTATTTTGGGGCATCTGGAGCGCCAACCGACCCGCAAACTGTGAAATTTGACAACCCAGTCAGTTTTTGTTGTTGTGGGCTGCTTGGAAAACACGGTCTTCAACAAGCCATTAAGATTTGGTTTAAGGTGGCACGATCTGTCATTTCAGCTTCCATATTGCGATGTGCGCATGAGCAATAGTCACATCGCAGAGCTGGACGGTTTTCTTTGCGATGACATAACCATTCACATCTATTCAACCAATGCGTTGTATGTTGACGTTTTTTTGAATAGAGCACAAACGTGGTTATCTGGCCTCTTCACGTTGCTCTCCAAGTGCACTGGATTACTGCATTTAAGTACGAGGAAAGTAACGTGTTTTTCAACGTTAATTTATCTTTATCTTCAGTAAAGGTCATTAGGTACCCTTTAAGAGTATTGAGACCCTAGACCAAGGTGATGGCTTGATCCTCATCCGTAAATAGTTGAGTCTCAAGGTTTGTTTGATATGTTCATGAAGAACGTGGAACTGGACGGTGAATTAGTAGGAAAATATGTGTTGGTGTTGGCTTTGATGGTGTTGCCATTCTCTCCCTAGGCTGGTCTTAAATGCGTTGACTGAGGAGGCACTAACTGTTGCTTGACTCAGGCTATTCCATACTGGTGGTGTTCTACTGGAGAAAAAAGGTTTCCGTGGACCAGGCTGGTGTTGTACCTGTAGCTTCAGATCATGACCTCTTGTATTGGTGCTGAGGGATTTTTTGAACATACTATTGCCACATACTTGACAACTTCTATTCGACTGTACGCTGTCGATTCCTGTCAGTATTTTAAAAGTTTGGACCATGTCGGCTCGTTTGCGGCGAAATTCCATGGCATTCCAAGGCATGAAAGGTGTTCCAGTAGAAGCCTGAAATACCCTTACGAGGAGGAAAATAAAGCTGACGTGGCCAGAGAAACTGACACCTAATGAGATTTCATGCATCGCATCATTGTTCTATTGTGTGGTAAAGAAACTGGTAAATTGACTTATGGGAATACAATTTCCCCGCCAGCTTGGTTAATAATGCCTGTAAATATCAATGCATGAATGAAAAAAAGAAAGAAGATGCAACACGGGACATAAATACTGTTGAGATCCGACCCTCCGTTAATTAATTTCTGTTTGGCTCTTGCATATCATTGGTCCGCTGTAACGTCTGAACCTTTTACGTCTCATTTTGCAAACACTTACGCACAGAAACACGATAAGGCCATTACAGCCGGCGCAACCTGACAATGGGCATTACAGTGTCACACGTCAGCGTGCATTTCAATGAGCTCTTTAATTATTCCGCATTTCTACGGCTGACAGCTAATTAGCGGAAGGAGGGGATGGATTAATCTGACTCAACACGCGTCCTCGAAGGGGAGGAGAGGCTGGTTCTCACCAACACCTGCAGCCCCGGCGTATTGTACTCGCTCCAATGGGTATCTGATGGCTGTAGAAAGAATACGTTTGTCCATATTCGCCATGTCACCTTGTTTACAGTGCAGAATGTGTGTTAGCGGTCCTCTGCGCATGCCCGTGTGTGTCTGAGAGGGCAACAGGCCTGCATACTTGATTGTAATCTCAGCCTGTCCAAGCCCATTAAATCACCACTAAAGAGGACGGCTCAATTTTATCGCTGGGCTTTTTTTTTTTTAAGTTGTCGTTTTTTTTCATGAAATTAAAGCAAATGCTTGCAACAAGTTAATTCTACTCCCTTGGCTTGGCAATTCCAGGCTCCCCTAATGGGGGGCTGATAGAATCAGTGCCTGGACAATCAGCAGGGTGTTCCCTGCTTCCACATCCACCTCTCTTGTCCTCCTCAAGCACAACCTGATGAAAACAAGAGACATACCTGTCCAATTAGACCCCCTGCTACTATGTGAGAGGAGAGGGGAGGCAGGAGGGGGAGAGATTGGATGAGGAGCTAAGTCACAATTGAGAATCAATCCAGCCAGCTGGTGCAATCAGCGGGACGTGGACGTGACAGACTTAGATAAGGCTTGTTTGTCTGCTCTTTAAACAAGTACTGAATAAGAGAAACCAAGTTGCAACTTTTGCATTTAACGTACGCAATCTTTGAGTATATCTGAATTGGCTGTGGAAGATTAGGCTTTGGAGAGATTTTAGTTTTCTTGCATGCCTACTGGGGAGAAATTGTTTTTGAGAAGTGCCGGAGGATGTGCTTACGAGTGTGTATGTGTGTGTGTGTGTGTGTGCAGCATCCATTTGTGTGTGCAGACAGTGAACCCAGTCTCTGCAAAAGAACATGAGAGAAAAACATTTTGACAGATTTAGCTCAAGGCCTATGAGGGATACTTTAGATGTCACCACAACTCTTTTCACTGGAGGGAGAACAGTGAGGGGTGGTTTGTCATTGCTAAAAGTGGGAGATGCAGGAGAGACGGAGGAGAATACGGCCGCCTGCCTGCATGTCTTCCTGTTTCCTACATTTGTGTGTGCCATCATCTAATCCCTCTATCCCCCCCCATACAATACTGTGTTTTTTCTGTAAGAGCATCCATTTGAACTATGGGCAAATATGTGATGATGAGCAACACAATTTTAATGAAATCTGATTTGTTTACTTCTTTACATCCAACAACAGTTGATGTAAAAGTTGCTATGGGGAACTTAGTTGACTGTGCTACCCTCAAAGTCCAGAAGGGGGCAGTACGATGAAATAGTGGGTCAGACATTGTCTGGGGCTGCTTTCTTTGCCCAAGAAGTTACTGCTGCTTAGCAATGAGCCCACAGAAGTACGTTAAGTGGTCATGTGATTGAGACAGGATGACTTTGCTGCAGTGCCCCCCCCCCTCCTTCCCTGGAGAGTACAAGGAGCAGCGTGACAGACACTTAATCAATATTTAGCCCTTCTATCTGACCCTTCCTGTCTCCTATAAGCTTTTTATTCTTCTTTTCATATATATATATATATATATATATATATATATATATATATATATATATATATATATATATTTCTCTCTATATCCACTCATGGATTCCTGGTCACGTCAAAATAACACGACTCAATGACTCAATTCACATTCATGAGACAGAAAAAGACACACAAACACTCACACAAACCTCATTTCCGTTTCTTTATATGCGAGTTTTGCAATCTCCAGCTTATCAGGCTGTGGTGATTTGATCAGCTCCTCAGTGAAGTTAAAACTGTTTCATGAGACACTTTATTCTCACTCTGCAGGTGGTCCAACACCAGTGGTTCTAGTTCTTATTTATTTGTATTTGCTGTGGGTTTTGCTCAGCCTTAGAGGCATCCAGATTTGTCTCTTTTAGAGATAAACACTACATGATGGTGAAACTTTGAGTGCTGAAGATGTCGGATAGAGAACAATTTAAGAAATAAGAATATCTTTTTTCGCAAAAAAATGTAATGTATTTTAGCCTTTAGCGTCCTTCTCTAAATTCCTGTACCTGCTCTACCCTTACAGTACAAAGGCTGAAAGTTACCATGAAGTTGGATGAGTGTCTATGAGAGTGAGTCTGAGGGCTCTTGGCCCTGCTGGCCCAACATCTACTGTTTACAGTTCACCTCCAGGTTGTCATCTCCCCGCTCATTACTTATTAAATGCCAATATGCACTGCTAATTGCTAATTAGCGTGAAATTGATGACTCATAGCGGAATTTTTTGCTTCATTAACTGGCTGTTTATCTGTTGAATTAAACATGGCAGAAAGCATACCGGATGCGAATTAGAGAAAGATGACAGACAAAGAACTGATCTGTGTGTGTGTGTGTGTGTGTGTGTGTGTGTGTGTGTGTGTGTGTGTGTGTGTGTGTGTGTGTGTGTGTGTGTTTTTCAAGAGGAAGAGAGACAGTTTGCTTATGAGCGAGCGAGTGACTGTGGGAGGTGTGGGAGCGTGCGTGTCAGCTCACAGCATGTTGAAATTATTCAGCGTGAGATCCAATGAAAAATCTCACAGGATGTAAAAAAAAAAAAAAAAAAAGGCAGTGGAGGATGGTGTGCTGAACATAAAACCCGTGATGTGGGTGGAGACGTGTGAGGTGTAGACGCCTAACATCAAAGGCCCCATTCCAACATTTGAAGTAAATGAGTTTCAGATTGGCATGGGTCCATCTGGACACCAGACACATCTCCTGCAGAGATAGATACACAGCTGAGAGCCTCCTCAGGCAAACTAAGGTGGAGACGGAGACAACACGGACATAGAGCACAGAGACGATACATAAAAACAAACTCACAGTACTCACGGTGACTCTGAAAGGTGTGGCAGCCGTGGCCGTAGCCTCCATAGTGGGTGTGTTCTTGTCTGAGGAGCTGCCTGGCATGCTGCGTCGGCGTCCTGTCCTCTCTGGAGGAGACTCTGCAGAACACAGGCAGATCTTTAAGCTTTAATTTTCTCACTTTGTGTAGCTCGACAAATGCAATTGTTCCTTTTCTTGTCGAGAGTTACAGGAGAAGATTGATACCACTCAAGACAGTTAGCTTAGCTTAGCCTAGCTTAGCGTAAAGACTGCAAGCAAGGGGAAACAGCTCGCTAGGCTCTCTCAAAAGTGAAACCAGACCCAAAGACATTGACAGTGTTGAGTGAGGATGTGGAGTTTGGGTTGCCCAATGGACTTAGACTCAGAGCGCTTCAAGAGAAAGTTTAGATATGACATATAAAGCATTCAATGTGTGCCGCCGCGTGCACTTTAGATAAAAGGCAAATGTTGTATGAGAATATGCAAAAATACATCATTACATCACTGGACCGTGTGTAGGCCTATTCCTCCCTAAATGAGTCCATTCAGGGAGTAGGCTGTTGCTTTCCATTCCGGATTTTACCATCATTTCCCTGTTTACTGACAACTTATCTGTTATCTTTTTTTTTTTTTTTTATCTTGAATCTGTCAATCCAATGCTTTCTCTATACTTGTAAACACACAGAGCAGCATGGTATCAGATCAGTATGAAAGAGTTGTTCAACAGTTCTGCGAGCAGCAAATCTGGACACGTCCTAAAGGAATGTTGAGCATGCATGTATCCACAGACTCCACACTTAACTGCTAGCTCATACGTGAAGAGCAAACTATCACCATGTCAGTCATTTGGGAAACTTTTATGACCCCAAAATGGTGAATGGAAAGCCACAAAGTTCTGGGCATGAAGGATGAAATTATGAAGCAACTCCTCCCCTTTTCTCGCTCTCTCACACACACATACACTGTAGTATATAATATGGATAAGGAGTGTCATATATATATATATATATATACATATGTATATACAAGGTTTTTGTAACCAGTAAACACTTAGTATCCTCACAAAGCTTGGTCATACGTCCACATATTGTAAAATCTAAATGCGATAAGACTTAATATGCCACTAAACAAAGGAAAAATGCATGAATTTACATAATGCTGGTTTAAATACTGGCTTCAGCTAAATGAGGACTGCAGTGATCCGATATTACTAAATATTGGATGTACCAAATGTTGTGCCAAAAAGTCATATGATATTTGCATATGGAGCATCTCTAATAGGCCACACACACTTGGAGTGTGGCGTGTCTGTCGAGCTGAGCTGTGCTAAATTAGCTGTCTGCTGTTCAACAGGCTGGTTGTGTGACTTAGCGCACACTGTAATTGAAGAACGAACGGTGGAAAAGCACTTCCTGCTGTGCGGAGCACAAGCCGGCATCCCAACCCCCCATAATTCTCAGCTTTACAGAAACATAAACGCAGTCCGCGACAACAAACAGCAGACGGACACAACGTGCTCCGACACGGAGCAGACGTCCCCCGTCGCAAAATCAAATCTCTATAATTGAAAAGCGGAGCCATCTGGATCCTCTGAGCAGCGATCCAATGCTCTGTGGCGGTGAGGAAGACTAAACTAGCTCGTTCTTTGTGTCACAGAGACATGGTACGACTCAGGACATGACTGACAGTGAGAAGTGGTCCAAGTCAAGTATCAAGTCTGTCAGAGCAAGTCTCAAGGAAGGAGAGTTGAGCCCTACTTGGAACGGACTTAAGCCTGACTTAAGTCCAAGGCTGCGATCAAATAGTTGTTGTTTTTTTTCGCTGAAGGTTCCTAACTGAGTGAAATGATCTGGAGGTATCTAAGTGGCAGCCATGATGAGACAGCTAAGAGCTAAGGAAAGGCGCTTCAGTGCTTCTGTTCTTATCTCCTTTAACACATGTTACACTGGACCGTTCTTTTTAAAAGGAGAAAATTACACAATTCCTTGCGGCAGCCACATTTAAAGCAACGCACCATTCGGCCCTCGATAACATCCACCATCGCTGTTTAATCGTACGCCGTGGATAGATCGAGAACATTCTTCTTCGGAGGTGTAATTCCGAGTCTTTGCCTTGAATTGTGCAGCGCTGGATTTCTCACTGTAGCTCAAACAAACACATCCTTCCGCCCGCCGTCACGGGAGGGCAGTTTGAATCTCTAAGCACTGCAGTTATCTTATAACGACAGCTCTCCTTGACCTCGTGTACTTTTCCATCGAGGTCAAGGAAACCTGGTTAGGAAAAGACATAGGATGCCATTTTTTTTTCCGAAAAGGCCACGACCACATGTCCTGTGTACAGTGTCTTCATTTGTAGCAGGGCGATAAGCTGGTCCTGTCCCATCCTGGAGAATGGATACCATTATCACGGGACAATATTTAATAAAAACTGGTATACTAACAGACCACTTAAAACACCGTGTCTCACTTCCTTATTATAATAAAGAAATGTGGTGGCATTGAAATGTCTGCTGCCAGGACAACAAGTTTATTTAATCCATTTGAGTGTAAAACGGGCTGATGAGGTAATCATGAACATCATGAACATTGCCTGAATTAAGTCAGCAGCGTAAATTTGTCTTTCCTCTCGTCAAAAACTATTTCTGCGCTCAAACCCTCAAGTCTTCTTAATTCCTGAACGGAAATCTCCCCCCCCCCCCCCCCGCTCGTACACAGCTGGCTGCTCCGAGCTCAGAGGAGAGCTCACACAGACACACAAACACACATCACTTAGTTGTGAACTAATTGCTGTGTGAAATTGCAGTGTGCGCTTCCACATGTTGTCACCATCTGGGTGTAATGCATCTTTACAAATGCATGGCAAACGTCCCTTGCCATAACTCGCTCATGTGTCTCTGACTCCAAACTCTCTCTCCCCGACAGCGAACGGTAAACACGCACTCGCGCCCAATAAAACTTCAATTAGAAACACGACTTCCGAAAACCGAAGTAAATCATCAAAGAGCCGTTGAACACGGCATGTGGTGGCTGGTTTCAGATTGTTAACACTTTCTAAATGGCTCTGAACACCGTTCAGAAGGCCCCGTCTAACTGCTGTTGATTAAGCTATTCTATCTGAAGTGGTATGAGGTATGAAGTCTAGTTTGTAAGGTCAATCAAAGGGTCAGAGGGCCCACAGACAACAGCTGATGAACTACCGAGTCATATTGTTTCATATCGACCTTATTTCAAATCTATTCCCTGCATCGACTTTTCTTCATTTCCTTATCTTCCACCTTCTCTTCCTTATCGTGGCCATGTAATTCTCCTTCACAAATCCACTTTCCTTCCTCCGTGTGCACTCAAGATTATCGTTATCTTCAAACCTCCATCTCCAAAATGTTCTCACTGTATCATCACAGCATCATCTCCTACCTTAAATCAAATTCTCATCCGAACTTACCTCCCCATTGCGCCTCTGTTGCTGCTGTTCTTTACCCTTTCACATTCCCCCAAAAGTCAAACCACCGCCTCCTTCTCCTCCATCATCATATACCCACAAATAGAGCAATCACTCTGCCTTGATTCCACTCACCTCTGGGCTTACTCACAGTTGTTTAATGGGACCCTGAAAATGCCAGTGAGAGCCCTGGGGGACATAAAGCTGCACAGAGTGCATAGATAATAGTCACCTGCATTTGTTGTGTGCACAGGAGTGAATGTGTGTCATGGGTCTGGCCCTCAGAGATAGGGGCAGTGTACAGCCTGGGAGTGAAAACATGTCTTTGTGAACAGTCAATAAAAGATTAACCAAAATGAATAACTGAGTGTGAACGGAATAGTTTGACTTTTTGAGAAATTGTCTGTTCGCCTTCCACTTGCCAATCAATCCACCCACCAACCCATCTACCCGTCCATCCATCGTTCTATCATATCTAAAGCTCTGCCTTCCTCCCAGTAACATTCAGTTATACATGTCCACTCTCTTGAAGAGTGTTGCTATACATCCATCCATCCTTCTATCATATCCAGAGCTCTTCCTTCCTTCCATTAACATTAAATTATACTTTGACCTTTTGGGAAAATATCTGCTCTCCTGCAGCTTACAATCCATACATCCATCCATCCATCCATCCATTCGTCCATCCATCCATCCGTCCCCCCATCCATCCGTCCCCCCATCCATCCATCCATCCATCCACCTGTCCCCCCATCCATCCATCCATTCGTCCATCCATCCATCCGTCCCCCCATCCATCCATCCACTCGTCCATCCAACCATCCATCCATCCATCCTTCTATCATATCCAGAGCTCTTCCTTCCTCCATTAACCTTAAATTATACTTTGACCTTTTGGGAAAATATCTGCTCTACTGCAGCTTACATCCATACATCCATCCATCCATCCATTTGTCCATCCATCCCTCCATCCATCCATCCGTCCCCCCATCCATCCATCCATTCGTCCATCCATCCACCTGTCCCCCCATCCATCCATCCATTCGTCCATCCATCCCTCCGTCCCCCCATCCATCCATCCATTCGTCCATCCAACCATCCATCCATCCATCCATTCGTCCGTCCCCCCATCCATCCATCAATCCATCCATCTATTCGTCCATCCATCGTTCTATCATATCCAAAGCTCTTCCTTCCTTCCATTAACATTCAGTCATTTAGGTCACTTTTCATATTTGCTTAGTCTTTCCCGGCGAGGCGTGCTCCATCCAGTGACCAGTGCCAGCTGACGTTCCCTTCCTCTCAGAGCTCACCAGCACAGGATATTACAGCTTGCAAACCGAGTAGCCGAACGGTGGGGGAGGACAGGTTCAAAGCCTCTCCTACTTCTAAAAACAAAGAGTCAATCATCTCAAACGTTTTGTGCGCTGCTATCAAGGCTAGACAAACGGGATGACTGTAGTATGACTGGTGTGTGAGGTGTGCAGGTAAACAGCACGCTGGGCGGTCGGGTACCGGTGGTAATGTGTTACAAAGACTGCTAGAAGGCCGACAGGCAACTGATAGCATCTAGCTCATCATCTGACAAAAAAAAAAACAGGGATGGGGATCAACATTTTGCATAACAACTTATTTTTGCTGTGGCTGTGCCGAAGTGCTGTGCTCATATAATGATAATGGCAGTTGGCCTGTTGAACACGTGTTCCTTTGCCCGGATCGACACGCTGCATGATCTTTCGTCGCTCTACGTGCTGGCTGCGCTAAGTGGCTGATTTCACAAAAGGTGCTTGTAAGCAAGTTGTTGTTGTTGCACGGAGTATTTAATCTGCCCACAAATGATAGAGACTTGAAAAGAAACATTCGGCTTCTACACTCTGCTGGTGTTACGCTGGTAAACTGCTGACTCGGAGTTCTTGATTTGTGTCACAGAAATGTCTACGCCACAGAAAAGATGTGCCATTTTGCGATTTAATGTATAATTACATGCACGTTCATTGCTGCTTCTGTTTATGTGACGTGTTGACGAAATATGTATCGGACACGTGAAATACTTTATCCAAATGCTGAAGGTCCTGGTTCAAAAATACGAAGTTCATAAACTTAAATTAAGGGATCTGGGTGAATGTTACTCCTGAGCGACAACTTTCACAGAGATGTAGTCATTTGATCGACTATGAATATCAAAATATGATAATAGCCGCTTTAAGATGCATATTGGAACAAGGCGGACGAATATTCCAACCTGTGCTCATCGAGCTAATGAGGGTTTGAGTCCAAGTTATCAACAGCAGCGCGTGTCGGCGCTTCAACATCGCTATACAACCCGAGTGCTGAAAAATAGCCTCCAAAGAGAATGCAGAGTGCTTGTGTTGTGACAGGAGGGAAACTCAGAGTGGAATTCAAACGCGCGCGCACACACACACACACACACACACACACACACACACACACACACACACACACACACACACACACACACACACACACACACACACACACACACACACACACACACACACACACACTGTGGGCCGGTGAAATGTGCAGCAAAAAAAAAAAATCACAGGCTGTCAAGCAGCGTTTACTGTGTTCTCTCTACCTGGAGGACTATCTTCTCTTGGTCTCATCCTCCCTCCCTCACAAATGCATCACTTTTCTGTTTTTCCCGCCTCAAGAACAAGACAACTAGAACTTGTCTCGACTGGCTGATAGTGCCGCATAAATAAATAAAAAAAAGCTCCGTCTGTCTCTGGAATATAAACTGTGAATTAATGTCAATCAACGAGCAATCTGCCAGAAAGATTTATTTTCCTCTCATTTATTTTGTCAGAAGGCATCGTCTCATTTCTGGTATATCCGACTCTGCTGGTTACGGAGGTCACAGCGGAGGCCCGCGAGGTTTCACAGGCACGGCTTTGAATTGTCAGACTGCAAACACGTGTCGGTGTGTGAGATAGAGAGAAAGAGACTAAGAGAGGAGAGAGAGTGTTTCCTTGTGGGCGCACAGAGACTGTAATGTGTTAACACTGAGCCGTGAGGACGGGGGCTGGACTTGCGACCTGTGCGATGTGGTATTTACACAGCGCAGAGATGATGGGGCGATAAAGAGGTGCTGCTCCGTCTCCTTGGGAGCGACTCCGCGGACACGAGGGAGTGAGAGAGAATCATTTCAACCACCACTAGTTCGGCAACACTGTGCCCCTCTCTGAGGCCGACTGTGTGGTGATGACATCACAGAGGCCTGATTTTAGACCACAATTCAGAATAAACACCCCAAAAATAGAATATGGAAAAAAATCTAGAGACGTTTGTGAGACACACATTCGACATTGTAAAAGTTCAGATATCGGGAGCATCAAGCAACACCACAGCGAATTTAAGCTGGATTCTATATTCGACCCCGTTGGAGCGGCATCCAGCGAGAGGGGCTCTGCTTCATGTTTAGTTTGGCACACGAATGCCTTTGTGTGCAGAGTGTTCTGGGAAGGCAGAGGAGAGGGGTGGTGGTGGATGAGGAGGAGGAAGAGGAGGAGGAGAGTGGGCTGCAGGAGGAGGAAGTTTGTGTTTGTGCAGAGGGCGACGCAGCAGCAACATTCCTCCGACGGCGGACTGAGATCGCACCAACTTCAATAACATCCACTGCCAGACACACAGATACGAAACAAACATTATTATTATTGAGAACGGAGTTCACGGATTGATTTTCAAGACGCATTTCTCACTCGACTTGTTGCTCATTCCTCATTGTTTTGTTGCATATTATTAGATCCAGAGGCTGCAATTCCAACCACAATATGAACTGGGCTGCTATCAAATATCTTTGTCAAGGATAACCATGGCTAAACAAATCCATGCTCGAGAACATGACAGCACACTTCATGTTCCAACCTTGACTGTGCTCACACACACACACACGCACATGCTGTATGTCGACAGGCTGTTTTCAGGACGAGGGATGGCAATGATCTTCTACAGTGCCACAGCTTTTTACCCCCCCCCCCCCTCCCCAAAATCATTCCCAGGCTCTGGCTCTTGTAATCTGAGTTGATATATATGGATTACAGGGGGATTAGCCTGCACCTGTCCTCCTGTTATTGGAGTATTTTGGGTGCTCAGAAGCGCCGCGTCACCTGGCCCGTCTCCATGATTCACTAGGCTGAGTGAATGGGGGGGGAGGGGGGGGGGGGGGCAGGCAAGGACACAGACCCCAGAGATGAGACTAAAATCAGACGTAATCCCGGGTTAGACACTGCGATGATGAGGAGAGTTCTGGCGCTCTCACTTCTCTGCTTCACTGCTATATCCACGGTCTCTCTGTCTCGTCTGCTTCCCATTATATGGTCTCAGAGGAAATGGATCCTATAATACAGACCCGACAGAGTAGATGAGAAGTACTTGTCCCCCGTTTTAACTTTTAACTAATTTCTACAGTTTTATCTCATATATATTCTCCTGCCCCCTTGGCCTGACAGTATATGCTGAAAATGAAGGCAAAAATGATCAAAGAACGAGGTTGCCTATGCTGATTAGCGAAGCCTTTGTTTTACTAAATCGAGACCTTAATCTCAGAGAGGATGCTCGGCCGCAAACTGCAAAAACAGATCAAAGGGCTAAACTGTTTGAGAGAAAACAGGAAACGTGATTCCATTGGCCATGAAGTTAAGTTCTGAACTACTTAGCTCTAAATCCCACTTTTTTTTTGTCCCCTGCATTTCAATACTTAAATCAGATTCACACTTTGGGACACACATCATTAATTCCAGCCTTCCTGTGTATACAAATGTGACTTTGGCAGTGGAAACTGACTCGTTATGATATGGCTGTGTTGTCGTGGCCATGTTTCCTATCCAGCTGCCTGTCCTCAGTTCCCATCAGCACACACACACACACACACACACACACACACACACACACACACACACACACACACACACACACACACACACACACACACACACACACACACACACACACACACACACACACACACACACACACAAACAAAAACCTGGCTACATCATAAACAGCAAGACAGAAACTAGGCATGACGCAGTAGCACAGATCAAAAGTGTGTCTTGATAATGACCCACTGAGAATATGATTATGTGCAGTGGTATGTCAGTGGGAATGCATTATTGAGGAGTTCAAACACGATGGTGCGAGCTGCAACTCTTTCGTCACCGTTATATATTGTTAGATGTTTCATGGTACTTTGCTTCTTGTTACCGCATGCTGCGTCGTGTATGTTTCCGGTGCTCTCACCGTGAACAGCCGCAGAGCTGTCGGAGCCTGTACGTCTGTCGGTGCATGCGTGTGTTCAAAACCTCCTCTTCATTTCTAAAGCCTACCTCTGTGGGCATCGTGTGCTGGACTTACCATCCCAGTACAGTTGGACCC
Organism: Lycodopsis pacificus; assembly: GCA_028022725.1. Taxonomy (NCBI): domain Eukaryota; kingdom Metazoa; phylum Chordata; class Actinopteri; order Perciformes; family Zoarcidae; genus Lycodopsis; species Lycodopsis pacificus. The sequence continues at coordinate 4,644,917 of CM051707.1, forward strand.
GATTTGTATTATTGTTCTGTAATTGTCTTCCTGTCATTAAACTTCCTCTGCTAACGTTTTGTTCAGTATTTCCTTCCCTTTCCTGTCATTTTTCCTTTCTTTGGTTTGTTTAGTTCTTCCTTGTGTTAACAGAATGTGGACCCATTGAGAGACTGTATGTGATATTGAGCTATACAGAGACTGAGATATGCCTCCCTGACTCCTGCTCGCCTCATCCTCGAGCATTTCATTTTGATGCAAGACAAACCAATAGTTGAACTTTCATGTCTGTCCGCTCGACCTAAGGCTACAGCCAGGAGGCGGTTAGCGTAGCTTAGCATGCAGACTGGTAACAGGGGGAAACAGATAGCCCGTCTCTGTTTAAAGGTAGCAAAATGTGCTTTTGATTCATCCGCACAGTGTCGTTGTCATTGTAAGCTCGCCAGAATGAGATTTCCAACAAGAAGCGCTCAGAGTGGCCTCTCTGAACTTTTTACCAGGACCTATTTGTGCACACTTTGAATTGTGCTTTACAGGTTCATTATTTACCGACTGTGGCTAAGTGAAGAGCAGGGTCGTCCTTCAATCAGAGGATTGGCGGTTCGATCCCCGGCTCCGCTAGTCGCATGTCGATGTGTCCTTGAGCAAAACTCTTCACCCCAAAATTGCTCCCGTAGCTGGCCTTCAAAAGTACAGTACGTGAAGCGTCTATGTAGCTGTACACAGTTGCCAGCTGGTGGTGAGGTGTTGTCAGCTTTTAAGTGTAAATATGGATCAGCAAGAATAGAATTAGATCAATGGAAAGGAGGGCGCAACCAGCTGGTTTGGTTGATACTCCTATCGGGGGGAACCAGCCACCGATGGGAGTCTATCTGATGCTCTCCAAAACAATATGATGGCAAGCAATAGAGACAGACACTTAACTTTGATCCACTTTTCAGAGACCTAATTCTCCCACCAAAGTGTCTCTCTCCGAGGAGATACAAAAGTTTCGTAGAGCCCAGACAACTTTTCTGTGGGTTCTGCAAGTCCTTTACAATTTAAAGATGTTATTTCTCGTACAAAGACTGCAGATAAAAAGAGACGGATTATAAATTCTGTTGCGTAAAATGGTAGTATTCCATTTTTTTCACAGGACAATTCAGAACAAAGAGTTTGATTGCATCAAGAGTTTCGAAACGCGGCGGCATAACAAGTCGGAACAGACAATGTGCTCTCTCTTTCTCTGCCGTTCTCCCTTTGAGATAAGCATTTTCTATGTAAATGTCACAAACCTCTGCGAAAGAAGGGGGGAAACGGATCCAGAGTGTGGCGAGAGTGAACCGAACTGATACGAGTTTTTTTCCATTCGCAGATAATGACGCGCTGACGCGCACACGCTGAGAAAACAATAAACAGATGAGCTCATGCAGCTGCCACCTGATCGGTGCCAGTGACGGTGTGTATACACCAAAGAGGGGCAACAGCAACTTCCTCATGATAACTCACAGAGCCGCTCCGAGGCTGTGGCGTGAACAAAAACACCCTTTTTATGCAGCGCTGCTGGGCTTCTCCAATGAGACACATTTCGGCGATATCACATCATCTGTAGCTCCAGGCACATAGAAGTGTTTACTTGAGAGAAAAGCCTTATTGCGAGGAGTTAGAGAAAACACACACATATTGAGAGGTGGGCGGTTTGAATAATACCGTCCAATCGTGTTTATGTAATTCTATATATACGTAAATATTGCAAGAGTGGTATAGTGAATTACATACTTGGGTTATAATTCTATGTGGGTTCATCACTACAAGCAACTCCTTTCACATACAAGTAGTCATGTAATATAAAAATATTGATTACAGCGACTTTTTAAAAAGGTCCAGCGTGTAGGAGAACTACAGTGGCCGACGCGGGAACATTAATGACCCCTTCTAGAGCCAGTGTTTGGTTTTGTCCATTCTGGGCCACCGTAGTAACATGGCGGTGCAACATAGTGGACTCCATGAAGAGGACCCGTCCCGTATGTAGATATAAACGTCTCATTCTGAGGGAACGGAAACACAACAATTCTTATTATCAGGCGATGATACACTCAAGAAAACCACTTGTTATTTCATTACATTTCTGCCAATAGATCCCGCTAAATGCTACACACTGCACCTTTAAGAAAGCGAAACAAAAGAGGAATAAGAGTCACTTGTTGGATGGAGTATTACTTTTAAATGAAAAATATAACACTGCCTATGATGCGAATCCAAAGACGTATGCTCTAACATTCTTTGTAGCTTTAATAATCACTTGCTTCCTATTGATTCAATTACAATAGTCTGATGAATCCTGCCAACCGATCCACATAAAAGCCTCTAGAATGCACTGATGCACGGCCACACACATGCAGTTACAAGTTTCGGGACGTGCAAAGGACGACCACAACTTCTTTCAACTATTTCCGACCGCAAAAATCAAAGCGTGCGTTGCTCTCGACAGTGTTTTTTTCCTTCATCTGGGAACAACCTCCACTCACCCCGCCTGCGTTCATGTGTGTAAAAGGTTTTGCGAGGGGAGCCGCAGAGATCAAGGCGTGGAGTGTGTTGGCGTGCGTGCCTTTGCGCAGAAGCTTAAATGCATGTGCGCGTGTGTGTTTTTTTTTTTTGCGAACTGAATGACACAGAGGGAAGACTTCAAAGCAGGTCTTTCATCAGATAGGGAAGCAAACAAATCACACACCTGCAAACTCTGTTTGTCTCTTTCGCATGGCCATGGCGGTCTTTGTCTGTCTGTGACTATGGAAGACAAACTACGCTTACATAATGCATCTGAAAAAACTAAATAAACAAAACAAATGCAAGCGAGGCTCAGTTCCAGCATCATATCCACAGCAACCGAGCAACAGATGCGCAACAGTCTCCTACTTGATATCTTGCCTGGCAAGTTGCAGCAGTTCACTTGGAATAAAAATCCATCGACGGGAGATTTCAGAGATATTTCTGTTGCGTGCAACAAGCCTTGGGGGCAGACTTATCGCTATAACCTTGCAGTTCAAACACTGCCTCCAGCAGCGACGAGAACAGCACTGAGAGGCAGAAAAGGCAGCAAAGCGAAAGAAACGGAGCCAACAGAAGTTATTCAGTGCAGAAAACTAACTTACTGCCTTAAAGTGGGGTTTTTCTGGGAGGTTGCGCGGAACTCCAATGTTCACAGGCAAAGCGCCCTGAACAGGGTGGGACACGGCAAGTTGACGCTTAGCTGAGAGCTGTCAAGTGCTGGTGGTGCAATTTCAGAGAAGCATCACCTTGTGAAGAGTGACGCCAAACTGTCATCTCACTGTGTTTCTCATGAACATGAGCAAAAACAACCACATCGGCAAGAGTGTGCATTTGGCTTCAAAATAGTAATGTAAACAGTAAATAGTAATGTTACTATGAATGTCAACGATATGGCAGTAAAACGTGTTGCTTGCACGGTACATCATACAATTCCGAAGAGAAGTACCAACACAAATATGCAATTGCTATTCAGAAACGCAGGCACTGTCAAAATAAGTACGTGAGCCACAGCGTCTTCTTAACTTCATCAGCTACAGTGTTTTGCTGGAACAAAGCTGCTACACTGAGTCTTGTGGTGTCTACGAGGCTGACGCTGCTGCATGGGGGAACTTATTTATTCAGCAGTGGTAGTAGTATTTATTACCCCTGCTGGCAGGCGGCCTGGTGCGGCTGCGGGACCGGCTTCGCTGACGCTGCAGTCGAGACTTGCCCAGGAATCTGAAGTAGTACGTGGGTCTCCCAGACCCCTTCCTAGTGACCCCAGCCATGGTGCTGGTTTCCAACCTGAAGCCCGCCGATGACAAGATATCTCAGCAGCACTTGAAACAAGTCCTCTTGAATGTGGTTTCTGGTAACGGTGCAGATAAAACTCCAGGCAACGTTCTCCAGGACTGCAACTCTTGTTTTATCGCAAACTTCACTTTGAGAGTCCTCTCGCAGACGATCACAGCTACTCAAGTTAAAGTCCTCATGGATTGTGCAGTGATCAAATCAAATCCACGCCATTGTGAAACCATTTCCCATTGCAGAGAGAAGATTAAACCATCAAACACCCACAGAGTCCTCGTGGATTGTGTCGGGATCAAATCCACTCCATCGTGAAACTGTTTTCCCTCATTGGAGAGAGAGAGAGAGAAGATTAAAACATCAAACATCCGCCTCTGTTCAAGGCTAGTGTCCTGTCCCACAAGCTCAGACTTAAGCTCCACCTTTTTGAACACTCCCCCTCAATGTTTCCCACAGTGGGACCCCAGAGGCATGATGTCCGGAATACTGTGAGTGTGTGTATCCTGAATGACAGGAAAGCTGTTGCTGTTCCCAGTGCCCGAGTGCACCAAAGGAATTTTATCGACAGTCAGAAAAGAACCTCTTTTTCATGAAGCAGTGAAGGAGTACTCTTGTAACACACCTGTGTGCATCCACAAACCACTATCTCCAACTCCTGTGACTGTGTAACAGACAGACAGACAGACAGACAGACAGACAGACAGACAGACAGACAGACAGACAGACAGAGAGCGCTTTGTGTGTGAGAACAACAGGAGGAAAGTTTGGGCTGTGTAGAAAACATGCATAGATAAAGGATTGAGTGGAATGGAGTTAACAAAACAGCAGATTACAGAAGGTTGCACTTCCCTCCAACAACCACGCTAATCTGGTACAGACTCACAGATAAGACGGCATCTGGTCTGACATAAAACAAAAAAAAACTCCCACTATAAGCGACTCCTGATCCGGTGACAGGCCGAGTCATGTTCCTGGTTTTACAACTTAACAACTGTAATTTGCCTCCCTGGGCAAGAAAGGGCATGACAGGGAGGGACGGCCTATCACAAGCAGATGTAAATAGGCTGTTGAACACCATGGAACAGCCAATCACAGCGTGCTCTGAAGGAGAGGGTCAGGCAGATGGAGTATAGTCCACAACTAGTCATTATCACGTGCACAATTGCAAGGATGCATGTGTGCGTAGTCACAAACAACAGCCTGGGGGAAAAAAACAACTCTTTGTAACCTCTTTGTCTCTCACGGTCCCAAGATGAATTCATTTAAATCTTCCTCCCCTGCTCATACTCTGCCTCAGCATTACCTTTCCTTCCCTCTATGGCTGCTCGGTTGTTCACAATGATGGCGCTTGTTGCTAGTCAGAGCAGCGGGGACCATGACGCTTCACGCCGTGTGGAGTTTTTGTCATTACCTCGGCCCATAAACTCACAATGACAGAATGCCGCAGCGCGTGCGTACGTCTCTGTATGTCTCCAACATTGACTTAACTGTTCCCACAGAGAGAACCTAACTGGACCATTAGTAGGTACACCATCAATCCAGAGCGAGTCAGAGCCTGGTGCCGGGTAGCAGAGGGAATGTAAAGGCCTTCGGGCTTCACTCTGCTGCCGGAGGGCTCGTGAAACCTCGCGAAACCCCCCGAAGACACCGTTAACGCGTTCTCTCAATGTCACGGAGGAACGAGTGGCATACAAGTGTGTCTAAGTTCGAACAAATATGGGTCACAACCAAACCAGAAGTGGCTGGTGTGAGGCCAGACTGTGTTTGTAATTACAAATCGGATTGATTCATCTTGCCTGCGTAACAGTCCCTGTGGGAATCGCTCCCTACAATGAGCTCCTGTAAGACGGGCCAGCAGCCTACAGACAGGCGGACCGGAGAATCAGGGTCACGCAGAGTTCGCGTGCTGCTGCCGGCCTCCTCTGGGGCTAATAACAGGTCAAGAGGAAAGGTAAAGTAAACCACAGGGTTTGGTTTTGTGAATGCCAGTTGTGACCCCTGCAGTATGGGATAGGAGGACCCAAATGTGCACCGTCAATGATTCCCGAAATTGGTCTGTAAAATGCTGGCTACATTAGAGGAAGCCAAAGACTCTGCAGATGGAAAATAAGATAAAAAAAGAATAAATGCTCACATTTATCCGTCTGCCCGTTGCATATAACATACAACAGGAGAAGTTTTGAGATATTCTAAGACCAAAACCAACGATCAGTTGATCAACTAAAAGGTATTTTCTTCGCTGCCAAAGCCTAATAAACACATTGTTGCCCTTGAACATCTCCAGTGTACAGTTCCCTCCTCACAATGAACAGGGACATTACAGTGTATTGAGTCAATCCCACAAACACCATTTCGCTGCCATTAAAAATCACTCAAGGACCATATGTGTATTAATCCACTGCTGAAAACAGTCCCCAGCAAAGTACCATTTAGTTTGGTTTGGATAGCGTTTGCTAAAAACTACCGTGCCCAGCTGTTATAGGAAATGATTTACTTTAGTCTTTTGTTAAACATTAAATGATGTCTGTGACCCAAAGCAATGGGCTCGCCTGTGTGTCAAAGACAGCATTGGGATGTACTGACACATTGTTGGTCTTTTTGATGACAATGACAAAAATATTGACCATCGGCAGCCTAACCCTTTATGTCTGACATGCAGTGCATTTCTATTTGAAGGGGGGGGGGGGTGGGGGGGGGGGGGGGGGGGTGGGGGGGGGGGGGGGGGGGTAATAAAGATGCTGATTTGCAAGTTTCTTTGATGGCATCACTTAAAAAGCAGGCATTTCCACAAGGTATTTAATACCCTGGATTTCCATCCAGTCAGCATGCTGGATAGTTACAAGGTTTGGAAAACAACAAGTCTTGCACGCGAATAGAGACACACTGATGACTTAAACGGAAATGTATAGAGATGAATGCATTTAGTTTACTGCTGTGATCAGCGCGAGCCGCTAAGTGTGCCGAGTACAGAACCATCGAGCAGGAACCAAGAATCTGAGTGCGGTGGTTTGCAAGTGAATTCACGTGCAGCCTACGGCAGGACGACACTTCTTGTTCTTCGTAACACCCGGACAGAATATGTCTGCCGTGTGAGTGGTAGCATGTTTTCATAAAGAGCTTAAAAACACACTGAACACATGAGAGACACTGAACTTTTTCAAAGCTCTGAAACACTACTTAGAAACGCTGGTGATGTGTCCAGCCGAGGGGAAAATGAAACCAATTCCACTTTCGGAGCAGAAAAGAAAAAAAGACAAGAAAGAAAAAGACAAAGAGAGATGTATCGATTCTCAGCACAGCTCACTCTATTGTCTCCAAATGGATCTTCTCGCACAGAGACTGGCACACACTGGCTATTACACCTAAAATATAGCCGGCCATTAGAACAAAACACCTCAGAATGAGTCTCGGAGCAGACCAGCGGGTGATAAGAAACCATAAAGATTCGAGGTTTGAGAGTCCCGGCAAACCTCGTCGGTCTGGAAATGACAACACATATATTGGTATGGATTGCAAGCAGTGGGTAAGACACAATTGATAGCTACTGCTGCTTGAATCTCCTTGGGCGGATAGTATTTTACCCTCTAAAAGACAGCTCGACTTCATTACATGAAATAAAGTCACTGCTGCGTTGGTGTAAACAGCAGCAAACATAGATGTCAGGTGACAGAGAGGACACTCGGGGGGAGAGAGAGAGAGAGAGAGAGAGAGAGAGAGAGAGAGAGAGAGAGAGAGAGAGAGAGAGAGAGAGAGAGAGAGAGAGAGAGAGAGAGAGAGAGGAGAGAGAGAGAGAGAGAGAGAGAGAGAGAGGAGAGAGAGAGAGAGAGAGAGAGAGAGAGCTTTGTGTGTGAGAACAACAGGAGGAAAGTTTGGGCTGCATAGAAACATTATATATATATATATATACATATACATATACACACACACACACACATGTATGTATGAACTCAGGATGATCCAAACAGCACATCAAAACTGCATTGCTACTGTCCCCTTGTGGAGAACTTGGTAATGTACACCTGATGGTCGGATGCTGTTATGACACTGCAAACTGTCCTGTTGCTCGATGGCTTTAACACATGAAATACACTGCAGGAAAAGCTGTGGGTCATCACACGACAGAGCCAGTATTTACTGCAACATGCTTCAATGAAAAATTTAAATCCCTTATGAAATGAAAAAGACTTCAACTGCACTGCACTGACTGGACTCAAACTCAGTTTTCTGGTTGCCGTTGGCTTTGATTACACAGCAACGCAGAGAACAGACACATGGTTTTATGGCGGACGCATCCTCGTGGTCCACTTCGATGCATTACGCTGGCTAACTGCCCACTCCGATCCGGCGTCTTAAATGTACTGTCCAATCAACTCTGAATTAATCCACAGAAATCTGGCGGAGAGAGGACCAACAGATGGGACAGAGAAATCAACCAACCCTCTCTAATAACAGATAATAGGGGGGCTCTGTTTTCCACCAAATGTTTTCGTCACAGAGAAAGTGGAGCGTCTGAGTGGATTAAAGAGGATGTCCGCAGGGAGATCAAAGCCCGTCTAGAATCTCTGGTTCTCTGAGGCGACCTTTAACGAACGCACAGCTAAAGGGAATTCGAAACATCTCTGAATGGGTGAGCCTTCTTTTCGGGGAAGGCCACAGTGAGCCAGTGAGTCATTAAAGAATTTCTCTCTGAACTCAAAAAAGTTTGACCGTAATAACTTAATACTCCATGGTGACAGGCTGGTGCCATCTATCCATGCCGTCTTTTCGTCCTCCTCTCATTCAGGCTTCCCACTCCCTCGTGGCCCCCAGAGTAAAGGCCAACACTGCAGAATGTACGATCCCAAGCAGGACTCATTAAACAAGACAAGAGAACAGAGGAGTCTGTGTGACACTGTTGGCCGGAGACAAACAGACATGCAATATGGAGGGGGCTGAAACTTTATTTCTGCTTTTTTTAGCAATGATTAAATAACTAAAGAGCATGAATAAATAGTGAGAGAGGGAGATGAGAGAGGGGTCGCTAATGAAGCGACCCCTTGAGATGAGCACAGTCGTTCACGCGCCATCGTGCTCAGTCACAAGCAACTTTGTATACGGATTCTGTATATCGTAAAAGAGGCGAAAACGCGAAAATATGAACGTCCCCGTCTAGAGCCGGTGCTTGGTTTGTCTGTTCTGGGCTACTGTAGACCCGCTCCCTACGCAGATATAAACGGCTCATTCTAAAAAGGTAGCGAAAAAACAACAACAATTCTTATTTTCAGATGATAATTTACCAAAGAAGACACTTATTAATAGTATATTCCTTTACTGCCACTAGAACCCCCGAAATGCTTCACACTGGCTCTTCAAAACACAATAAAGAACATAAAAAAGAAGAAGAAATAGCCTGAGCATGACTGTTTTGTAATATTGAAAAAGACTGCTAAACACCTCTGAGTTGAGTATCGACGGTTTCCTACTGTGTTTATTGGCGGTCTGGCTGTGCAGATTTAAGCTTAGCCAGTGGCTGTGGAGCTCTGGTCTTATCTCCCTCCTCCACTGGTGGGCTTCAGATCTCACAGACCCCCATAGACCCACAACACAATAGTGCTGCTCACACCAGAGGGAGAATCATAAGAGCACGAGGTCGACCAATAGCAGCTCGTATTACACAGCAACCAACACCGAACCGGAAGTTATCGACCAATGCTCATAGCTAGAGTGTGTAAAAGCATTTCATTGAATTCTGTCACTGCAATAAGCAAGAAATGGCTACTTTACGACTCAAAGTGCTCCGATTTAATCAGAATTAATTTGCAAAAATACATTTGACAGAGAAAGTGTACATGGAAATAGAGATGAATATCTATCTGAAAAACCTGAACTACAACTTTGGAATTGTGGAAAATGCCGATCACCATTCCTCCGAGCCGTGGGTCATATCTTCAAATCTCCTCCCGTCTGATATCAGCGATCGGCCCGCTTGAAAAGCTGGAGCCAAACAATGTTTGGTATTCATTGCGCTTGATTAATGACTTGATCATCACAACAGCTGGGCGATTAATTACCTGTATCATCTTATAGACTTGTGCCTCCAGCACTAATCCGACCTCAACACACTTTTACTTCCGGCCCTCTCTCTCTCACACGACACACACACACACACTGAGCGACACATGTGCACACACCAGCAAAGGCCATGTGCAGCGCTCGCCAGAGAGACAATGGAAGGATTACAAGCGAGAATAGCCCACATTCTGTTGTTGACATTTTAAGCGAACGCTTACACGGGGAAATCAATCCCCTGTAGATCAAACAAATAAGAGCCCCGGCCTGCAAACTCACTGGGACCAGCAAAACCACACACACCACACACACCATCACACACACACACACACACACTCACACACACACACACACACACACACACACACACACACACACACACACACACACACACACACCACACACACACACACACACACACAGGAACAGGACTATTGACTGCATGGTTAGTCACATCTGGATACTCATCTCTACATAAGACGAACAAATTGAGGCGTCATCGATCCCAATTGTGGGGCAACGAGAATATTATGATGGTTGTAGATTAAACTAA
>CM051707.1:4655512-4915512 GCA_028022725.1 Lycodopsis pacificus
CACACACAGCAAGGCCATGTGCAGCGCTCGCCAGAGAGACAATGGAAGGATTACAAGCGAGAATAGCCCACATTCTGTTGTTGACATTTAAGCGAACGCTTACACGGGGAAATCAATCCCCTGTAGATCAAACAAATAAGAGCCCGGCCTGCAAACTCACTGGGACCAGCAAAACCACACACACACACACACACACACACACACACACACACACACACACACACACACACACACACACACACACACACACACACACACACACACACACACACACACACACACACACACACACAGGAAAGGACTATTGACTGCATGGTTAGTCACATCTGGATACTCATCTCTACATAAGACGAACAAATTGAGGCCGTCATCGATCCCAATTGTGGGGCACGAGAATATTATGATGGTTGTAGATTAAACTAACCAACAGTATAATAAAGGAGTTAAAAACATGAAACATACACATGAATGCAGCAAATATATATCCTGAAACATCAGATATCATAGCACAACACCGACAGGGGACCCTTTTACTGCACGGGTTACTTTTACTTTCGGTATTTTAAGTACATTTTGCTGATAATAACATACTTGACTCAGGGTCAAGCACTTGCAGTACTTTTACTCGTAGTGGATTATTTCACCAGTATGGTATTAACACTTTTACTGCAGTAAAGGATATGAATACTTTTTCTCACTAATTACTTGTATGAAATAGAATGGAGTGAATTTAAATCAATCTGAGTTGCACACGCTACACACACGTGGATCTCACGTGTGCTCGTGGATATCGACAGCGCTTGCCCTCATATAGTCCCACTTTCATTAATATTCCCTTTTGGTTGCTTTTTTGGACGAGCGATCCTGCTGCACGGCATTTCGCTGGGAGTAAAGAGTTTACACAAAGGTGCTGAAATATTGCGCCATTAACTAATCCAAATTCTCATCTGTAATAGTCTTTGCGCCAACAGGACATGCTATAAAGATGCAGGAAAAAAAAAAAAGAAATGAGAGGACAGACAGAGCCAGGAAGCCGGTTTTATAGGTAACGAAACGTGTCATTACAGAAGTGGGACTGCAGTGCTTCAATTATCCTCTTTAGTTCATTCCTGAGCTTTGTATCGCTGCTCTTTATAACACCCCTCTCTCTTATACGTGAGGAAGAAACCCCATTTCTCCTTCTCTCCTGTAATTGCTCACTTTCTTTTCTTTGCTCACTCGAGTTTCTATTTACACTTGTGTGCTACGCAAACAATGCGCCGCAACAAGCAAATGTGGGTCAAAACAAAACCTGTGCCGATATGTAGACGTGGCGTTTAATGGAGCGGGTAACTTAAATATACGTACTTCATAATATCTGATTTGACCCGTTAATAAATATTTGACCTGTTTCCCGTTGTATTCCTGTGACGCTGGAATTTATGGAATTCAGTCACAGCCCACATAAGGGTCACTACTTCTCATTTAGACACAAAGACTCCATTGTCCACATGAACAATAGCCATAACTTGTTAAATGGCCATGTGACATGCAAGTGGCCCACAGAGTGAGACTACGGAGGGGCAAATACTGAAGCTGGCACGTAATGGTGTAAAAACTTCCCCATCCGTCAACCACTGACCTCTGATCTGTGCAAATGTAACCGACTGTTAATCAAGCTCTCACCTGCGTGTGCATAGTTTGGCACACGAGCACCAGCTTTTATCTTTCTAACTGTAGTCGATGTGCTGCAGGATTCGATATGCATGAACGCACAAATGAACCTGGATGTTGTGGAGCTGGTCCTCTCGAAACAAATGCAAACAGACACTAGTGTCATGCGATACAATACAATGAACATGGGGATGTGTGGCTGGGTGCGGGGGGGGGGGGGGGGGGGGGCGGTTTCCATGGACCACACTGTCCGACAGTAGGAAAGTAGTTCCAAAAAAACTGTCGACTGTGATCTATGGATGTGGATTGTCCAAAGTAACAACGGCACCTTTTCTGGAAGGTGATGTTGGTGTTGAATTTTCTAACGTTCCACTCATCTCCATTGTATTGATTTTTAAATTGTTTAATGTATTATTTGGCCATTTGGGTGAAGAGGACTCTTTGAATGATTTTGAGGGTGGAAAAGTTCACCTCCGTCAATCACGGTGTGCTCGAAGGCAACAACGCAACACTAGAAATATAAAAGACCTTCACCCAAAATACATTTCTTTTTTTTGTTTGAAATGACGTTTCATGACACACTGAAATGTTCAGACGTTAATGTTTTTTGCTGACAGCTACGTAATTATGCGACGGCCGATGTTACTGACGTTGGTCTGCCTTGTCACTTGAAATAGTGCTGCTGCAAGGAATTGTGGGCCAGCATCATCTCCTTTCCTTACCTAAAAGATGATCCAGGAGATGAGAAAGGAAGCATTGAAGCACCTTTCCACTAAGATACTGCCGGGTCATTTTTAAGTCACTGTTCCAACAGATGGTAAACTCACTCCAATGTAATATACTTGTTTATGTACATTCCTTCCTTTGATTGTTAAACTATATGCATCCCAACACTTCTTGCAGTTCCTTCACAATAAAAGCCCACGAAGAATAGTTTTACACCATTAAAGACTTGACAATATATTGTATATATATTTCAGTTTGGAAAACCCCTTGAAGCTTAAACAGCTGATCGAGGTGAGATGCACCTTTTTTAATTTCTGATTTCAGTTGCTTTCAACATGGCACACAATACAATAAGTCAGCCAATGGCAATCTGCTAACAAGTCTACACACAGACCAACGGAACCATGACGCAAAGACAAACTAAACAGGCAACATCAACGTGGCGTGTAAGTGTAGTCATCCCTCTGATCCATCTGCCGTGGGAATCCACATCAGAGCTATGAACAGCAATCTCGCCGTCTTTCCCTCCAACACACACACACACACACACACACACACACACACACACACACACACACACACACACACACACACACACACACACACACACACACACGTTTGTGTGCGTGTCCGTGTCCTTCCGCAGACGAAATGGACGTCGTCAGTGAGGCCGGAGGGAGGAAACGGGGCAGATTTGGAGTTCTGTATTTGAACGCCTTCATTCACTTCACTCAGGGAGTGTCTTTTTCCTCAAAAGCGGTACAGCCCCAGTGACAAAAGATGCAACTTCTGTCTGCGAGTGCGCGTGCGGGCACACATGCGGTGTTTGTATGTACACAGCTATTCAGAGAGATCGATTACAGGACACAGGAGGAGGACAAGTGCAGCCGGAAATATAAAATCTGGTTATAATAACTACAGATGATCTCCTTTTAAACCATATTCAATACCTGCATACTAACAAATAGTTGCGTGTAGTTTTGTTGAGTGAGTGTGTGTGAAGGATCGAAGTGGAGAGTTATACGACAGGAAGTGAGGTACGTTGGGAGGGAGAGGGGAACCTTTGGGAGTGGAGATCATTTCCCCCGCTTTCCTGTTTTGTCTCAGCAGGTTGGGCCACCGTCTTACATCACCAGCATGATTTATCTCACCACCACGGTGTGTGTGTGTTAAACTGAGAGAGAACACTGTAGGATCAACTGAGTAAGGGAACTGATAAACGGAGAACAATAAGGACAATAATCCATCATGGAAGGAGTCAGAAAATGGTGAAACATGTCGATCCGTGTTTCCCACAGCTCAAGATGACGTCCTCCGCAAATGTCTTGTTTTGTCCACAACTCAAAGATATTCAGTTTACTGTCACAGTGGGGTAAATAAACCAGAAAATGTTCACATTAGGATGCTGGAATCAGACAATTTTGCCTGAAAATATGACTCAAACCTCTAATTGTGAAGTTAAAAGGGTTAATTACACAATTACAAAGTGTCATGAAGGTGTCATGAATGTTATTGCTATCAGGACGTGTTGGAGTCATTGACTCTATGGGGAAATAAACTCATTAAAATCAGTCCGTAATCTTTTCCGTCCACATATTAGCCAGCCTCTCTCAGGACGCAGCGTGAGCCGTCTCTGCTGATCGGACTCTGTGGAACGTCTACTGATCCCCTTTGCTGGTTACCAGAGAAACCACGAAAGCCTTGTGATACGGTGCCGATGAGAAATGTGAGTTTACTTGATTGGAAAGGTCAGGATGTCACGAGGGAGTCTGTAGGACAACTATACATCGGAGTGCAGAACTTTATTTTTTGTTGCATTTCATAATTCATCGCTGGAAACACCGCAGGCCTCGGATCCTTTCTGGTGAACCCTCGCTGCCCCACCAGCCACGGGAAAGTATTCATACACGTGATGGTTGTTTCATGGCGTCTCGACATGAGACGAGTTAGCGAGACTTTGATCTGAAGTTCAAACTTTTCATCTTTCGGTGCCTCATAAATTATAGACCGGTTGAAGGTGCACTTAGGCAGCAATAGAATTACAGCCTTGTAGTTGAAAAAAAAAAACTTGATGAGCATGTCGGTTGTATTGGCCACGCTGGGTTTTCCAGGTCAACACCTTGACTAACCGCTTTGAAAACCTGCATATTCTCAGAGCGTGCAGTGGAAGAACTACTGCATGCAGACAGTGTGCGCTCTTCTTTTCTGCTGTCCAGTTCCATTTTGTTTTGACAGCCGGGGGGGGGGGGGGGCTGGTTCAGTGACTCCACAGATTTTATTGGTTAGCAGTCAATCTGGATCTCTGTGATGAAAGCCTGTTTATACATCAATGTCAATGCAGAGTTGAATAGAGTGAGGAGAACAATATCAAAGAGCGACTAGTAGAGATTCCTATAGTTTGTGGCACATTTCACACATTTTGCAGGAAATTGCAAGTCTACCATTCGAGTGCTTATTTAAAGTTTGGTCTTTGTGTCAGTCGGTAATTGCTACATTAAATACTGAGCTTTAGAGATAAGACAACATCCCAAAAAAAAAAAAAAAAAAGAAGTCAGACAAAAGCAAGAAACATCAGCGGTCACACTACATGGCCCCTCCCCCACTGGGCAAAAAAAACAACACTTACATCCGCTAACGTCTGGCTTTTGTCTTTAGTGGGAGAAACTACAATCTGCATTCATTCCTGGGACCGATGACTCAGCGGTACGGTTATGTATCAGCCACAGGTCCCATCAGCAGTGAAGGAAACACGACAACCGGGTGGACGCCTACGTTTTTGCCGCCATTGACGTGTGCGTTTGACGATAATATATATTTAACAAAATCAACAGGAATTTGGACAATTATTCCAGCTTATTATAACAAGAAACTAAATGAAACCCATCTTGTTATTCCAGTGTTTCAACAATAGGCAACTCTACACTACAGTGTTGTTCTACACCATGCGGTGCGTGATGTCATACAAACGCAAAAACAACAGGAAGAGGTGTGATGGCAAACACACACACAGAAACACTCGCATACTATCACCTCTTTAAACAAACTTTAAAAGCATTTGCGGTATTCTAAACTCTTAAACTAGAGACACTGAACAACTGCTGGAGCTCCACAGACAAGACACCTGAACTATTCGCTCTGCTATCTCTTGACTCATTGAAAAGTCGACGGGCGGTCCGGCTCCTGGGTGAATCAACACAACAAAGCTTTGTCAGACCAAGACGGCCCACTCACCTTTACATCTACACAACACAAACAACTTCACATGCAAAGAAATGCACACAATCACACGGATCATCAACTCCGTGTGAGACATTTACTCCCCAGAATAACACTGGAATAGCAAATAGGTAGCGCTGTAAAATCGCACACAATGTAAACGTGAACATGACTTACTGCCTTAACAAATCATTTACAAGCCGTATTATTCAAATGCTATACCATCATTGGTGACACAAAGTCTTTGCACAAAGCACAAAGCAGCTGGGATCACAGCACACAGAGGGAGCGTAAACTTAATTCTCTGCTCACGACGCCATTGCTCCACTGAATCTTTGCATTGCAAATAGTTGTTCGCTGCAACATTAAAGCTCTGAATGTCACACGGAGAACCTTTCAACCAACAGAGAGACGGACAGTAGTGATTATGACATCCAGAGTGGACGGTGAATAATGGAACAACTGCTGGGTCATTGATGGAAGCTGCTTATTCTGATACACAGCTTGAACCGTTACATTGGAAATTAATCTCATTTGGATGAAGCATGTCAAACTAAGATTCTTCGATGCTTCACCTGATCGTTCAATTTCAACGACAAACAGATATTCACCGGCTTTCCGGTGGATGTCGAAGAGCTCAGTCGGGGGGTTAGAGCCACATCTGCTGAAAGGGGGCCACATAATTCAATTATTAACGACTGCATATGGACTCCAGCTGGATTAATAACGACAGTCAGTGAATATATCAACATATTAAGATGTCAACTTATCAATATGTAAAGTGCTCCGAAGCCTACGCCTTAAAGCTGGCCTTGAGACGGCTCCGCAGTCTATGTTTGAGAGGGGGGGGAACTGAAGGCGGTTTCTACAAAGCTCTCGACAAAGCCACCAGACTAGTGGCAGAACTTCAGAACGGTGAATCCGAACCGACCAAAGTCACGCAATAACAACGAACCGATTGAGGCAGACTCCCATGTTCTGCAAGGTAAAAACACTTGGAGTCTTGTGGCTTTGGCATGAGCATACATGGATCAAACGGCATCAGTTCCCCATCGGAAAAGGCCGTCTCATGGCAAGAAACGACGGTGAAAATATTATAAATATAGTGTCCTACTGTAGGTTATAGAAGGATTATAGACAAGTACCTCATACAACCCCACTCCAGAACATCTGAGCTATCCCCTTTGAGATATTTCTATAATAAACAAATGTATATCACATATAATTCAGTTTGTATGCACTTAATTGCTACGACAAAGACACGATGAATACTTTCCCACAGCCCTCATTAGGTGACTGCGGGACGGAAAACAATGAAATGTTAATTGATTCTGATATTAATAAGCAATAAGTGCCAGCGCGCACTCGGAGGCTCCAGCTGCAGCCACCTGCCCAAACATGCAATCTGAAAGAAGCAGTTCATTTGTCACACATCTGATCACACACAAGGCGTGTGTGTCGGTGGATGTGCAGAAGGTACCCAGCCCAACACATGTACATAATTGTACGGTACGCCAACAAAACACCCTTCTACTCAACAAAAACCCCAGAATCCACATATACAGTGAAATCGCTCCTCGTTCATTGCTGTCAAACATACGTCAAGATCCACTCTGGTGTCTGTGATTCATGGCGCTGACTAATTACATAGCTGCTTCTTCAGAGCGCTGGGGTGGGAGGGGGTGGTGGGGGGGTGGGGGGGTGGGAGGAAATGAGGGCAGGTCCTGTGCTTGTAAAAGCCTGTAAGCCACAGTAAGGTGTTTGTGAGGTGGAGACGCTTTGGACAGCATGGGAACTAAATTACTGTTATATTAAAATACAGTGAACCCCCCCCCCCCCACATACACATAAACAGTGTGTTCCAGATTACACGTCACTGCTAGGTGGACTAGTGTGGAAATCAGAAACGTTCTCTTGACCACTTTTGCAAAGTGTACACACGTTATACACACTGTATAAAGTATTAGTAAAGGGAAAACTTCTAATGAAGTCACAGTCTATTTGATTTCACAATAGTTAAAAAATACCTAAACAAGTACACTCAAGACATGAGATGTTAATCTTGAATCTTTACCAATAGTGGTTAATGAGTTTCCACAGCAGCAAACACGTCACAGTCTGCATTCAGCGCTACATGCAGGGAGGAAGTGACCGGCAACTTTTCAACAGAAACGTTCAAAAAAATAAATGCAACAAACAGTTACTGATGACAAAGGCCTTGTTGCTGTATCTATCTTATGAAGAGTGAGCACACCCCACTGGAATACACACCAGAGACTAACAATGGCAGAGCGGCAGAGATAGCAGAGATATGGGAGCAGTACCGGGATGCTATCATCTCTTTAGCCAGTGTGGCAGCAGTTTATCACAGCAGTCAATCACCAAGTAATCACTATCTGCAAAGAACGCCTTCCACTTTCACCGCCTGGGAACACTTGGTCAGCGTGCGCTGCCGGAGATAAAGACGTCACAAAAGAGTGACAAGCTATATATTAGGTGGCGTTTTATTTATCACCCTTTATACAAACTGAAATGATCATCCATTACACTGACAACTAGTCTGGAATACAATAGTGATTCTAGAGGTGTTTTCAGATTTACTTTTAATCAGTCAACACAAGGGGCTGATCTGTTGATTATAATTCATTCATCAAGCAGAACATTCACTGGTTTCAGCTTCTCCAATGTCAACTTGTCCTGCTTTTCTCTGTTTTATATCATCGTAAACTCTTCTGGACTTTCAGATTTCACCTCGAGTTGTGAGAAAGTCTGACTAACCTTAAGTTTAAAGTATAAGTTTAAAAAAGAGATAAAAACAACCCAATTAATTTAATGAAAAGAAACCCTGTGCCAATAAATCAACAACCAAGTTATCCAGCTGTTCAACGGGCTGTAATCTGCAATTACAAGCGGGGTGTTTCAGTCCCGATCCCCGTTGACCTCCGACCTCTCATGTCTTTTCTTAAGATCCACACTGATCCCCGTCTGATGCTCTGGCTCACTCATCTTCCTCTCCAGTGACTCTGCCGCCTTAGGAATGCCATTCCAGTCGCTCCATAATTCCCGCCCAGTGCTCCCAGTAAATCCCTCTTCTCCTGCTGCTCCGAGCCTACTTCCTTCCCCACAGCTGCTGGCTGGCCCGGCGTCCTCTAATAATAGGACAACAATGCCCAACCCCACGGCCGGACACTCCACACTACTGCCGACGTATCCCCGCACAAACTTTACATAACCCATAAGTAATTCACACATTAAAAAAAAAGGTCAGAAAACGTTAAATCAACACGAACGTCACTGCAATTATTGATGTCCCGGCTTCCAAAAGAGCAACCTTCAGACAGACTTGTTGCCGTTTAGTGCCTCTGTGTGCGGGTAATCGACTGCAGCATGTAACCGCATGTTGGTGGAGGAGTGATGACGAGGCTGCGCGCTGAAGTGAGCTAGTATCTGTGGTGGAGTGGAGAGAAAACACTGTAATCGTGCAGGAGCTGATAAATGAGGGCTACACACGGCTAAAGTATACTTAAACACTGCCTTGTGTCTTTCCATGTTGGAATGGGACTATACCTAGAGCACACACACACACTGAATAGGTTCTGAATAAATGTCACATTTATGTTGCATGGTTCGCTCAGTAAAACTGCACACACACACACACACACACACACAAACACAAACACCAAAGAAGGGGAGGCATTACTCAGAAAGGAGTCTGGAGACACAGAGAGATGGACCCAGTCTTCATTCCTCATCTTCTGCTGGTCCCACTTGTAGAAGCAGAGCTCAGAATCACATGTTGCAGCTCTTTTGTGTCTCTGAGCCGGACATTTCTTTCCACAAGTCACGTTTCGTTCCTCAGAATAAGTAAGTCTGCTTCTTTCTACGCTTGCTTTGCTTCTTTACCCCGAGAGATCAGCGGGATAACGTTGCTTCCCTGGCACGTGAAGAGCTTCCCCCTCCACACCTCCTCCGCCATTCCACCAAGAGAGCACTCCAGCAGAAAAGACCACACAATTCTGGAGCCCAGACCCCCTTCTTTCTTTTTACCTCGCACAGAATTATTCAACGGCGAAAAGGAGAGCGAAAACAAAAACAATAAAAAGAAAGTGGAAAGCTAGCGCTCACCTCAGACAAGGTCCCACTGCCGCAGGGAAAGCAGAAGGAACGCCATCCTCGATCGGCGCAGAAAACCAAGAGCAACAAGTAGCAACTCCAGAGATTCCTCCTCCCCTCACTCGCACTCCTGCTCCCTTGCTCTGTTTCTCCTTCTGCTTTGCTCTCATTCAGGCTGCAGTAGCTGCAGTGCACTGTGAGTAAGTATGCGTGTGTGTGTGTGTGTGTGTGTGTGTGAGATCCTGTGGACTCCTGCAGGGGTATTGACTCTTAGCAGGGTTCAGGTCCTCCCCCTTCTCAGGATCACATAGTGAGAGAGAGAGAGAGAGAAAAAAAGCTCACCCACACACACAAACAGCGGGTAAGAGAGTTCTCTCTTTGTCTTTTGTTGCTTTCTCTCACTTCCTCGCTCTGTGTAACTCGCCACTCCACAGACCCTTTCATACGGGAAAACCAATGGGAGAGAGCGAGCGACTGTGTGTGTGTGTGTGTGTGTGCAAAGGGAATGCTGTCGTGCTTCAGCGCCCGGGGCCGGGAGGAGGATGAGGAGGAGGAGGATGAGGAGAAAGGAGGCGGAGTTGAGACTTTCAGAGAGCCGAATTCCTCTACCTCCCATCCAACCAATCGGAGGCCTTGTTGTGGTTGACCAAAAACCGCCGGGCCAGGCCGGGCCTCACTACCACACTCCAGCTTTAAAGCATTAGCCGGAGTTTGCCGAGCACTTAGCCTACATTCTGCAGCAGTGTGGCGGATGACCGTGACTGTTAATGTCTTGGAAAATGACTAGTCTTTGAACACAAACGCATTTTGCTCTGTGTGACTCACATTTCAACGTTAAATAACAAAAAATATTCTTTGTGTGTTACAGTGCCAAGCCGAGGGAGTGTTATCTATACGACATTTTTCTTTTCTCTAACATATGAACGCCTTCATTTGCAAAAATCAGTCCAAGCAAGTTTCCAGACTGTGTTTAAGTATCAAGTCACCACACAGAACTATGTCCAAACTACAGAAGGTACCAGGTAGGTTACAGCAAAAGGAAGTAGAGATGTTTCCTTCACTCTTCCCACGTCCCTCCCTCCTTCCTGCCAAAGAACAGCGCTCTCATGTTTCGGCTGCTGTCCTCGGCCAGACATTTGTCAGGCGAGGCATTTGTCCACAGAGGTGACAACAGACCTCCCCCCCCTCCTCCTGCCATTCACACTCATCTTTCACTGATTCACTCATCTCTTAAAGGCATGAGGGCTCTGTGAGAAGAACACGATCATATGGTGAGCTGCTGTTGTGGAACCTTTTTTTTGTGTGTCTGAAAGAAAAAGCATGTACTACATGCTGACAGTGACAATGCTAACATGCCGATGCTTAACCGGTATAATGGAGACCATGTTTAACATCTTAGTTTAGCGGGTTAGCATGCTCAGTAGCACTAAACACTAAATACAGCTGCAGCTGATGGAGATGTCATTAGTTTTGAAGGAGTTTGGTCATAAACCAAAGTACTGACATTAACCGATTACTGATTTCCACTTACTGATCTGACAGATAATGTGATTTCCTTTACTTAGCATCTTTTAAATCTGTAATTAAGCTATTAATAATTACAGCAACGGAGCGTTAAGAAAAGCAACAGGTCAGAATAAACACTCTCCACTATATGCTAAGTGAGTCCCGGCTTCCAAAACCAAAAGCATCCAGTAAACGTGAAATGATACAAATTGTTCCAGTCTGCGACGTCGTCGAGGGCGGGATACATACGTCGATCTATTACTTCCACATGTTTCTTGCTTCCGAGGCATTCGGCACAGCCATTAAAACTCTCCAGTTAAACACCATGTTGACAGTTTGTCTTTGTTCGTTGAGTTGTTTGACACTTTTTGCCATGTGTTACTTGTCATTTTTAAGACTGGCTTGATCACTTGCAAATTTCCAAAACAGTTTATGACAATTAGTAAGCCCCCCCCACACCCCCCCACCCAACGCAACCACTTTACATGCCAGTTTAAAGTGCTTCGTACAGAAATATGTCGTATAATTGTCAATGGGAATCTGTGTGAAGCCTAAAGGCAAAAAACATAATTGGAGCACGATAACCCAAAGCTGCATGACTCTTCTGATTCCCATCTCCAGCTAAACTGCTGTTGGCAAAACAAATCTTCACATTACTGTGTGAAATTGAATAATGTTAATACCCCAATGAGAACGGGAGAACAAGAATAACCTAAAGTGTTTTCATTATTTCAAATGATTCAACGGAAGGAATGGAATCCACGTAATATACTGGCACGTACTTAAATGTTTAAACCGCACAGCCGCGTCATGTGCTTCTACTTCACTCGGGTTAATCGCCACCTGAGCTCACGCCGTTCCTTAAGTCTTCTGATTCGGTAACATGCTCACGGTTGCGTTGCTCATCACTCACACTGTACTTAGGAGTAATGCATACAGGCTACATTAGCAGGTGGTGGCCTGGTGGTTTAAGAGCAGATTGAGGTTAAGCCAGTAAGACTACGATACGCGTTTTAGGCCAAAGTTTCGCTGAAGTCTAAGACCACCTTTTAACAAGCGATTACCGGGAAAAACCATTGAAAATCAGGGAGTGAGAGTAAAACTGGGAGAGACTAAAACCCAAAGGCTGAAGTGACATAATGAGTGAGCGCTTTGGTATGTGGGCTATAGAGTTACACAGGGACACAAAAGCAGAGCAGGGAAGTCCACTCCTATACTCTGACACGCCTCTCCTTTCATCTTCCTCTCCGTTTGTCTCCCTTTCTGTCTCGCTAATCCCTCACCCCTTGTTTATTTTCCTGAGCCGATTTGTGCGCGTTTATGTCCAAAAACGTGTGAAAAGTTAACAACAGGCGCGGTGACGGCGGTGTCGAAACCTTCTGTGTATTTAGTCTCGGCACAGATATTTGTGTTTGAGCAAAAATACACAACAAGGCGCGACTTTTTCCCCCACGGATCTCCCCTGAGAAACAACACTTAGGTCGGTACAACGGGAGAAAAAGACTGGATATGAAGGAGAGGAGACAGAGCAGTAGGCTATACCAGCGGCAAGGAGACAGAAAAGAATGGAAAGTGCCAGTGTGAAGACAGAGCTGGCCGGTCTATGTGTATCTACAGTCTCCTAATGAAGTAATTCCATACTCTGTTGAGTGCAAGAAAAAAAAAACCCCGCAATGCATAAACAAAGTGACACCGCGCTCCTCTGAGAGCTGAGTCAGACAAAAATTGACACGCAAAACGGAATCAAATCCAAATCAGAGCGCCTGGCTTCCAACTGGTCTCTGGTTTCCTCTCGCCAGTAGAAGCAGAGAAGTACGGGAACGTGTCCTTTCAGTTGTCGGAAGAGTTGGACGCGGGACAGTCGGGAATGCCATCCTCATGCCAATGTTCGAAGGCACTTGTGTGCGGCACGTGGGGTCCAAAACGGGATTCAAGTTATAGGAAGGCTGGAAACTAGGGGCGTCCTGGGGCCCGGCGGTCTAACATGCACACCACGCAGCTGCCAAGGTCCTGGTTTCATGAGGACCGTCATCATATATCATAATACCTGGCAAAACTTGCTGATACTGCTCTCTTAGTGCCATGTTATAAATTGTGTTCGTTTAGGTAACGCACTGAAGCTCTGTCTGTCACTCTGATGATTTCTTTTGCTTTTTTTCGTCCTTTTGAAGTCCAGAAATATGCCTTGTTAGTGGATTATGTCATTCTATATCACTGTTGTCATATCATAACCTTATGTTCACGTGCAGGAGTTTTGAATAAAGTGCACACAGAACAGCATGTGACATTATGTGAAGCTTTTACAGTTAACATCATCATGGTTTTATTTAATTGTGAGAAAAATTCATGAAGATTGTGTAAAAAAAAAAGCAGACAGAAAAGCAAAAACTTAAAATATAACTGCTGAAACTGCTATCAAATGCACCAATGAAGAAGAGTAAACAAAACACTGATGAAGATCTGTTTATCTTGTGATTCTAGCGTCGTCCTTTGATCAGTATTTCCCGAAAAAAAAAAAGCTCAAGTGTGCTCGTGTTCGAGCTCTTTCTGGCTTCACCGGTTTCCTCTCACATAGTCAATATTTTCCAACTCTCCTCCCTCACCACTCTCGCCCTCTCTGCTCTCATTTCCATAAGATTGACGGCGACATGAAGAGCACCATTGCCCGACATGAATTTGTTGTGAGCGTGTAACAAGCTCATGACTGTGTTTGGCTCACTCTCTGCCCCACGCAGTCACTTCGACTGAGACACACGTCGCACTCGTCGACAGCAAAACATGCCACGGACACACAGTAACACACATTAACACGCTTAACATCTACATAACATACAGTAAAACACACACTTTACGCTTTGTGCATTCCAATTTTCCTTGATTTTCTATTGTCTCTTAAAGTTTTCTCTTGTTCCTCGTCCCTCCCTCCTTCCCCTCCTCCCTCCCTCCTCCTCCTCAGTGCCGTTGACTGACAGTCTCCCATCAGGGAGGCTCTCTGACAAATGGGCCAAATGGAGTCGTGCCACTGCTGCTGGCCGCTAGTCAGCTCTCTGAGGTTATTGCTTAGCTCTGCTCACACACTGTTATCTATACACACCATCACCAGACCAGTTTTAAGTGTTTGATGGACTTTTCACGTGTGACCTCCTGCTGTTGGTTTGCAATCCGTCACGTCTTGTTATTGTAACCGACGGTATATTTTGGTGTGCAAAAATGCATTTCTATAATTTAGTGTCACACCGATACAATTAGAAAATGAGGAATTTCCTGTTTTTGTCAATTCTGTACAACGTGACGAGGTTTCCACGTGACTTTTTCTCATTTTGATCCACTTTGGTAGATTTTCTTTGTGTTTTTAAGTGTTTAGAAGTGGATTTTGCGCTTTTAAGATTAAACTCTTTCACAACAGTTTTTTTCCTACTTTGTATATCCAAAATAGAGTTGGTCAGGAACTATGCGTGAGTCAGTAATGGCCTTTTTTTGGATCCCATGAACTTTACCTCCAGCTAGCTCAAGGTGTTGTGCTTTTTGTAATGGCCCAGTCGCTGTCTGTGTCGTAATGAGCGTCAAACACAAGCAATTATTCTGATTACTGGTACTGGGTGGAATTTCACTTTCAGGACTGTGACATTCTTCGATGTTACTGACATTAACAGTAAAAAAAAACAGCTCAAAATGAGAGCAAGATAGAGAGACGGGGGTAAACCGCCTCATTGTGGTAGCGTACCAAAGACAGACAAACTACGTACTTCAACAGACAAAGACACGGAACGTCACAGTCAGCAGATCGCTCCTCATTTAATGTGTCGTCTTCTGAGTGTCTCCTTCACGGCATCTATTAAAAATCACTCAATCGTACAACACCACGACATCAAAGTCACCGACAGTACCAGTGGTTTTTTTTCTCTCCGCACATAAAAATGGTCTCAAAGCACTCCATTAATCGGAGATCGGTTTGAGTTCCTGGAATAATAAGGCAAAAATAAATCCGAGGCATCAAGTCCTGAATACTTCCATCATGTTTTATGAGACAATTACGAGTAGCAGGCTTTTAAGTTACAGGACACACGAGCCGATCACAGCGGACGGCCCCGAATAAAGGAGTGAAAGCGCCCCAAATATGCACCCATCAGAACCGGACTGTGGCAGCCACATGTGAACATGTTCAGGTCAGGATTTTATCCAAACATGTAGTGTAGCGTCAACACAAATGCGTCCTTGACCTCCTAGAAAGGACCACCTAGTCAAGTTTGCAGTTATTATAGCTCAACAAAGCAGCCAAACATAGACCACTGAGGCCTTCTCTCCCTCTCTGTTCATCAGTGTTTTCGCGGCTCTTTTGTATCCAGCTGTTTCTTTTCATTTTTTCCAGTGTAGTGCTATCCATTATGCAAATAGCCACAGCAATCCTCTTGTGTGGCTGCACGGATGAGCGCAAATGTGTGTGATGAGCGTTTTTTTTTATATTCTCTGTATTCGGGACATCCAGAGTTTTCTCCACAGATAAAGTCGAATATAAGCACAGAGGCAAAATGCCATCACACGCAGCCACTCGAGATACATTTGAAAATAATTGTAAAGCCAAGTGTGAAATGCAATCAGCCTTAAACTGGATGTCGACAAAATCTAAAAGTCGTTACGCAAGATAGCAGGACTTAAGAGCGACAATTAGACAGTGGTTCGGTACTGACGAGGCGGAAAACCAGTTAAAGAGAATGGGGGCCGTCACGGGTTGGCGAGGCATCACCGCAATCCGCTCGGAGGCTGGTCGGGCGCACTTTGGGACGTGTCTCGGCACAACTCTGAGCGTTAAAACTGGTAAACGCCAGTCAGTGCGGCATTGTTTGACTCGGCCAAACGTGCCAATGGGAAAGCCCTACGAGTGACGAAAGTCGACCATCTAGCACATTTGCGGCCCAGATATTGTTCTCAGGAGTTTGTAGCCAAAATAAGACCCTGAAATAGCCCTTTAAAGAGGTGGGACAAGCCGGATCCTCATTTTGCCAAAATATCTTTCCAACTGATGTAAAAAAATATAGATTTGCTTTCCAAAACATGCGCGTACAGAAACACACAAACATGTTTACAGCTGGACTCAGAACAGACTAAACATTTCGACAAGGCTGCAACCTCATAGAGCGATGAAAGTCTTATGCACAACAGAATAAACTGCACTTGACCGTTAAGCCTGATGTAAGACAGTGTTTCTTCTCTTAAAAGTAGATTAAAATTCATAAGCCGACAGCCCAGCTCCTGCATCTACACACCCTGTAGCGCCCGGCTTCTCAGTCTGGCTGGATTTTCAGACTAAATATTTTCTTAAAAGCTGAAGATTCTCTAAGACAAAGCTCTGTAGCACTTTCCCCCCACAAGACCGCAGGTTCATCTGGATAGAATCTGGGATTTTTGGAAGTCAGAAAGCCTTCATTCACCTCAAAATGGAAAATGAGAGAAGAGCCTCTTGTTTATCCACAAAAATGCTTCATGGTGACAAAGTAGGAATCTCAACTGGTTTAACCCGTCTAATAACAGTTCTGTACAAAATAAAAATGCCCCTGTGTTTCTTTCCTCCAGTGCATGAGCAGGCAGTAAACCTTTTCCCAACTAGGACGAAACCACGCAGACCTATTTACATGTCAATGAAGGCCACGGATAAGGACTGTTCTTTTTGCATCCCTGTGTGTTCCTATGAGCGAGCAGATGTGCTCATTCTGATGCCTGATGCCGACTGACTTCATGCGTCTCACTACTGCTTGAGTTATTCAAGTGACCACTTCTATATTAGCCTGTCTGGCACCGACAGCACCACTCAGAATATCATCTGAAGCACAGCAGGTGAGGATGTCCCGCATCAGCAACAATTTGCCTTCTGTAGATAGAAAGAGGAAATGCGTCGATGCAGTTGCTTTTGCTGTAATGATCAGCTTGATGCAGACAAAGCACTGTGTAATATATGAAAATAACATGCATATCAGCAGTGCTCTTGGATTGATTACAAACAGCAATGGAGTGGTGTCTGTACGCATGTGTGAGTGTGAGAAAAAGAGTGTGAAAACGAATAGAAGTGTGAACTCCTCCTGAGGATTGCCTGAAGTGAGAGCGTAATCGGATGATATGAGATAATTGCTCTTTCCACAAGTTTGTATTTGTATTGAACCTGTAGAAGGGGTCTTCTGAGGCCGTGTGCATTGAGAGAGGCAGGTCGACCGGTTGGGAGGAGACAGAAGTCAACCACTGTATAAAGGTGACGTTTTATGTTGGGAAATCACTGTGAAGGTGAGAAAACGCTCAACGTTCTTACTTATTTTGGGCTGGATTGCGAGAACAAGTTCCAAGTCTCAGGAGACGAATAAAAACGGGATAAAATAAAGTTTGGCCTTGAGCAGCTTTCTTTCCCTTTCCTCCGTCGTCTCCCCTTCGCCGCTGTGGCAGACAGCCCGGTGCATGAAGCAGTGTGGCGTAGGCGCTGGGCGAAGACTAACTTTCGGTCTCTTGGAAATATGTTCTCTGTTGACTCAATTCTGTTAACCGCATTCTTCATCGGCGGCGCAGCAGCAGAGTCCTTCCCATCGGCCATGAAGACAAAACATCGTCTTTTCTTGGCCCAGTTAATAACACACCACTCTTTCTTGTCTTTTAACGATCTCGTTTGGGCTCTTAACATTTGGAGCGGTGGAGAGATGAAAAAAAAAAAACGAGGCAGCGGAAAATGAGGGGGAAGAGAAAGAGTGAGCACTCTCACTGGCCAACAGTGCAGCCCAGATCCCCCTGGATTTATCTGTGTACATAACTCTCTCTCCGTCTCTCGCACGTCCATTCTTTTGTGCCGCTCAACACAAACACCCACATGGTGCAACCACTGCGCAGCATACAAATATGCAGATTCACATTACCGTGGGATTATCGTGCTGCTTTTCAACAGAAATGGTGCACCCACGGCCCTCACATATGTGCTACAGTTAATTATTCCATCCAAAGAGCAAGAGGAGGGCCTTCCGGCTCCACGACCCTCGCACCAACACGGCATTCCAACTTTGAACTTTCTGAGCTACAACGAAACTTTGTAGCGTAAAGTAATGACGAAAAGGTCATCAGAGCAAAATGGCGTTAGCAGGCTGTTGATTTCATCACGTTGCCATGTAACACCCCCCCCCCCGACCCCTTTCCCAACAGAACAGACTGAAGTCCTATTCATCTGACCACAGAGGCCCTAGTCAACAGCTTAAGAGCCAAATGGAGAGCCTATAGTCATAGTGGCAAGCTAGCAGGAGAACCATGTGACCCGACTCCCATCGTTCACCAACATGCTCTTCAACTTTTTTTCCCCACAGAAGCGCTCTCATCCTTTCCCGATCTTTCCCACCCACCCCTGGGCGCTTCAAATCTCACTCACCATGCTGTGCGTCTGGATGGGTGCTGGTGTCAGGCTCCATGTTGGTTTCACAGTGAGACGAGCGCCCGGACCGGCACAACCATGTCCTGAGGCAAAGCCGGCTCCGTCACTGAAGTGCGGCTACTTAAAGAACTGTTACCACAAGTGCTGTTGCGTTTTGTTCCTGCTGCCGCCGCCACTGCCGTCTCCTCTCTGACGTTCTCTCCAGTCAGAGCTGCCCGGCTCTGGTCTGGGCCCCCGCAGCCTGCCAGCTCAGCTCAAGGCTTCTACCGCTGTGTTACATCTGTCTGACTAAGCCTCTCTCTGGAGAGTGGAGGGAGGGAGAGAGAGAGAGAGAGAGAGAGAGAGAGAGAGAGAGAGAGAGAGAGAGAGAGAGAGAGAGAGAGAGAGAGAGAGAGAGAGAGAGAGAGAGAGAGAGAGAGAGAGAGAGAGAGAGAGAGAGAGAGAGAGAGAGAGAGAGAGAGAATAGCCGAGCACAGAATGGGCGGGAGGAGAGAGAGGGAGAGAGGGGAGCAGTTTCCACAGTGTGGTTGGTAGAGAGAGAGAGAGAGAGAGAGAGAGAGAGAGAGAGAGAGAGAGAGAGAGAGAGAGAGAGAGAGAGAGAGAGAGAGAGAGAGAGAGAGAGAGAGAGAGAGAGAGTTCTGGCAGCTCTGAATGTTTCCACTCTGATCAACTTTACACTCGCGGCATATTTTTTTTTTGTCATCATAAAGAGAACTTAGCCAGAGAACGTCCGTTTGGAAAACATTGTCAGGCCATAAAAACATGTCGGAACCTATGCAGCACTGCAGCCTGATTTTAACAATCGGCGGGCTCTGACCGGGTCGTGCCGGCCGGGCGTGGTTTCTACTCTCGTCTCAATTCGGCACACAAAACAGGACATGCTGCTTTTTGCCGACCTGAACAACTTGCGCGGAAACTTAACATCGGGGCTGTTCAGTCTGTGAAACGGAAACGGAAACTTCTTCAAGTCACGCCTTCAAAATTGCTCGTTTTATACGATACAGCCCAAAATCCAAATATCTGCAATGACGGAAAATGCAAGAAGTCTTAAATTTATATACAAAATATATCCTACAGTGGTGTGCTGGCAGGATAGACTGGCACTAAGTCAATAGATGACAGTCTGGCTAACGATAGCTAATTGTAATATCTGAGGAGAGAGACGGAGGCAAGCAGGACTTTGTTAAAATAAACATCAGAGGGAATCTTAAGATGCTTAAAATTTTGGCCACAAGGCATGTACGAATCATTCAACAGCCGTTGGTCAGTTACCCAGTTCTATTTAATCCTCTCTAAAGTGTTGCAGCTGCGGTGACAATATTTATGGAAGAAGTGAAAACTGGAAAATAGGGCAACATATGCCCTAGCATCTTTAAGGAAACCCAGAGCGGAGAACTTTTCCTGAAGCGGCATCCAGAAAAAAAAAAAATGTTCACCTCAGTCAAATTAAGCTTCGCTGTTCAGATGGAGGAGAGAAAGCGGTCTCCGTCTCACGCCTCGCGTTTGTGCCAAAAAGAGTTCAAAAGAATAGAGGCGGCATCGGGTCGGAGGATGAGACGAGATGTGCGCGCTCTGTGATTTGCTGCGGAGTCCTATTCATCCAGCCGCAGCTTTGATCCGTCCTGCTGCTTATTTGGAGCCCGTGTGTCACACAAGGACAAGAGCAGGTGGGGCCTACGCCAATGCATCATTTAGTAAAACACAGGCCGTGTGGGTGTTTGTAGTGATTTGAAAACCATAGAAGCGCACACACACACACACACACACACCTTTAAAGGTTAGACACTGAAGAGGGCACCAGAACACGTATTACCGTTTGGTTTCCACGGGTAAATTAGAACCCTTCTGTCAATATGACAAACACTTGCTTTGTTCCTGTGAAATATGATTTTTCTGAGTGAAAAGTGTGTTTTAATGAAGCTCCAGCAGTATCTCGCCCAACACCACGAAGCCAACACCAGCATCAATGCAGTCCATACAAATATAGAAGTTCCATGACTTTGTGAAATATTAGGTGGGAGAACAGTTGAAAATGTGTTTAAATAGACATAATAGTGCAGTAATACATTTATGTATTGTAATGTGTTCGAGCTAAAATGGAGAAAAAAAAAAAAGTTTGGCTTGAGTACGGAAATCTGAATCAGCAATTTAGAAATGATCTTACGTCATCATCATCATCATGGAAAAGTTTGAGAAAGTCATCGGCAGAGTTGCAAAGGTGCCCTGTAATTCCTGAACTACAACTGGCAGACTGTGTTTATTCTTTTCGCCTCCGTCTCTCCTCAGATAAACTAAATCAACCTAATCACAGATCCAGTGTAATGACGCGTCTGTGTGCCCAACTAATTGTTACAACACTGTCCTGTGCTCTCCCTCCTCGAACGCACGTGTGTGTGTGTGTGTGTGTGTGTGTGTGTGTGTGTGTGTGTGTGTGTGTGTGTGTGTGTGTGTGTGTGTGTGTGTGTGTGTGTGTGTGTGTGTGTGTGTGTGTGATTCAGCACTGCACAATTGCAGTCGTCCTTGTATGTTAAAGTCAAATATGTGCAATGCGGAGAATGCTGGGTAACCGCCATACCTTTGAGGAAAGGGCATCTCTGCTCGTCTCGTCACCTTGCCCTCAGCATACTCTCAACAACAACAACGTCATGTGGGAGATAAACCGGTATGATACAAAGAGACGAGTGTCTAAAATAAAGTGCTAACAACACGATGACATGGCAATAAATAATGACATTAATGTAAAGCGATAGCAGTGTTGCCATTGTTTGCTTTGTTAGCTGCGAGCCGCCGGCTCAGCCGTCGCCATGTTCAGAGAAGTGTGGAGGCAACGTTTTGAACAGAAACTCTCACCTCAGGAGTAAATATATGTTCTCATGGCAACTAATAGATCTTTAATACATTTGTAAATACTTTTAAGTGCTCCCAAAATGATATTTGTACTGTAAAGAAATACTTAATCTACAAAATGATCATTTGTATGTCAATTACTCAGCCCATGGTACCTCGAATCCTTGAAGGAAACTTGTCTTTTCTTGCATCAAATACATACTTAAACCTTCAACAAACTTCAGACTTGTCCGGACTTGACGAGTGGGCGTGGGCACAAGTGAGGCTGATTGTGCAGAACAACTTTAAGGTAAAACAAGGTGAGTAACTGAATAAAACCGAAACTCAATGTTCTGTTCTGTGCTGTTAAATCACGTAATGACATCATGAAGAAGCACTTTGACCAAATAAACATTGTGCACGCTGATTTAAAGGCGGCTTATATTAGGTTGCATGCCAGCTGACAACCCAGCAACAGTAACTGTGGGAGACGATTACTTAAATATCAAACCTCAGTGCCACCTAGTGTCTCCTCCTCCACAGACCTCACCAGCTTCTTCTTTTACTCCGCTACATTTAATGTAATCAACAGCTGTAGTTACTTTGCATATTTAGATTATTAATAGAAAATATAAATCAACTTTTTATGATACAGTTGCTAAAATCGCCCCCACCTTTACCAGCTGTGATGAACACATTAATGCATAATTTAATACAATAAATATGATTGACACATGGGCCATTCTGCATAATGAGTACTTTTACTTGAAGTATATTTTGATGCAATAAAATTTGTACTTTTACGAAAGTAAGAGTTTGAATGCAGGACTTTCACATTGTAGTATTGCTATTAAGTGAAAGGTCCGAGTACTCCTTCCACCACTGGTGTTTTATTACAAGCATTACATTTTCATAAACGCAACAAGGAAAGTTCAACGAGTTTGAAAGAGACCAAAACATGTCGAGTGTCCGTCTTAGTGGTGAGGAAGAAGCATTATAAGAGCAGTGAAGCGCCACGAAGCAGCAAGCTCTCCATCTAGTGGATGTACGGCAGATTTAAAAAGGCTCACCCAGCTGTGTGAGTGTTTGGCTGCTTGTGTCACTGACGAGCAGGAATAAGTGCTTTTCTGTTACATTTGACCTTTGTACAGAAGAAGTATCTGCACACGACTGCTTAAATTTGACTTTAAAATAATATTTAGTAGCCTTTTAAAAGTCAAAACCATAAGCAACAACTTCTCTCAGTCTCCTGAGTCTAATGAATTATATCTTTATATGTCCATAATCATGTTGAACAAGTGTTAAATACTTGATGTCTTGGTTATTAATCATTGTAATTGAATTAAATGGCTTCAAGACAGTTATGTCTTTGTGTGTGTGTGTGTGTGTGTGTGTGTGTGTGTGTGTGTGTGTGTGTGTGTGTGTGTGTGTGTGTGTGTGTGTGTGTGTGTGTGTGTGTGTGTGTGTGTGTGCACGCATCCTGATTACTGCAGAGGCGTGTCCTCGGGCTACTCACCGCTCTCGGTGGACAGCTGGCTGTGGAATTCGGGAAACTTTGTTTCCACTGGAACGCTGATGGTGCGTCGCAGGAGATGGACCTTGCTTGACGCAGAGCGCCTCTCCTGCAAAAACAAGGAACGGATCTGCTGAGACAGAGGGAGAAAGAAAAGGAGGAGACGGAGACACGGAGGTCCGAATTCAAGGCGGATAAAAGGGAGACAAAAAGGCACAGACACAAAAGTGGGCACGTAGGAGACGATAGCGTACGGAGGAAGAATGAAAGCTAACAAAAAGAAAGAGTGGTAGACTTGTAAGAAGCGCACACAGCCATGAGGCCCCTTATCTGCGTTGTTGTGCTTATTCTGGTCACCACGTCTAATGCTGTGTTGGGCCAATAGTGTATAATAGCGGTCGAGCTCCTGATAAATGAGGAGTCACTGGATAAAACAAAGCAGGCATTAGCAGCACATCAGGCTGTATCTTCCTGTAGCCCGCATACCACACGTGTGGCTCTGAAAGATTAAACGGACAAAAGCAAAAAAGGACGGCCGTGGTGATTGAAAGAAGACGGGCCCTCTGTCCTCCAGGAGGCTTATCGAACATCCTCACACCTCCTGACTCTTGCTGTCTCCATCCCTCTGTTTATCTCTCCGGGTCTCTTCGATCCTCTCTGCTCGTCGCCTCATGGGACTCGGGCTTAAGGACAGCTCTCACCGACACCACCTCTAAAGTACAGACGATGTCTGGTGGTCTGAGCCATGATGACTAAGCAAATATGAGCTGTAATTTGAGTCACAACGTTCACTGCAACTATTCGGTCTGGGATGAGGCAGTTATTCTCAACCAACATGGGCCGGGGCCGACTGGTGCGCCTCAGAGATTAAGCATAATGGTTAGATTGAATTAAAAAGATATAGTTTTAGCTAGTTATTTGTATTGTAAATGTGCTCAAGAATTCACATGAATGAAAAAAATGTAATTCCAACAAAGCAAAATATCTTTAAAATATCACCACGCCCATCACGACACATCGTTAGGTAAAGACAAATGTGTTCCCGATTTTTGAAACAAAAGAACTGTCTGGGAGTCAACCCTGAGCCAGTAAAAGCTCTGAAGTATGCGGTGAGGATATATGACCCTGGATGGATTTGATTTGAATTCATATCAGGCAGTGAAGGGAAGCAGAATATAGATTTTGGTCATTACAGCTGAATTTGGCAAAATACAACCAAAATTTGTTCTCCTTTTTTTGACACGTTGCGTTTGTTTTTTTTCATATTTAATTGGGAATGGTCCTCTGAATTTCTTTAACAATCAGAAGTGGGCCTTAAGTTACACGAGTCCTGTTAGGGACTCAGGGACACTGGTCTTGATCAGGGATAGGAGTATAGTCTGTGGCTTTATCATGATAATTCTTCAGTAAATAATCATTTTTTAGACTCAGTGATTAAGTTTATTTGAAGGGTGATTATTATCTACATTTGGACGCCGATCTAAAATTAAGTCACAAACTAAAAGGGCAAAAAGGTTTAAATCTTCAACAACAATCCTGTCGAGATAAACTCATCTCCCTAATTTCTTGTGAAAGGGCTAACTGAGGAAACAGTGATGTGTCTTTTCACTCTTTGCCGCCTCAATTAGGATAATTGCTTTTTCCATAGTAGTGATTGGATTACAACAGAGAAGCAAATGGCAAAGCCCGCTTGAATTAAGGCTAAATTGATGTGGCCCCTTCAAGTACGCTCAACTCAGTAGGAATTTAAACCTAAAACATGACATAAAAAAACAAGTTGTTTGTCGTTAATCACGAGCCCCCTCTACTGGCAGTCATGTGCAGCTGTAGACGTGTCGGCGAGAGCAATGAGCGGAACCTAATGACTGGTTTTACACACACGGGTCTGAGGAACAACTGAAGGCTTCACTATGAACTGAAGGTTAAAATAATGAGTCGTCCAAACTGTAGAAAACCCCCTCTGGGATCTCGCCTTTTCTCTCACTTCCGTTACCTTCATATTGCAGCCCTCGAGAAATACGACACCCTTGCTGAATGTTGAGATTGTTCTCCATTCCTGCACTATCTGAATTCCTCGTCTTTGCTTCTGTGGAAGCATCATTTGTCTTACGATTAGGGAAACGCCACGTTGGCTGTAACAAATAGCTCAGGGCCTAATCGCCTTTGGCAAACGAGGCCAAAATCATCTATTGAGCAAACGTTCTATTACAAATGACAATATAAGCATCAGCTGTTCAGTGATACTGCGCTTCAGCTCCATGTTCTTCATAATGTCTCAGAACACAACAGAACCATAAGCAGGAGAGACACGGACAGGCGTAAATAAATACAGGCAGTAAAACAATCCAACAATAAATAAAAACAGAATAAGACAAAAATAAAGCAAAAGGTGGAAATAAAGGACGAAAGAATCCCCTTCAGCAAAACCTCCTTCACAGGAAACGATCAATAGAAGCTTCTGTGATACAATAAGATTTTTCTTTCCCCTCACACTTTACTCTTTCAATATTTGTTCACTCTAGTGTTTGCTCACGGTGGTATGGAACGGAGGAATATAAAGCCGAGATTAAATGAAAAATGTATTTTTAACCCATTTAGATAAAATACCCATATTGTGCACCTATTAAAAAAAATGTGCAAAAATAATGAATTTCTTTGTATTTTTATATCAAAATCAAACCATCTTTTTTTTGTCCTGTAAAACTAAATACGATGTGTGCTCATGTAAGCGATTACCAACCAGTTTCAACCAGTGATGGCATGACGGCCAATGGCCATCCATCAACTGTCATGCAACTTTTAGCAACAAGGGAGGTGTGTGAAGCACCGTATGGCAATGTTGCTACATTCTAAGCCCGCCCACTTTTTAGCGGTCCACTCAAATGCGAAGGATTTTGATTTAAATCCCTCTTGTAACAGAAGCTCTCGCTTGCTTTTCACTGGGTCGTTAGAGACAGTGGGTCAGACTGTCGACAAAATAAGTGGTTTTCAAACAGGACGCTGACGCTCTGAAACACTACCGCTGTTCTCCAGAGGGACCGCCAAAACCAATATATGCAGCGTCTGACATATTCCATGTTGAAGGCTGGAACATCTCTATTGACGCTCAATATGGCAGCTGCTGACCGAAATTGTATCAGCTTCACACATACCAGCCAAAGTTCAAACTACTCTCATTTATAATTTGTGGCTAAATCTGAATGATTTAAGTGCATTTCTGCGTGTTTTCTTAGATGTGTTGCATTATATATCGTATGTTTGGAGAAACATTGCCTCGCCAGTACAACAAGAACAGAGGGAATTGCTTCCCAGGATGGAAAGTGCTTCATCTGAATCATTACTGTGCAAGTGTGGCATCATCAATAACCAGAAGGAGGAACACGGACGAACATCTGAGTCCGAGGAGCTTGAACGAAGCGATATTTCTTTTACGAATAAAATCAAATCACTTTGTGACCAACAACATGTCCAATCATTCTGTCATGGAATGAAGAGTTGCTGAAATAACTGAAAACCTCACGCCGTCATGACAAGCACGTCCCCCAGATGTGCACATAACTGTTTGACGTCCACTGGATGATGCTCGCGGTTTTGCTGGTTCATAGCAGTTGATGCTCTGACCCGTTCTACTAAATAAACGTTCAGCTGTCCAAACCATGTCAGCAAGCCGCTGTAAATTTGGTTTTTGAGCTGCAGTTTGCTGACATCGCACAAAACCCAACAGAGTTACAGGAGACCTTTTCAGAGGCGGGGTCTCTGGATGGATGGGAGTTGTGTTCGAGTCTGAGGCCAATTTAAAAAGGTAACTTTGGTATTTTTCCAACCAGGACCCTATTTTTCAATGTTTTTATGTCTACAAGACTAATAGGGACACCAATTTTTAAAATTGGTCCAGTATTGAGGGAGAAAATTGTCTGACAACATTATGGAAAGAACCCTCCGGTTAGCATTCGCTTTCGGGTTGTTACTGAGCCGTGTGACGTGTTGCCTGAAGTGGAAACGTGGGTAAGAGTTGGAGAGAACAATGCCGGTGTTGTCAAGAGTTTGTTGTGTCGGGAGCACAGAGAGGGAAGCGTAGTGTTATCTGAAGGATTTTAGCAATAGGGATGCAACACTATATTTCATGAACGAGACATTTTTCATGCGAGACACACAATAATAAACTGAACGGATCAAGCGAGAGCTGAAGGAAAACATTGTGTTTCTCTGTAAGGTCCTTTGCTGAATGTTGTCAGACAATTATAATACAAATCTGAGCCCGTCGGGTGGACATGAATTGACGTTACGCAGTTTCCCGATATGATGACCTTGCAGGCCGTTCAGCGGTTGCCCGTCTGCTGCGTTCTACCTCAATACTGGAGCAATTTCAAAGATTGCTGTCCACATTAGTCACAACAACATGGGGAAATAGGGTCCAGGTTGAAAAACACCAAAGTTTCCCTTGAAGTGTTCGTGCAGAAGATGCTATGTTCTCGAAGGGCGGCGTTCTGTCCCTGCTGCTGTGCTGAGAACAGAGTTTGAGAAATTCCCCAAAGCGGCTATAATTTAATTAGCTGCTGATGGTTCTCAGATAGTCGCGTTAGTGAAAAGAAATTACTTTTGCTGTGGTATATTAAATATTGCTTCTGTGATATTCAGGCTCTGGCCAGGCTCAGCCAGAGACGCTAATGTGCACGAGTTATTGGCACCCACGGCAGGACAGACAGGCAGAAACGTTTGGGTTCAAGCTGGGCAGAGGGATGCAAGGACTTATATAGTTTGTTACCTTGTGTGAGTTGTTGAACAGGTCAGTGAGGGATATCTGTGAAGTACAGTCTGCATGAGAGAATTCTTTTCTGCTGTTATTTTTTTCTTATTTGTACAACGGACAAGAGCCATTAAACTGATTTCTAAATATGTTATAATGCTGCACAACTAGTGTGAGCAATACTGTCTGCCACGATGTTTTATTACCAGAAAAAGTAAGCTAGAGTTCACATAAAGGTATTGAACAAGGACGGGATATAGCAGGCTGAAACATGTGGTTCGGGGAACCCTGCTGACTCCTAATGTGTTCCCAGTCAAAGAGCCAGACTCTGTGTAACCCGACTACAGGTGGTCTCCACTGTGGGATGAATTCAAATGATTCTCACACAACAAAAGGATTCACGCAGGAGCTTGTGTTTCTCCTCAGTTCTTATCACTACAGCCAGACCGGCTGCATGTTCAAGGCCTTTATCGGTTTGAATGTTTGGGAGTTTCAAATAACAAGAATAAGAGCCGCATTAAAAAAAAGAAAAAAGCATGACGTAAACAAACAATGTTTTTACATACTGAGCGGAATATGTTACAGTGTTAAATTAATACTGAAACTATGTCATAGTGACACTGTTTCTAAATGACTTCAATCCTGGTTTTGAAGTTTTCTGAAATGTTATGTACAAATATGCAAATGAGGCATTATCTAATGCAAGCTTATGGTGAATTTAGGAGAAATCTGCAGATGCAAATAGAGAAAGTAGTGAATAATCACCGAAATGTGTATTTGGGATGTTTTCTTTCCACGAGTCTAAAAAGATGTGACGGAAGCAAAAATAGCCCAAACACACAAAAATGACCAGTGGATGAAAAATGACGTCTCCCCTTAAGATGTTTAAGAAGACGTACAGCTATGTGGAGAAATGGGTGAGTGGGGGGGGGGGGGGGGCTAAACAGCTGAAGCAAATAAAACGAAATTAACAGGAACAAAAACAAAGAAGAAGAACACGAACAGACGACGAGCACAATAGCGGCACAGAGGGACATGACAGACGAGAGAGAGTGCTGTCTGCTCTCACCACCTCCTCCTCACTCAGAAGCAGCATCCGACTGTCGCCAACCACGCAGTACTTTGGGTTCCTCACAGTTTGCTCGTCACAGGAGTGGCCCCGCGACATCCAGTGTCTCGATGGACACCGCACATCTGGAAAGGAGAACCGGACAGAGAGGTACACATCAGCTGTGAACGTCGAGAAATAAGTTTACATTTGGAATATCGTAGTTTTAAATAGCGATACCCTGAAAAAAAGAAAAGAGAAAAGACCCTTCCTCTGTGCGAACACTGCTTTTCAACTTGTGCAAATAACTGTTTTGCTCAGCGAACACAAAACCCATTTTTTTCCTGAATTAGAGTTGGCGCGGAGGTTAATGACTACCTCATGCTCTCCACTCTCTTCTTTATTACTTCAGTCATTCTGCAGATGTCAGGTGTACAAAGGATAAATATAACTCAACCGAGACGGGCATACATTGCATTCCCCCGCATCTCTCAGTGACATAAATCTCAGAAAAAGCAATACACGGGCTCTTCTTCACACGGGGAAAGGCAATCCATCAATTCTCACACACGGGTTTCTGCTACAGAGACACTGTGACTGCATCAATCAACACGGAGAGCACAATCCCAGAGTTCCATTACAGATCTGCTTCGAGAGGCATCGCTGGTATTCTCTCTTCATACAAGACAAGACATTTGTGACGGCTCAACTCCAAACGCGACATTTCTGCGAAGATCTCTAGATCACCTGTTGGCGCGGCTCTTGTGAGCTTCTGATGCTCACGAGTGGCGTATGTGGGTCAGAGTGCGCTGCTTCGACGGTACAGTACATTGGCGCTCTTGTTGCTAAGAGGCCGAGTCAGAGAGGCTTCCCTCCGTATATATGTTGCTCCAATGCCTTTCATCATGCGATACACACCACATGCAATATGTATGGAGCCACACATGATTAAAAAAAAATAAAAAGCAATGGAAAGATGGGGTGTAGCTACTTTAAAAGAATAATTCAGAGACACTTCCTGCTTATCTCATACAGTTCACTCCAACGTGTTTGAGCCTCCGGTAGCAATTTTGAAGCTGGAGGTTTTCATCTCTTTTAAATGTAAAAATTGTGAAACAGAACATAAAACTTTCAGGGACTCTTCAGTCGTGCAGAGTTTCACAGTGAATATTCAACATAATGAGGACGTATATTATTCATTCAATGCGCTGAGAATTGTTTGTCACGTATTTATTTATTTATTTTTTAAATGTCATTTACAACATTGTGGAATTAGAGCGCCGGTACACTGCGTGCATAACGCACGTTGAGTTTGTCACAACCCTGTCAGTTGAGATCATTTCGCCTTAGTGACGTATAGCTTCACATCACAGGTAGCCTCAACACCATGCCATGACACTAAGTCTCACACACACACACACACACACACACACACACACACACACACACACACACACACAGTCTGATCAGCTTACAGTCACGCTGTGGACAGGAGCAGGTCAAGCACACAGAGTTTTCCCATTTAGCGGAGCTTCTTTAAAGACGGGTTTTTCATCTTGGCTTTGATTAAATGATGCTATTCAGAATCAGCTCGACCTGCTTTAGAATTATGAGAGCGAGGTAGAGGAGAGACGGGAAGGGCAAGCAAGAACGCAGAAATGTAGAATGCGAAGTCTTTTGAGTGACACGGTTCTGCTTGGAATGTGTGACTTCTTCTCCTACAGTAAAGCCAGCAGCGGTGAGGTTCATCTGCTTCACAGAGCTTCTGAGTCTTGTACCAACAGCGCTGTTCAGCATCGACAACCATAGAAAGTAAAGGCAAAACTAAATATATATCAAATAAAAATCACTGGCAAGACCAATGGTATGAAACTACAACTCATGTTAAGCCATGCACTATTTCATCAACAGAGCTGGTTGACACACACGCAGACCAAAGGACAAAATGCTGATGTGACAATTTTTTTATGGATTTTTTTATTTTTCCATGGCCTGGCTGATTTATCGATCAGCCACATTTTGTAGTCTATCGATATTTTGCAGGCTCTGCTGTCTGAGGTAGTGGGCTCGGAGAATATATAAACTGAATTTCACATGTCAAATTAAAGTAAAACATTTAGGCCACAAAATATCAAAATATAACCTGCACAGAGCCTCCATGCCCATGTTTCTGTAGACGGCAATGCAGCCTGTGCATACAAATGAATTGTCAATTATACATCAGTCGTCCTCGACGTTGTCTCGCGAGAATTGACCAGACAAGACGACACAACTGTGACAAGTAGCCCCACAATAAATAAAAAGAGTTATGGGTCTGAGCACGAAACGACCTGCCGCTTATGATAGAGTGAATAGTAGAATAAAACACCACCGAGGTACACACACAATTAACACAACAAAAGATAGCGTCACCGTGGTTTTGCGCAACGCGTAGTGCACACGCGGACGCAACACCACGTTGCCTACCAAAGTTGATGTTTCCGCGTCACAGCGAGTTTTGGTTGTCGGCAACTCACCTGTCAGAAGCCCATTCTGTTAGTGTTGTGCAGCGCGAGGTCCTCCGCCATCTCCAAATAGAACTTTCTGCTGGTTTGTTGGCGCACCTCTCTGAAGGTAACTGCTCACGCGCAGAAATCATTGCGGGACGACCCACCAGAAGCCTTTTAGCATGTATCATGGTAGCTAGACGCAGCCTACACTTGTTGGGTCACGCAAAAAGTAAAAAAAAACGTGGGTGTGTTTTTGATGGGTCACTTAGCATGCGCACTGGGTTTGTGCAAACCAGTTCGATGCAACCCTTGTTTGTACCTGTGGCTGTGCTAACCTTAACCCGGAGTGTACACTACTGTGTTACGAAGTGCTTCAACTCATCGGCCAATGAACGTGTTCAACATAGATTACATATTTACCTCATAGACTGGTTGCAGCGTTTAGAAGCTTCTTCTCTGCTGCACACGTGGCTCCTTTCTTTAAATCCATTCTCACACAGTTTATTTTGACTTTTCGTTTTTATTCTGTAAGGGATGCGACTTGGAACAATACAATTACTGATTAAAATACGAGTATAAATGAAATGTTTTATTTCCACACCTGATAAACGGCAGGCTACTGGCTTTATTATTTAATACTTGCAATCCAATACAAATACTACTGAATATTTAGTATGCCAGAAAAAGCGTTCGTATGCCCCAATACATAGTTGGCTATGTCAAATACAGAATGTCCAAAACTCCAAGATTTTCAACAGCATCAGTAGCATTTTGCAGTGTGCAAGCCAGCATGCTTTTCTGGTTATTCTAATCATTCAAGGTGCAGTTATGAGCTATAAGATGTCCCAATAGAATGCACACTGCATGCAACAGTGCGTACTTTGTAAGGGAATCTGCAGTTTGTACTAAAAGTAAAAAAGTATGCCAAGTGTGAAGCATCTTTATTCCTCCATATTTGAACGATATAGATATAATACGTACACAGGCCTGCAACATTGCGGGACTTTTTAAACCGAAGCAACACAGCTAACTGGCCGTTTGGCTGTTTACTGTTGCCACATTGGTTCAAACTACTACAGAAGCCATTTTTTTTTTGACATGACAGATCCACAGAGCCCTCTGTGGGGATATCAGACATAACATCCCTAAACCAACCACAGGACTGGTGCTAAACTTGTCAATGATTAATCGAGTTAACTGGCCAGTCTTTGGCAACTGGAACCCCGGATTTAAAGAAGCGGTTTTTAAATGCTAAGACAGCGATGCAAAAGGCTGACGAGACAGGCACACTACGGCAGAAATGGCCGCGGTCTAGGCATGCAATATGTGTTTAACATGTACCGTGCCCAGCTAAAACACAATTGATTTAATTAAATGGTAATTAAATAGTCTCTCTTTGTAAGTGTTTCTATCTCGAAGCAACGAGCTCCTTGTTTTTGATTACATTTTAATTCAAGAGGGCACGATTTTGTTACGCATTAGTCTGCTCTCTTTGTATCGTTACCTTCGATTGCAGGGCAGTTATGTAATCAAGCACGTTTCAATGAGGCTCGAATGAACAGCAGAGGAAAGAGACCACGGGTCACGGGTATTCAATGGACTCACGTATGCGCGCACTGACGCCTGTGCTCAAGAAAGCACGGCGTCATGGATAAGTGCGTTTCACTCTTGTGTGTGAAAGATAAGCAGCTAGATGTTCTAATCTAACTCAGATGACAAGCATGGCCGCATTGTATTTGCGTTTACTTTAATTAAAGCCGAGCCGTGCTGCGGCCTCCTGTGTTTCACATTCGAGCGGTCGAGTGAGATCAATAGCTGCACAACATTAGCATTTCATCCCCCATTAGCAGACCTCTGCAATATGACAATAACCCTTTCACCAGTTGCTAAAGAGTCCTCCTGGAAATATAAAAAGGCCCTAATGGTATTAGATCAATATTTTTAAGTTTGGAGGAGAGACATTTTGTTAGAAATTGCTGCTCTCCAGCAACAGAAGAACATATTGTGAGTGAGGGACGGGAAAAAAACTGCAAGAGAGGATTTGATCCAACACTGAAGCACAGAAGAGGCGAGAGTATGCAGGCTGCCTTGTTGATCTACCATGACGACTGCGTTGTGAGCCTAATCTAAAGAAAACGGATGTTAGCGAGGCTATGAATTCAATGAACTACTTCTTTTTCCTCAGGTTATTTTAGGTTGTGTTCATGGCTGGCGCACAAGTGCCGTGAAAACAAAGAGACTTTCCATCACAAAGCAGTCTGTGCACCTACGACTCCCACATAATGTGGATTCCAGTCTTCTCAGCTGACCTAAATCAGACTTCTGCAGAAGTTTGGAATACAAAATGTAATTATATTCTACACCTTTCTCGCCAAAAATACCCATGTGATTCAATTTACATATTTTAATTCAAAAGAGGTGCTTTTACGTAGACAATATCCACATATACTGCACCAAACCCTTTCTCGCTCCC
Source organism: Lycodopsis pacificus (assembly GCA_028022725.1). NCBI lineage: Eukaryota > Metazoa > Chordata > Actinopteri > Perciformes > Zoarcidae > Lycodopsis > Lycodopsis pacificus. The sequence goes on from CM051707.1 coordinate 4,689,216, forward strand.
AACTCTTTTACTGATGGCACAAAGAAAGTATAATAATAATAATAACAATACAATGCCACAGTCCAAACCTTCTTGGCTCTTCTACATATGATATGCTGCTGTTTACTGCTTCATAAGAGAAGCATCGTTCTCTTATGCTCTCCTGCCGCTCAGTGTCATTTTTTACAAATGATAACGCCAATTGATGGGGCACATAACTTTTAATACAACGATCATTTTTGGTTTAATGTCCATGGTCAGAGATGCACTCATCATAACCCAGTGAAGAAGCACTTAGGAAGACATGCATCCATTTGAATAGTCAGTTATAAACCCTGCCCGTCTACATGCCGCTGGCTACACCAGCGTGCTCTGACGCAGCTTTGACAGATTTAGAGCCCCAGGATTGCGTTGCGCTGCTGATTGAAAGCTGCATCTTGTTCTCTGCTCAATCAAAGCAGCGCCGCAAAGGCCACAAGGTAAGCCCACATGCAGAGTGATTGAACTTCCTCTCAGAGCTTTTCAAAAAATACCACGCAAGCAAATAAATGCCACGAGACGCAGAGACAGAGAGGATGCCAACGCACAAGAGTTTGGTAATCTTGTTTTAACGCGCCGAGATGAGATTCCACAAGCGGCGTTTTCTCTAAAGCTCCAGAGGATGTCATTTAAACACATGCGGACTCAAGGGTGTCACTGAACCATAGCTGTCAAGTAACCGGCTCAGAGAGACGGCAGTATTAAATGCGCTCGAGGAGCGTGAAGATACCACAGGCACAAGGCCAGAAGTGCTCTGTGAAGAAGTCAGTGGCACAATGGAGCAAGCTGGAAAAAGAAGAAACTCTGTCGCTGCTGCTGCACGAATATGAAGCTCGATCAGTTCTGTAGCTTCTGGTCGTCAATTAAAATGTAATCTAGAGTCGCAGGCCTCAGTCAGGTGAGGAGACGATGGAATCATCCGTTGTTCAAGCTCTTATGAATCACTGTCACTGCGCTCGCCAAGCACACAGGAGGTCGTCTTGGCGACACTGGTGCAGAGACAACCCAGGCAACTGACAACTTCTGGAGTTTCAAAGCAAACTTTGTACAAGGACAATAGAAGGACACGTGCAGACGTTCATCTCCTCACTACACTATCCGTTTGCTTCTCAACAACATGGCATACATGTTGCTGGAGCTGTACAAGGAGATGTTGTGACCCTCCAGTAGCCTGTGCAAAGGGTTTCAAAGAATCAATACAAGGTCTCATACACACTGATCACGATTGGGTAATAATAAATATGGCAAGGTATCGATACTACCTACTACTATCTAGCAAAACGTTGTATTCAAATTCCCTCAGTATTGGCCTCACAGTTGATCAAATCTAAATAATATATTAGAATACTGGAAGAAAAGCCTGCGGTTGCAGCGTTGTCAGAAGTTAATTTCACGGCAACTTCTATGTGGTGCAATTGTCACATCCGGCTCGACGCGAGAAACCAGCAGCGCGAGACGGATTACATCACAATCTAAAAGGTTAGACTTGAGCAAGAAATAGACTGCAAGAAATGAAAAAGGTTATGTCATTTGAAATTAATCCAAAATGCCACAAAATGTCACACCTCAAATAAAAAAACGGATGTGCGTGATTGTGCTTGGCCATCGAATTGGAGCGGTAAAAACAACGTTCGTGATTTGAAATCCTAAAACTAAATGCGATTGCCATGACATGGGCGATTGGGTTTGGAGGGCTACATTGGTTCTCACCTACTGTGTCAAGTGGCCCCCCTGTTTCAAGTCAGGTCCATTGGCTCCTTAGCATGCCCACTCATTGTCTCACACACACACACACACACACACACACACCAACAATTAGTTTGTTAACTTCTCTTGCTAACAGCTAGACTGTGAAAACCAAATGTGAAAAGTGACTGTGTGCAAGTCACATTGTGTCCCTGTGTTTCCGTGACAACACAGTCTGATTGAATGCACTTGAAAAATAATCAAACAGAAAAAAACTAGAAGCCAAAAACTAAACAGAAGGACTGAGTTGCAAAACGAAACTATAGATTTGGGTCAATAGGAGACCGTTTTAATGTCCATTAAGTAGCTCTGTGGATGTGAACTCCAATCACCCTTTGGCTTACTATCAGCAATACTAGATTTTGAGTAAAATCTCTTGGCTGTTGCGTAGGAAGCGCTACATTTGACTGCAATTTGCTTAAACTGACAGACTTTGGTTTCTCTCAGCAGCTGCTGCTTGAAAATCATTTGTTTGATTCTCCGTCAGGAAGGAGATGTTCTCGCTCCATTGCACAGGACACTGAGGTTCATGACCCAGCTGCTGCTACTCGAGGAGGAAATGAAGTGGAAGGTTAAGTTGAGTCAGTCGTTCAACAGTTAGCCGAATAGTAATAGAGATGATTGTGCTGCTGTCTAAAAAGAACAAATACCGTTCATCAAGATGCATGTTTCTCTTTCATTCCATTAATAAGAGCCTGAACTTACTGGAAGGTTTGTCTAACTAGCCACCAGATTTGAAAATTGCATGCAAAGGAAAGGGGTCTACATTGATTTCAGACTAATGGGGGCTTTTAGCTGAGTCCAGAGAGGAGAATCAAGACGACAGCAAGCCAACTCTGTGTGAATTATGTGACTAAAATCAGTTCCCTTAATACCTTAAAAATGTCCATGCACAAAAATGTGAATTATTTTTCGTAGGTACAGTTATGAGGACCAGCCTGATATGTGTGTTAAGTTAAACAAGGGAAATATTGTAACCTTGACCACTGTATAGAAAAAACAACCAGATGATAGAAGCCTGTTAGTGGGGTTTCTGTCCAGTGGTAAAGGGGTTAAAAAAAAAACATGGGAAAAGATTGTCCAGGTAATAAAATAGTGAAGTTGCCTTTTAATGATGGAATTGTACCCAGTAGTATCAGATATGAGTGACTGAAATGTACAATTATGAATCCAATGGGTTTAAAAAACAACAATGTAAACCCATGAAATAACTTTTCTTTTTCTCTGTGGAGCAAAGATGTTCTTTGTCAGAACCTTCTGAAGCAAAAAGGATTATTATATTACATAATGCATGATAAAGGAAGTGCAGTGATACCAAAAACTAAAGAAACAGGCTGCGCTGAAATCATAATCCAGCTTTGATTTCCTTTTGAGTTGTAACGGTGATATTTCTTGGGTGATAAAATAAAAGTCTTTACAGGAAACTGGCAAACCAAGCAATAATTTGGAAAGGAAATAAAATTCCCGACAGAAGAGAATCATGCGAGTGATGTTGTTTACACCTTAAACTGTGGTTGTCACAGAATCTATTTCAGAATTTATGACGCTTTCGCATCAAGCTAATATTGCAGAAGTTGACTTTGCCCAAGACAAATGTCTCCCAAGGGAGACAACTAAGGATAATCTTACTTCATTCTGTTTATCCGAAAAGGGAAAAAAATTTAAAATCCTTATTTTAAATGAGGCAATCTATTCTCTCCAAAACTCCTCCAATGTGTTGATAATTATAATCCATTTCTTCCCTTTTGTTGAAATTGTGGCTCAGCTGTGGACGCTTCTCTTCTCAGGCAATCAGGCTCAATTGCTGGCACCTGTGTGGCTCCACTCAGTGCAGGTGGTGTTGGGCTTCTGGATTCAGTGCTGTGTGGCTGATACGTGTTGTGTGGCTGATACGTGTCGTGTTTCACCCTTTAGGACAAAGCAGAGTTCCAACTCTCCCTTTATCTGTTGAGCGTTCTCATTTTTACTGTGATATGTGCCAATTCAAGGGAGCCAACACCTTTTAATGCCTTTACTAGTGCATGTACCAGTTGCACCTCTCATGCATCGGAATGCAAATTTGTATTTCAATTTTTGTTGGACAATAATTGATAATGGTGCCCTGGCACGCATGGGGAAAATCGAGCATAAGTTGCAGTTACCTTTGAGTAGCTTCAGTCTAACTGTAATCACAACCACACACATGTGTGTTCGTGCATTTGATGGTTGCATTGACATTTATTTTGACTGAAAAGTACAAATCCTGCATACTGCTGTTGAAATTCAGGCATAATGTGTGAGAATCAATAATGACATAAAAGGTCTATCACCCACAAACTCAGCACTGCAACCCCTTTGATTTGATTTCTTAACGTGTGCTTTGCATGTTACTGGTGGAGTGAACGTGTTTTGTGTGTGCTTCATCATATACATACGAGGCTTTGCCAGAGCTGTCTATTGTTTGCTGCTTCTCTTAGGAAAATGCATCATATTTGGAAAATGTATTGTTGCCAGTTCTTTTCAGTGCAGTTTGGCTCTTTGATTAAGAATCTTTGCACATTCAAACTGTTGTAGAAACTGTGCCAAGGCAATCAGAAAAATGTATTGTCATCAGGAAACCAGGTGTGCAGCATAAACGCATAACTAAAAGACACTGAAAGTGCACGGTGTTTACCACTCAGATACATTAAACAACTTTAATTGGTGCTTTACACTTTTCCTCGCTTTTCCTCCCAGCGATCCTTCACATTTATCTCTCGCACTCACACGTTATGTAATCCTGCTTGCCACCTGCTACTGTCACTGTAGGCCAATATAATACACTTAAGGGTACAATTATGCCTTCCTCGTTAACACTGAGACTGCGCTACTAATAACGCCCAACTGTCCAAGAAGCCCATGAAGCTAGAAGTGCATCTGTACCACGATCACCTCAGAGCTGCGCTGCTGCTGCTGCTGCTGCTGCTGCTGCTGTGTTGTTGTGCTGTTGGTTTATGCACAGACTTAAGTGCAGCAGAGGTGATGCGAATCAACCTGAACCGAATGATGTACTGATAACGGTTTCACCCGGGAACTCGCATGAAACTGGTGATGGCTGACAGGCGAGGTGTCAGAGCAGGAGGGGTGTTTCAAGTGTAAGTCGTGAACAACACCGTGGAGGCAGTGAAGTGTATTTAAAACGTAAAAAGTAGATATTGTTTTAGTCATTCAATCATGATGTTTAGACAAGTCAAATAAGAAACTAAAGGTGCACTCAGTGGAGTGGAAATCTTCTCCAGGCGTGTTCGCAACGGCTATTGCTGTATTGTGTGATGTGAATTAATACAACCCACAAACCTCCATCTAGACACCAATAGGCGCCAAACACACTAGCAGTGGTTGAGCTGTGGCCGTTGTGCTGCAGTGTGTTTACTGGTAGTTCCCTTGGCCATCAAAGGTGTTTTGAAAAAATGTGAATCACCGCAACCACGAGAGGTCCTTGAGCATGCTGCCATAACTGGCCACCCGAAATATCATGACGTTTGCTGCAGCAGAAGACGAGATTAGCCATGGACAGACGCAGAGGAGCACGATCACTCACGGACGCACACAAGCAACCAATCACATGATTCTCCTGAAAACGATAACCCCCGCAAAGAAAAAAATAAAATGGGCTAGGTGTAAGAGCCATGACAATTAGATAACTGTATCAACTTAATGGTTTCAAGTTGAGCTTGCAGAGCAGATGTCACAAATATATATGTATATACATCACCCCTTCATTGGTGTTACTGTAGCTTGTGCACATATGGTGGTTGTATGGTTTCGTGTGTGTCGGAATGTCCTCTAACAATCCAAAGCCAAGCAAGAATGAATACTGTGCACCTTTCTATTTGTTTCATAATGATCTGATTTCCCCGTCTTCTGCCCACAGCATGCTGGGATATGATCCCCCTGACCCTCCCCCCCCCCCAGAAATATCCATAAATACATGAATAAATGCATGGTCAGTCCAGCAGCAAATCAGGTAGGTGTTTACTTTTTGAATTATGCAGCTGATATCGAAAAAAAGCCTGTTAATGAGAAGCCCAAAAAACCATAATTTTAGCTGTTAATCTTTAGAGTCATTCAAAGTTGAAATGGAGTCAAAATGACTTTTCTTTCCCTTCACCGTACAAAGACTTATTATTTCCGTCTCTCAGGTTTCTGTAATTATCCTGTTCACATTGAGAAGCCTTAATGAGTTTTGATGGTGTGCAACGATGGGGGAAAAAAACAAGTTCTTGCTATAATCCTGATTTGAAATGCTATAATCCTCTCAATAAACACACCTTAACCAACAACAACGATTTTTCCCCCCCTTCCAGGTTAACTTCACAGGCTCCAATCAAATGAATTACATAACCAATGAAAGCTGTGTGCACAGTCTAGTTCCCCAGCAGGCTCGTCCTCATCAACTATGCCCCTCGACGGGACAACCGCAGACTCTTCCACTGTTCAACAAACCAAGCCACGAGCCTCGATTTATCACTTTTTAAATATCTTACATGAACTGAATATCCAGCACGCAAAGTGTGCTGTCTGAGGACACTCATACCAACACACACACACACACACACATATGACAATCAGCTCAAACATAACCAAGGAAAACAAGCATCCCAGCTAAAGTAGCACAAGCGTTGTCATTGTATCTAGGTCAGAAGAATGCAACATTCTCCAGCCCATATGTACTTGCACATCTGTGCTTTTGGGTGTGAGGCAGTTGTAGTAGCAGGAGCTGCTCCACCTTTAATGTACTCCCTCCAGCACTGCCATATGGAAAAAGGTACACCTCCTGTTTTCCCACAATAACAATCATCACGGCCATCAACTCTTACAGCACAACACGTACTCATGAGCAAACGTAAGAGGAAGAGAGCCACGCAAAAAGGAACATGGACAGACGGATACAGAGAGGGAGAATGGGGAGAGAGAAGCCAGGCAAACAACAGAGAGAGGAAATAAGACTGTGTGTCATTTAATGTAACAGTGAAACAAGGAGGGGAAACAAGATGGATAATGAGACAGCACAGGGAAAGGAATGACAGAGATACACATTCAGTTTTTGCATTTACCTGACAGGGAATCAGAAGACATTCTCTCTTGCTGCTGCATCTTGAATGTTGCCTCCAGTGTGAGACTGAGTGTGAGTGTGTGGTGTGTGTGGTGTGTGTGTGTGTGTCCACAAGCTACAGAATGTGAGCAAGCCAGCACGCCTCACTGTGTGTTTTGATGACGGAGTCCGCGCAGCAGCTCAGGGAGCGAGCGAGCAACAGAGCCAGGAGCAAGGTATGTGAGGAGGAAATTCATTACCTCGCCAAGTGTCTCCAATCACATCCTCAATTGCTCTCTTGCTCGTTCTCATTTGCTCTGAGTGTGTAGGTCCCACACGAAACACGTGTACTGCAGATGGTGATGTATGAGGTGCACAGAGGCAGGGAGATGGGAGGAGCATTGAGGGAGGGAGGGATCCGGGGAGGTTGAAGAAGAGGAGGTGCTGAGGAGAGAGAGGAAGCAATCACCATGTAGTGTATAGGCTTACTCGCTCAGGCACTGAGCCATCACTCGTCCCTCCCTTCCGCGTAACCTTGCAACGCTAAGCCAATTCAAAGCTTGCATGTACCACAACATCAGTTTGGCTGTGTGTCAGAGATCTTATCTTTACTGAATTTGCAGCCAGTGGCAAAATGCCACCGTGTCGACAAAACGGAGCAGAAATTCAAACACCAGTCTTCTTAATGATGTTGTCCTTGACCGAGTCTTTTTTTCGTACTTGATCAAAACCCCATAGCCATTAGATGACTCCATAGACCAGGGGTGTCAAACTCATTTTCACTCTGGGGCCACATCAGCATCACGGTCGCCCTCAAAGGGCCGGTTGTAAATGTAAGACGGTGTAAATGTAACTACTCCTAACATATTTAGTTTAGTTTCCCGGGATATCTGTGACTTCCACAACACGTAGTAAGCAGAAAGAGGTTATTTTTTCCATGGTTAATGGCGGACAGTTGAACGGCTTTCAGGGCGATAAGCCACGCCCCCTCTCCGGCGCGTCCAGTGCGAATGAACACATGCATTCTGGGATATTTGGCTGTCCCAAGTACAGACAAGTCACCTCCGATGCATCCCCGGTAAAATGGGCGGAGCCACATCCGGTCATGAGGACCGTGCTTGGCTCGAACTTTGAATTGGAACAGTACTTGGGCTGAGACTGATGACTTTTCACAAGTCCACGAGTTCACAAGTGCAGAGAAGTACGCATGTTGAGAAAGACACGATCACTTGTTGGAAATCCTCTTTATGGGCTGTTGCATCTCCTGTCCACCTGTTGTGATAGTTTTAATGTCGGCACACAGACAACATGCTATCTCATCACTTCGACTTTCTATCTCATAATTTCGACCATGGGGATATTTTTATTTTCACATCTAACTTTTAATGTTTGTAAAAAAAATTTTTTTTTTTTTTTGCTGGTGGATTCGCGGGCCACATAAAATGACGTGGCGGGCCGGATCCGGCCCGCGGGCCGCATGTTTGACACCCCTGCCATAGACTGTATATAAGAAGTGGACGTCGTCACCATGGATTTTTGCATTTTTGGAAGCAGAAGTCACAGCAGGGTGGAGCTAAGTACAACTGAACGCTGGACAAGACATATTGAGAAAATGTTACAATATACTTCTGAGACGTATACACGGACGACTCCCAGACCGGATAACACTGTGGTAGCGACCTGTCAATCAAAAAGTAGCTCCGCCCTAAAGCATACCCCGATTAACTGTCAATTAGACTTTAAATGGGACCATAATTTACTCAATGGACATCATGCTGTATTAAAGAAGACTTGAAACTAAAGATTGAGACCATAAACTCGTGTTTTACAATGTTTAATGGGGTAATAAATCAAGTGAGGAGTAGGGCCATTTTCCCATAGACTTCGATACAATTAGACTTTTTTTTGCAACCAGACGCGTCGCCCCCTGATGGCCGTTATAATGAATGCACGTTTAAGGCATTTCTGCAACGGCTTATTGCTTGAGAACGGGACGTTGCCGCCTGGATGATACCAGGTCTGGTTTGCACTATTATCTTTTTTCCAAAACAGTGTAATTATGCATCCTTCCACATCTGTCAGTATGCATGCAAGGAGCAATAACTTTATCCATGGACGGTCCCTATTCACCCTCACAAACAACTGATCTGAGACGTTTTGGACTCAATAATTGAGACTGAAGGAAGAGATTAATCTGGTCAGTTATCGCCCTTGGCATCACTTCAATGCCCCCGTGTCCGCTTTCTTGATGAGTATTACTGTCAAACTGCAGTGGCTGCAATTTATGCAAGTTCGCGAAAAAGCACCATCACCACCTTGCCTTGCTAGAACAGATAGCTGCATGAGTGCCACCCTCAGTTTATTGAATCTCTCAGTGGGAGCATGCTGTCGGCGTCTGTTTCTTACAGCTTATTCTTAGTTATCCTGCATCCCGTGGAGAATTTGACGACACACAGGGAGGAAAAAAAAAGAGCCAGCGTCTCTAAGCATATGTCTCTGTGTTTACACAAGTTACATGATATTCATAGAGCAATGATAGTTCTTTAGCTGTTTTAACCAATTAAGCTTGGACTGAATGTACTGTATAAAAGAGCTCAACAGGAGTACAGAGAGGTTCAGACGAACTGTCGGAGCACAGCAACCAGTGCTCTGTGCTCGTTGCAAATTGCTATTAATAATGACACCTATATGTGGAAAAGAAACCTCATATACGAAGTGGTATGCATCTTCATAAGCCCACTTCATAAGGTTGAACCTCATTGAGTAGAAAGTCAAAGAGAAAGACTGCTCTCGAGGTAGACGATTTAAATTGGGCAAATGAGTGAATTGTGTTTTTGTAATAGCTTCTGACATAAATCTGCCTGCATTATGTCAATGGGGACCGCATGGGAATGACTGGTAACACTGGCATGTGTTCATGTGTATTGAAACACCACCATCTAGTGAACATTTAATCAAATTGCAGCATTGTTTTTGCAATATTTATTTCACACAGTCGGCCCTCACGGAGGCATCTGTCAGTACGTATGGAACATTCAGACATGGCATGTACACACACATTGCTGTGAATGGGTACATCATGCATTGAAGTAACAAAAAACCCCTCTCTCTCTCTCACTCACACTCACACTCACACACACACACACCAAATGGCCTGATCTCCGGACCTGATGGGGAGGATTATTTTGGCTCCACAGGCACAACTCCCGACTGAACGGTGTCGGCATTTCTTTTGTTGGGGCCTCATTCCGGAAACACTTTCTGCAGACCGAGTGCGCATTTTTCTTTCGTGCGGTAAGCGTGCATGGCTGACCCGTATAAGCACAAATAAGGCACGGTGGCGAATCTGATGTAATTTCGAAGTTATTTTTTGAAATGTAATGAGTTAAACCTCCGTGGTCGTGTACTGTATTTCCAATCATTATTTGTGAAAGCAAGAATCCAGATAACAAGACACCCGTGGTGCTGTCGAGATATGCACGTGTAGCCGAAGGCTGAGTAACAAATTAGTTTGTTCTTGTGATTCAATTTAAGTTTCATTTGGCCAGACTGTTCCTGTGGAGATCAAGGATGTGTGATTCAAGGGAGACCTGATCAGATCAGCATCAGCTCTTCAAGATGCAAGCAAAACAAATGATAAAGCTTCATAATTGGTTATTAGAAATGCAAGGGAGAGACGGGTTCAAGATGTACGATCACGCCTGGAACAAAGTGGTGCTGACATTCAGCAGTGTTGCCTTTTCACTTGTAAATACAGTACACAAGGCCAACAGTTCTGTGCTTCAATAAAGGAAACTCTTCTACAGCCCGGTGGATCAATAATCCACAGAACTGTAGGTGGATTGTTATTGTACGGGCAGTGTTATGCTCAATACCAGGCGGTACATGACTATTATACCAATTACTCTATTACAATATTCATCAGTATTGTTTAGTCACGCCATCAATATGCACAAACTAGTATTGTGTTAAACCTGCCTACATAAGTGATGCCATCTTAAATGAATGGCTTGTTTTATCAAATGCAAATACGCAAAGATGACTGATATTACAGTGTTATCTGTATTAGAGGTGCAGCAATGTGAATGCAGATTTCTACTTAAAAAAGCTTCTATGTGTCCGTTTAACCAGTGAGAGTCTACCGTGAACACCACGGCACAAAGCAGAAGTATATTATGGAGTTTTACCGACGGGAAAATATACTTTGCCTTAAAACTGACCGGTCGAAAAGGGATGCTTGAAGCATCCTGTTATAAAATGCTATAGCTGATGCCTGCCAGTCAATCAGAAGCAAGTATTGTCTATGACTGTGGTACAAAGCTCTTTAAAGGACTGAAATCAAATCTCCACAGTACCAAGGGGAATTAACAATGAAAAGGTCAAAATAACAAAATAGCATTAATGTATGCTTTCCGAATCCTTCCATCCATCCAAAGCCCTCAAACAACAGGCTGTGCGTGACTCAGAGTCCTTGTTCGGCTGCAGTCCATGCAGAGATTGGTTTCGACTTTAACGGCGTATCAGTCGTCCGGAATGGCTTCATCCATCCACTTCATGTACGCCAGACTGCCGTCCTCCACCGGGAAGCTGAGGACTTCTGGGTTTGCATAAGGGTGGAGAGACCTGAAAGGGACCCGCGCAAACACAAGCATGTCAGACAAGATGCAGCATTGCTTCATATAGATGAACACTAAATGATATCTGTCCGAGACAAAACAAGTCTATAATATGCTGAGGCCATCACTGAGCACTGAGATCTAATAATAAGACTGAAACTTCTCCACCGTCTGTGTTTAAAGGGATGTCATCTAACACCTTAACAGTCTCTGTGCTGTGGTTGAAATGCCGACTAGAAAACATCCAAACAATTGTTTCGTACCAGGAAGGTGTGAAGCAGTTGAAAAACAGCCTTTTAAATGATTTTACTTAAAAAAACAGCAAGTTTGATTTAGGCTTACAATTGCTCATCAGCGAGAATTTAAACAGTTTTATTTAGAGTGACTAAATAGCTGCAGGGCCTGCGGGAAATAGCCTGGGAGCAGAGCAGTGTTCCTTGCAGATCCGATCCCCTAACTTTATTGAAAAAGCCGGCAGAATAATCAAAGCAGCAGCAGGAGGAGGATCTCAAATGTTGCACGATGTCAAAAGCTTATGTGGTTGATGGGATCAAATTGTGTGTCATGTTAATTGAGTTTGTTTTAAGGGGCACGCAAGGCCAATGTGGAGGAACTGACAGCTTGTCTCATTTGACTGTTTTGTCCGTGAAGAAGGAGGCATTCATTGCATAATGTAAAGGTCCAGGGCCTGCTGATACAGGAGGGTGTGTCAGCCGGTCAACATATCAAATAAGTCACGTGCATTATTATTGCATTTGGCTGTCATGCAGGAGAAGGAGGACTTGCCTTTCGATTCTCCGTTCTAAATTATAAATGTAAAGTCTCTCTTTATGGATGTCATTATTGTCTCTTTTTTTATACTTTGGATAAATGAATAATTCACTGGTGTGTATAGCGATATGCTGTTTTGTGATTAACTGCTCGAACATGTTTTGTGCATAGACTGTGAAAGAAAATGCGAGAAAGATCAGAAAGGGCAACATCAGTCACCACAACCAGAGAAATGTTGAGAGGCTCCGGGATGATTAAGTCCCGAGCGTGCCCCTGATTGTGTGTGCGCTCCATCACATGCGGAGTCGGTCCATGTTCATCCAGAAAACGACGCAGTTAGTTGGTGCTGCTGTCCTGGGGGTTGCGGACGTGAAATGTTAAAATCACCATCAATAACCACGCAGTCCAAGGCAAAGCGGATGATGGACAGCAGTTCAGCAAAGTCATCCATAACAGTTTAAATATCGGGGTGGCCTGTAGATGTTTAAGAATTATTAAATCAAATGGCAACTCCCCTTCCTGTCTTCTTGTTGAACTCGTAAAACTGAAGTTGTCTTTGCCAATTTAAAGTAATGCCGCTTGTGTGTCCGATTGCATCAACTCAGGCCTGGCTGACGGATGTTGCGGTGCTGAAGCAGAAAACGGTCCATCAGTCCATTAAGTCCAGATCTGCTTGGGCGGAGGCCACCCGGCCTGAAAGGAGAACCCAGAACAGATCGAAGGTATCAATACAGTTGATCCTCTTCAGAGCGCAGGTTTTGCCGAGCCATGCGTTGAGTGATGAGACTCCGTGGAACCCGCTGATCCCTCTGATGAACGCTGCCGATGGTCCACTGATAAAAAGCTGCCCTTCTGGCCTGACAGTTAAACGGTTCAATGAAATCCTGGTTTATATATTCTGTGAATATCTTTTGTAGAATACTATGATTCATTTTGGTGTTTATTTATCAGATAAGGATTCTTCTCTTTCATGTCACAAATCTTAGCTCCTGGAACCGCTTACGTCTCTGATAACGACGTCTCCTTCCCATGAGACTTCATCATCTCCCTTCTGCTCGAAGAGATTTATGAATGTTTTGAACCTGTTTTTCGAGTTGTAACGTCGGAGGGACTGTGGTCGGTCGTTATGCTCACCTTTTGGCTGACCGCCAGATGTCCTCGGTCGAAGCTGGCTGAGCTGAGCTCGTATATTTGCCCTCCCTGGGAGTACAGTCTCGCATAATCTTTAGGTTTTGCTGCCAGCAGGTAGAAATCCCACTCACAGCACATGAATCCACTGGTTTTGTCTCAGTGAGTCTCGGGAAAGGTACGGTGTCATTTACAGATAGCTGTCCATGTAAGTCTCTTCTAGTTCAGTTTAAAGGAATCGTCCTTAAATGTTTTGTAGTTTGAGACAAGTAGGAAGAAAAAGTGCCCAAAATAACAGAGAGCAAGTGAGAAGAGCGTCTGCACTGTAGCCAAGTGGGAAGCAGCAGCCATTTCGGGTTCCTGCTAATTCCAATTATTTCCAACCTGGACCTTTCAACCCAAATAGATGCTATGACAGCTTGGCACATCCACAAGTCTAACCGTCTGATGCTGCAATCACAAATGGTCAAATGAGCAGAAATATAGATGATTTACTCCTCGTGGTTATTGGATGTTGTTGCAGTGTAATAGCTGTTTCAAGTCTTGTATATGTGAGATCAGTATACAGTTTATCTTCTGCAATTCTATAAAGATGTGGTTACATTCTTGATCAAACACTTTTAACAAAAGCAGAGGAGATTTCCCATTTTCCTTAAAGTCTAACATCTAAAAAATATGTTGAAGCTGAAGCATCCTGCTCTCCTTCTCCTCCCACCTACACGGAGTTCCTCGCTCTTAATACGACGTCTGGTGCTCTGACCTTTTTAACATGGGTTTACATTGGAGTTAATGACAGTCGACATACAGACACTAGAGGGTGCCTCGATATCAGCCACCGAGGGGCACCGATCAAGCTGCGGTGTTTGAGGAGTTGGGCAGTGACAACGTGTTGATATATATTAGGTAATATGCTTTTTTCCCATGAATAAAACGATTGTTTGATGACAGTGGCTGGTTTTGTTCACCAGTGCAGTGGCCCACTGGAGGTTGTTAAGAACTACCATGGAGTAATTTCAAGTACACAATCAGGTCCAAGTTGAAAGTGCACACCTCAAGCATTGCACGGTTGTCAACAATCTGAGATATCCATTACATAAAGCAACCTCTCACCTCACAAAATCTACGACTTGCTGAATCCTGGAGGTCTTTGTTTTCACCAGCTGCAACAACAGTGACATCTCATCTTACACTCCCGCGTTCTACTCCAGCATTCCTGTTCAGTACGTGTTTATCACAGAAGGACTTTCTCAGTAAGCTCACCATCAGAACTTCACTGGCATCCTGGATTTCTCCTTTCCAATAGTACCTGAAGAACCAGAAGACCCAAGACGTTAGAGCTGCACCATGTAGCACACGAGTACATGGTGGACTGGAAAGCATAGGGACTGAAAAGCACAATTAAGTAAAATCATTTTCATAAATGACTGTATTTTCTGAAATAACACATCAATCAAACCTTGGCCAACCATTCATTACGGCTGCTGTGACTCAGAGTAAGACTGTCAAACTGTACCAGAGAGGCTTTTATAGTGTCAGATGCATAACTGCCTCTTTGCTTTTAAACATGATGCTTTTTCTAAAGGACATGGAAAGAGAGGAAAGAACATTTGAAATGTCAAAATCAATGTTGAAGTGTAAGACTAAATAAACCTGGATAAAACAGAAACTCCTTTTCTATTCAGTTACCCTCCATCCTCTCCACCCTGAGTTATTCTTCCTCTCTTGTTAAACGTGTGGTTTATGCATCAACAGGAAAGCTCATCCATGCATATAAACTAAACCGCTTCGAAGGCTAACTGCCACTCAGCTCCGAGTGATGGGAAAACTGACAAAAGCATCGAGATGCGGTCCATTCAGCTTGTGGTTTCCTTGTTAAGTGGTGTTGAGAAAGAGAACACGTTGTGTTTAAGTGTCTGCACATGTGAGGGACAGAACAACAGAGCTAAAGCCTTTGTGTTGGCGCCCCGGCCGGGTACAATGTTGTGTCAAGGTGGAGGGAAAATATGATTTACATTGTGGAGGTCCTGGAGAGAATGTTAATGCTGGCTGCCAGCCGCCTCTCCATGATCGCCCTGGAAAAAAAGACAGAATGGTAGGACGGACACGGGGGGGGGGGGGGATATTAAGTATTATCTTACATTTTACATTTTTACTCCGCCTCCGCCTGTATATACTGGTATATTTAATAGTCTTCTTACTGTCAATCCTGTGCAATATCAAATACGTTTAAGTATTATCTTACATTTTACATTTTTACTCCGTCTGTACATACTGGTATATTTTGTATTCTTCTTTACTGTCATATTTTTTACTACTGTTACTGTTTAGTCTATTTATACTACTTGATTTTTTTATCTTCATTTATTACTTGTGAGCAATGCTGCTGTAATCCTGTAATTTCCCCACTGAGGGACAAATAAAGGATTATCTTATCTTATCTTATATGGAAAGAGAGGAAAGAACATTTTTTACGTGCCACCAGCTGCTTATCGAGCAGTTGAACTTTGCCCTTTTATCATGTTGCTCCTCACAACAGAACACAGGAAAGGACTTTTATGCACAATAATTCAGAAAGAAAATGTTGAACTCGGTTTTCTGCTGCTGCTCGGCTGCTATTATAGTTTAATACCAACTCAGTCCCTCCTCTAGCCGGTGCCTCTGAAGGGAGTGGATTTAAATATCTGGCACCTGCACCGTGCACCACTACCTTCTGTCTTGACACGTGGTAAATAGAGCTCATTTACATGCAGCTGAAACGCCAACAAAAGGGGAAGTGAGTGCGACCGCGGCGCTCTAGTTGTGGGTTTGACA
Source organism: Lycodopsis pacificus (assembly GCA_028022725.1). Taxonomy (NCBI): domain Eukaryota; kingdom Metazoa; phylum Chordata; class Actinopteri; order Perciformes; family Zoarcidae; genus Lycodopsis; species Lycodopsis pacificus. Next base: position 4,705,359 of record CM051707.1, read on the forward strand.
TCACTGTATCTTTTCTCCAAATAGAAAAGTCAAACTTAGTCTCTCTGTTTGGCTTCTCTGACTTTTTATTGTTTAAATCACTTGAACTCATTTCCAAGACATAAGATTACATGTTAGTGAGCTTTAGAGGTCCCAACATGTGGAACAATTCCCTTTGATGTATTTGAGCTGATTAATCAGTTAACAAATTTAACCATTTGATTCCAAATTTAGCTCATACTCCTTTTTGTATTTTTTTTTAGAGGGCTACAGCTGCGTGAGGCAGACTGTAAAAGGTGAAACCTGGAGCACTGTACCTGCCGATGTCCTTGGCTGCCTCTTCGGTGGGACTGTTGATGAGAAGAACAGAGTGGTGGCCTGGCACATAGCTCCCTGTGAGGGCTGAATGAAGCTGGACCCCAATGGACCACAGCCCAGGATACATGGACACGGACAGGACCGAGAGCTATACGGAAGGGGGTCGGGTGCAATAAGGGACATCTCAATGTGTTGAAATGTTGAAGAGTTACCTTACAGACTTTAAGAGCATGTTTGTGACATAAATGATTTGGACATTTGGCTTCTTCGATGTTTGGATGATGCAAATGTATAACTCAATTTAATTATCTGCTGGCCTCTGAAAGGATTGCTGTGTTTGGATTGGATTCAGTATTTATCCTCTTATTATTTGCCGCTGTCTGTCACAGATAAATGAGTATAGGCCTTGGGTTTGGACGCAGTGACCAATTTATAATCCGTCCTACTTCTCCGCACAGCATCACAGCCAGACACGGCTCATCCTACACAAATAGCCTCTGGTTGAATAAATACAATCAATAGCAATTTAGCAAATTCCATCGCCTTGTGGATCACTGGAGTTTTTTTCCTCAAAGTTTTTCAAATGAGAAATGATTAAAAGTGATCATGACACAATGCAGCTCTTCTTACCAAGCATGACATGAGCAGCACCGATCGACACGCAGAGAGGAAGACAGCCTCTTTAACGCGTCGGAGCAGCCACTCCATCCTATTAGTCGCAACAAATGTCATCTCCCGCAGTCCGGTCCGCCTGGTGCGCACAGGAAGAGGGACGCGCTTGGTTCACAAATCCGCTGAGACTCTCTCCGAGGAGGATTCGCGTTCCGTCATTCAGCCCGCGATCAAACGGCTGCTTTGTGAAAGAAAGAGGGGGGAAAAAAAGAACCTTCAGGGAAGTCATTGACTTCTTTCTTTTGTAATAGAGGAAGTGCATTGTGTTGACACGTACTTTAGGGTCGGACTGTCAAAGGCGAGAGATAAATCTCCGCGCCGTTCAATTGGTTGCTTGACACTTCCTGACGCGCCGGTGACCAATAAAATTGCCGGTTCACCTTCGGCCGCCCTGCCCTCCGTGGCCCGGGTCATAATCGGCTTAGGATCGTGCCTTTACCGTATCAACGCTCCGGGCTCAGGGCGGCAATTTAAAGCGGTGAACTCACGAAATGAGAAGAATGATAATAGTTTTATAAGAATGTCCTTCAGCGGTGGGCATGAAAATACACTGGTGTTGTGATTTAGACTTTAGTAACAGAACTTTCTTGTAGTCAATCATGTTTCACACTCCAATACCTTCATACATAATGAGTATTGATGGAGTCCGAAGCTTGATTTGGCAATTTTCCTTCCTTCAGGTACAGCAGAGGGGGATTTAAGAGCCTCAACAATATGAGGAAGTAAACACGGTTGAAGTAAAATAAGTCCCAATAGTTTCTCCACCCGTGCCTTCATTCGTTGTGCTTTACTGTGACATTATGTTGACATGTTTTACAAATGAAAAGGCTTCTGTCTGGAACAGAACAAATCAATACAGCACAATGCATGAGATCCACATATCCCTTATTATTTATGTGAAAGAAAAGAACAACATTGCACAATCATCAGTCTCCACAAAGCCTCAACAGCAACTACACCATTATAAGCTCTTTAGTTGCTGCAGTGAGTTGTAAACTTTAAATGCCCAGATGGTAAAGTTTCAAAGACACCGTCCATTTGTGTGAATGATAACGTTTAAGGGACACTTTGTTGCAAACTATTATAACTGCGATTAGTCTTTTAAGCAGGAGAGGAAGGAGCTTAGAGTGGCAGAGCATAATCAACACTTTGCACCTGAACGACACAGATGTGTGTTTGTTTTCACAATGAACGCGCTGATTGCTCTGTAACGAGAGGAAAACATGTGCAGATGAACAGCACGGAAACAAACACGCAGAGGCGCGGAGCCAAAGAGAAAGTCTCTGTATCCTCCTGTTCGCTGATCCTCTCCGTTGGCAGAAGGCCAGTCTCATGTTGACACACACACACACACACACACACACACACACACACACACACACACACACACACACACACACACACACACACACACACACACACACACACACACGGTGACTAAAGCAACTGTCAGATATAAGCTAAATAGAAAAGCCAAGGACCCTGCTATGCATGGGAATGAGGAAGATTCAGAGAAAAGGGAATCTTAAAGAAATATGAATAATTCAGAAGGTGGATTGTTGAAGCGAGAGCAAACCAACCAAACTCTCTGCTTGGCATTCCATTGGCCAAGTACAGAAGTATGTTGGGGAAACTAGACGTATACGACGGATTAGTTGAGAAAAAGAAAGTCAGTATATCAGTGATGTTTGTTGGTTATAATAAGTTGGAATATTCAACAGGATGTGTCAAAGTATCAGGAGTCAGCTCACTGAAGCTTTTCAAAAAGGGGTTTTATAAAGGCCGTCCACATGGGGGAGTTGTGGGTCCATGCATTTCTCTATTCATGTCCCTCCTTCCATTGTGAATACATTAAATGTAGAGTGTTCACTTAGCATGTACACAACTGACATCGACTGAGATCAACAAAGCAAGTTGCGTGACTCATCCCAGTCCGTTTTTATTTGTCTTGACCTCTCCCGCCGCCATCGGACGCTGCACGGATCACAGGGCGAACAGCAGGGGGCGCCACGGGCCTCGCAGCTTTTGAACAAACCAATTTATTTCCCGAGTTCACACGAGCTTCATTTGAGAGCCCCTCAGAGAGCTCCGATAGAGCCACTTAAGCCACTGTTCCCCAACATGAAAGAAGGCAAACCAAAATAGAGAGATGAAATAAAGGCGGGGAGCCGCAGGAGAGGCGTTTGATCTGGTTGTTCTGGGGCATCACTCGGAGGGGTTCACTTCCCCTAAGGAGCGCTGAGGCCTGTTTGTCCCTTTAGAAGTCTAATGTGAAAAATAGGATACATTTTATTTCGGCCTATCTTTCTTGTCGGGTTGTCCATAATGAGGCCACAAGGTCCACAGTGAGAGCAGAAAGGAGAAAATGAGAGACGAGACGAGGAAAAGTGCAGCGGCATCTGGCAAGCCTTGCCTGATTCTCTATTAAACTGCGAATGTCTCTTGGTGGGATCAACGAAGTTGCCTTCGCTGTGAAATAGAGCGAATTCTAGCTGGGAGAATTAGAGGGATGAATGGAGCGAGGTGCGTGAACACGGAAACTGAGAGGTTACAGAGAATTGAAACTCCGAAAGGGCTCGCTCGGTACATTCACTGCCAGTGAATCTCCCTTTCTGTGTGGCGGTGCCCATTACTGCACTGAATGGGAGGTGGAGGATGTAGGGTCAGACACCGCGAACACAACCGGACACGCCGAGGTCAGATAAGTCCTAATGAAGGGACTTTCCGGGCTGTGATTACCTCTAAAGGAAGAGGCCGGTCCTCCCAAAGAGGTTAATTAAAAAAGTCGTTGGGGCCGAGCAGGGAAGTGTCTCCATCACTGCCGTGAACCCCGGCGACCCCTCCATCCTCCAGGACCGACACGACCATCCATCACTGCTGATTCCTGGGCTGTCTGGCCCCTGCTGGTGCCGCTGAAATCCCTGAGTGACTAAAAACACAGAAGTATCTGTAGCAGCGCCGCAATTGTGACAAGCAGCGAGGAAGGAAAAAAAAATGACGCCACCGCCGAGACATCCTCTGCTGAAGTCCCGCAGGTAACGAAACCTCTCCCCTCTCAAGGATCAGACAAACACCATATCTTGTCATCTTCCCTCCATTCCGTCCCTTGATCTTCTATTTTTATTGCCCACTGTCAAAACAACTGGAGCGCACGAGGCCATTTGTCAGAAAACTGAACTGACTGTCATGTTGTTTATTTCGTCTGTGCCCCCCAGAAAAAAAAAAGATTGCAAAACTAGAGTATTTATGTTTGTTTAGCAACATAAGCACACTGTTCCTACCCAAAACCACAGGTAAGCATTTAAGCTCAACGCTTGCCGCGAGGAGAAAGCAGAGTAAAGGGGAGCGTTGCCTTCGTGGAACACAGCACGAAAGAATCAGCCACCATCAGTGAAAGAAATCCCTCCAGCAATCCCTGCCGAGAGGAAAGATTTGTCATCCCTATTTCCCTAGTTCTGGGAGGTGAGGCCAAAGGTGTGATAGTGTGCAAAATGGAGAGACACAGTGGGGACAGGCTGACTGTGGGGGGGGGGGAGACAAAGAGAGAGAAATGGAGCGTTTTGGTTGATTGGGTTTGAGATAGGACAGAGAGCCTGGAGCAATCTTACAGGGAAAAGTTAAACATTTTCATGAATCTATTCTCGTGGAGCTCACCTGCAGCGGCGGGAGGCTTAAATCACGTCACGCTTGATTGGTTGAGAGGGAGAAGCCGATCCCCAGCGCGGGAGGGGAGGTGGGGCGCAGACCTGTGCTTCCTCATTACACTTTCCTCGCCGAACTCGTCTGCAGCATAACCGTTCCCCGTGCTGACGCAGGTAGAATGAACTCATTCCTTCTCCATTCACAGGCTGAGTGCACCAAAATTCAGAGAAGGGAGACGCATAATAAGTTCAGACTCCAAGTTAGAGTGCCTGCAGGCAATAAAGTGGAGGATGAGCAGTGGAGACTTGATGGAAGGAGAGGGTGTGCGTGTGTTTTCGAAAGGGGCTTACTACTGAAGAAAAACAGAGGAGCGCTGCTCTCGACTGCACCATCTCTTCACCTACATTTCACAAATCCTCTTAAAAGTATTTATCCCGAATACTTTCCACAGGGATGCTGTGAACGACGACCATTACATTTGAAATAAAGACTCTGAGTGCACAAACACACACACACATTTCTGGTGAGGAATCCAAATGATAAAAACTGAGCCATACAGGTGAGGGTTCATGGTGTCGAGCTCATATAGTATGCACTTTGACGCTGAACGCATAACAATACATACGCTAAGAGATTTCAGATAGTATAACAATTAAGCAAAGATTCTGTCCGTCCGTCTGTCTGTCCTACGGATATCTCCAGAACAGCTGATCCGATCTACTTCACACTTGGCGGATGTATTGCTGGGGACCCGAGGGAGTGCTTTGTCGACTTTAGTGCAATTAAGACACATTCATTGTGAATAAACTTTGAATTGACAGTCAAGCTCGTCGTAGCGAGGGGACTGAATTTCACTTTTCAAGAGAACTCTTCTTCGCTTCCGTGGAGTCAACATGAGCAGATAGCCAACTGGAAGCAGCGTCGAACCAGAGTTTAGTTCACCATTTGACCACGAGTAAGCCCAGTCTTGGGTGTGTTTTTCCTTCCAGAGTAAGACCGTGTTTCCCAATGTAAGACTTGATACTAGCCAACTATTAACGTTCACCGCTAGCAAAACACTTCCACCAATTAAATCAATCCTCTACTTTATAACTAAAGTAACTAATACACATATTTGGGAAAAACTTTTGCTGAGTGCATTTGGCTGAAGTTTTTGACTGCGAGTAATCGCGACCTGGGTGTTTTTCAGGGGCGGATTTAGTGATTTGGGGGCCTCAGGAATCCGCCATCTTGTTTTACTTTTCACCCTCTCTCTCACTCGGAATGTTGTTTTTGACAGTGGTCGAAGAAGTAGGCCTAATCAAAACTTTTTTTCTCATGTAAAACTATTAGCTATTCGTACAACTATAAATATGGTAAAGTGAATGTCCTGCATTCAAATTTTTACTTTAAGAGAAGAGTGAAAGAAAGGCATCGTCAGCACAATATACTTACAAACCTAACGTCTATTCAAGATGGAGCTTTTCATTTTTAAACAGCCCAAGGCCCAGGTTGCCTACGTTTACGGTACAGTCTGCCTCTGATGGTTTTGTCCCTGTGAAGCAGAGTTCTGGCCTCCCGTAGCCACGGCTTGGGTGTGTGAATGTCATGGAAGGTGTTGTGATCGGGACCCAAGGAAGCGCAGTGTCGAGTGTGAAGTTGTTTGAATGAGTGGCCACTGGCCGAGCATTCGACCGGCTCTGAACAGGCGTGTTATCAACGGGCACAAACGGATGGAAGCACAACAAACTTCTAAATGTTCAGTTCTGCAAAGGCACTGGGAAAATATATACAATCATTGATGTGCTCCCCAATGCAGATCAGAACTTGAGCTGGGTGTATAGTTGGCATGTAAGTGTAGGTGTGTGTGTGTGTCAACCTCAGACACAACCATCAGAAACTGGCATTATGGAAATGAAGGAATCACCATGAAAAGGGCAGCCAGAGGCATGCTCAGGGCAAGATTTTATATACAGCACATAATCAGCCAACCAACTGCCGTCGCTCCCGTTACCCTGTTTGTGAGTCATTCCTAAACCTGCAGCCACTTCATCTAATCTCTTCTCCTCCCTCTTCACAATGTCAACCAAGTCCCGGTCTCACAGTCTCCGAGGAGCTTCTTTTTTTTCACCGAGCTATGCCCTCTATAGCTCACTTGTAGTTTCAGATCCTGCTGCCCTGCAGTGACCCGGGTGTTTCCTTCACTCCCCATCACTTAACCTTCCCCACCCACCTGCACACCTGTTCCCACTTCCCCATCAGCCCAGTCGCATATACTATACACTGGCCCACATCCGTTCATTCCCCCGCCAGATTGTCTATTATGCGTCTCGCCATTTTCTCTGCCTGCCTAAGTTTTGGCTGGTATGAACCCCTGCCTGCCTTTTGGACACCTGCTCTCTAGTCTGGTCCCACGACTGGATACGTTTGCCTCAATTCCCCTGCCTCCCCGGGTTTTGACCTCGAGTTGTCATTTAATTGGACGGGTCTCAGAGTCGTGCTTATGGAACCTGTTTGACTGAGCCTTTAAACATCCTCCTCTCTGGTGAGAAAGCAGCAGCTTCTTTATTAATTGTTTTCCACCTGGGCCTTGTTCGGCTCTGCTTAATATTCAGACCTTCACTTCCAGCCAGCTGATAACCTCCAACTGCTGCGAGCAATTAGCAAGAGTTCACCTACTGTAGCGTCCAGAAGGAGGGATCCCTTTAGAGCCAGAGGAGAGCCGGAGCAAGGGAAGGTTACAGAACGAGGAGGAAAATAAAGGAGATAAAGCGAAGGGACATTAAAAAAAAAAAAATTTTACATTCAAAGGGAAATCAATGCTAATGAATTGGTTGGTCCATGCAACGTGGTGATAAGGAACTCACCAGTTTTAAGAGGATGCTGCATGTGCACGTTTGTGTGTCCGTGACCTGAAGCTGATAAGGATGTTTGGTATCAAGGATGGACAACCCACTGCGAGGTACAGCAAACACGGGTGTCTCGACCCATTAGGAAGTGGTCGAAGCTGAACACCCGGTCAATATCTCGGGTGTTGCATCGATTAAGCGTCCGCGACTGGTTTGCTGTGGTTCAGATGATAAAGCCAATACAGATGAAGTGTCAGACAGTCTCTTATTGAAGCAGGCTTTGTCAAAAGCATTATCTCCCTGAGTTGATGAATGCCCTGCACGGTGTTGAAATGTATAATACTGTGCTACAATTAAACCAGCCAGACCCAGCATGCAGCCAATACCAAAGAAAATCAGCTGTAATGTTTTGTTTCTTAGCACCAGTCACACTTCTGAGTCAGTCTCAGCGAGGTGCAGCCAACACAGATTGATTATATGGTTAAAAACAAGAAGAGGAAAATTGCTCTACTTCTCAAAGACTGCTGAATATTTGCGGAGAACAAAACTGGGATATCCTTCCAGCCGCTGCGCTCCCATCAGCAGCATTCAAACTGCAGCACGCACATCTCTGTGCCGTCAGACCGAAATGAAATCACAACGTATTTACTTAACGAATGGGAGATTTGCTTGGCTTAACAATCTTCCTGTTGAAAAAGAATTGAATGGTTGTTGCTGGTAATTACAAATGCTTTGAGAAGGCAGGCACAGTCAGGTGTGTGACTATGGGGTGGTGGTGGTGGTGGAAGGGGGAGGCTCCTCTCCAAAAGTGCTAATTAAAGTAGGAAGGTGTATACAAATGCTACAAATTAGCGCTGCGTCCCTGGTGATGTCGAGTGTTTTGCAGGTTGCATGAGGAAACATCTTTGCTCTGCCTGTTTGTTCTGCACATATTTGTTGGTCTTCACAGTTCCACAGTGAGCATAGTCGAGAGGGTGGAGGTTTACAGCAGATAACAATAGAATCAGGAGCGGCATATAGATCAAACGATTTTATTCCTGTTGTAACTGGGAGAAGGGGGCTCCTTCGGTGTCTCTTCTGGGACTACTGCTCCACATTCTGATATCCAATTTCCCTTTGTTTTCTCTCTTGGCCCTTTGAAATATTTAGTGAGAATCCCTGACGAACATGTACGGTACACACATATTAAGAGTGTGTGTGTGTGTGTGTGTCACAATCACACATCCCTCATAGCATCAATCACACACTGTGCACTAAACATCTGGATGTGGACAGTCTCTCCCTCAGGACAAGAGCACTTCAGATCTCCCCGTTTCAGCATAGAAAGGCACCTCGTGTTACGGAGGCTAGCGGATGCACTGATGAATCTCCCTCAACAACTACCCCTCTCCTTTACTCCTCCATCTATCTCTCGCCTCCGCTGGAGCAGCGCTGTAACCCTCCTCCCACGGGTTGGACTTTGCCTGCCACTTCAATCGTTTGCCGTCTTCAACTGCAGAAGTTGACAATAAGAAGAAGAAGAAAAAAATGTAACCTTGCAACTAAACCTATTTAAAGAGTTTCTAAATTTACTGTTTAGAAAAAAAGCCGCCGTACAAGATTCATTTTCAGTCGGAAAAAAAGCACACGTTATGTATGGCCTCCCACAAGACGATATAATAAACCATTATTTCAAGATGCTGCTGTAGCACCACAGTCCCTGGCATGGCCTTAACGCACAGCAGAGAACAATATCCCAGCATCTCCCCGCAATCTGTACCACCTTGTTAGTGCACGCGCGCCATATGAGGCCTGTTGTATTAGTTATTCTAATGCATGTCTTGTTATCCATATAGATGAGAGAGACCAACAGATGGCCAGGGAAAGAGGCAGTCACAAACACAAAAAAAATCATCCTCCAGGAATGTGAGGCTCACCTGCGCAGGCCTAGAGACTCACAGACAAACACTCTCTGCCACCACATATTTCACCACCCTTCTGCTCGATTCTCCACAATGTGTTGGCAACGAGCCAGCCGGCCGATTGTGTGTAAAGGTTTGCGTAGGGATTGTCAGAGGAGATTTAATCTCTGCTCCCTTTCCAGGAGTTTTCCTATTGGATCTCTGTTATCTCCAGGTCTGAGAGGTATTAAAGAGTATCAATAATGTGGTTGTTTTGCCGATATGAATCTTGAAAAAAAACCCGATGTATTGTACAGGAGAAGGCGCCGCTGGTTTTTCGAAAACTACAGCAAATTTCATTAACTACACGCAAACACAGCTCGCTCTTCCATCTCTGGAGGACTTCCACATCCAATCAGAGCGTTTCTCTTCTAACAGAAAGCATTTGCTAAGCTAATTAGTGATATACGTGTAAATGGGACACCACCTGGTGATGTGTTTCAGAGTAACACGATATATGTGAATACAAATGAGACTCTCGTTAGATAATGAAACAAACCTGAAAAGGTGAGTATTACTACGCTTGTCCGTGATTTAGTTTTTCTAATGACAGCCTTGATGGGCTTTTATCATTTCATTTGAAAAACTTAAAAAAAAAGGATGAGAGCACTCACATACTGCATGGAAACCTGCCTATCAGTCCTTCTGAAGACTGATAGTCATAAATTGTTTATTAATCCTGTATAGGGCATTAGGTTGCTCTTAGCTGGAAAATAGATCCATTAGTGTGTAACTGCATGGGAGGCAGAGAGGAGAAAAAAAACCCTTAAAAGGTTTTCCTACTGCACGAGTTATATTTGTGAGAGCAGCCTGCCACAAGAGAAAGACAGCATAACAGCAAGAGGAAACAAGACAGTAAGCTGTAGGTAGAATCCAGTGGGTGGTGTTGTCATGATTTCTTTCCACCGTTGTCCATATGACATTTGCCTTTGTGCTGTGGCCCGGTGGCTTGCTTCTTCCATTTGACACAATGAAGACAGGCTCTCTCGGCTTTGTCCGATTTCTTTTCTCTCCGCGGGTTTCCTGCGACTGTCACGCACCTGTGTGGAGTACATTAAATAAAAGATGCCAGTGTCTGCACACACTCCTATACAACCGTGAATGCTCACACGTGGCTGTGAAGGAGGAATATGTCACCATGAGCATGTATATGAACCTATTACACACATAATTGGTACCCATAAATATAGCTCTTGTCCATCTTCACATCCATCTGTTGTAGGAGTCTAAAAACTCCAGTGATGATCATGTGACTTTTATGCACGTATGAAGGAGAAGGTATGTGGAAGAACTGCTCTCCACTTACTTGATCAATCACGTTTAACTTCGATCACGCTCCATGTGTTCACGCCTCAGATAATCAACCTGTAATGTAGGCTACATAATGAATGAATGTAAGTCACTGGCTTTGAGTAATGAAGTGAGGATGTACTTCGCACTCCAAGGAAATAGCAGGGCACCAAGTATAGCATTTGATTCATGTGTTTGGCCTACTCCAAACCCATCGGGACTGACTACAGAGGACCATTAGTTTTGTTGTCATTGCTAACAGCATCACACATGAGACTTTGCTACATAGAGAGAATATTGCTTTTCCAATTTCACTCTTTTAGATATACTGATGTACAACGATCTCATTGGTTTTCACTCACACATTAAAATAATCCGAAGAACCCTTGCTAGTAAGGACAATCCGCAACAGATTGTATCAACGGTGTTTTCATTTGTCCCTCTCTGCTCTTTCACGTCTGTCCATCAGTGGCTCATTCCACCCGCTCAGTCTCATCGCTTGTCAAAACATTTTGCTGACTGCGGTGGAACGGATAATAATCAATGCGGGGGAGGGGGGGGTTTGACTTTGCAGTTAATAATATCAAGTGGACCTGAGAATTCCTGCCAACCCTTCCTCATCGGCTTCGCTAGTATTGAAAATCGATATCTTTAATCATGAAAACCGACTCCTGGTGCATTCTGTGCAGCTTAGAGCGAATCATTTGACCAGGTTGTGAAATTTATCGGTGCTCCTTTATGACACCTGAATGGATTTGATCACTCGCTACTGTTTACTGAAGCTTTGACTGAAAAGAAAGGACAAGAAGACAACATTTTACAAATCTGATGGCATGCCTTCATTCATATCATTTAAAAAAATGAAATAAAGGCTCATTTGAAAGTTTCAATGAGGTATTGGGTTGAAGAAAAAAAAAAGAAAAATGAAAGGAAATAAATTTAAAACCCGCACACAAAAACTCTTTATTGAATAAGTGTTGATGATTTCAACTTCCTTGTCACATGAAGCAGCAAGTTCCACAGGCTCTTGAACAAAAAAAATAAATCTTTGCAGCAAATATCATCACATAAAACTGAAATACAAAAAAAAGTGAAAATTAGAGATGGCAGCTCTCCCTGCCTGGCCTATAATAGGGTTTTTTATGTGCAGCGGTATAAACAGAAATGTAGTGATCTGTGAAAAAGGGAAGAAAAATTACAAAGCGCCTCCAAGGGCCTGTCTCGTTATTATTAGTTTTAGATGAAAAACACAAACGCTACCCAAGAGGCGGCGCCGTGCAGCAGGCAGGCGTTCTCTGACATTTGAAGGGGTGGCGGATTGAGGGTGGGAGAGCTGGAAAGAATAGGGAAAGTACCAAACTAAGCTTCGGATGAAAGAACCCAGGCATAGGCACAAAACCCAAAACCCAAGAGCACATCCCATGTACATATGTACTGTAGATAGGATTTCCATGAGTTTCCAAAAGGTCCACAAAAGGCATTTAAAAGTTTACAGTTGAAAAGTCTGCAGTCCTGAAAAGCCATAAAGAGATGATGGAGGCTTGTGATATTTTGCCTGAAGACATACTTTGCAGAAGCCTGTGGATAAGGCAGTTGCATCAGTCTCAGCTCTTCCTGGTGAAGTCAGGACAGGTGAGCAAGAACAGCCAGCGGGGTAGAAGAAGGGAGAAAAAAAAAAGAAAAGAAGTCTCAGTAGTCAACCGCCAGAGCTTCACAAACAAAATTGGTTTGTACAACATGACAAATGAACTTGATTATCTTTAAGAAATAACCACAATGTGGCTCACAGTCCACAGTCTCAGGCGCTCAAGTCCCAGATCGGTCGCAATGCGGAGCTCTGTGAGGACAGCTCCGGCTGCACGCTTTCATCAGAATACCAGACAGACATAGAAGGTGGAGACGAGCCAATTCATGCCAGTTCTTAACGGCACCACTGCAAGGCTGTGACAGCGACTCAGCAATCCTCAGCTCAACACATGTCAATCATGTCGACATGTGTTAACGCAATGGAGCGACAAAATAGAACAAAGATAAGTAGGCATTTCTTTTGCTCTCAGCAATAACACCTAATTTCATACTGTTGAGTGGAACAAAGAGGAAACTAAACGAGATCCACTCTTTCGTTCTTACCTTTCACAATAAAAGCTCTCAACATTTACACTGCGGGAACTCAGTGGGAACTCAAATTCGCTAAAAGGAAACAGCTTGCAGTAGCTCGAGCTATAAAGCTACTTACCTTAAGCAGACAGACAGATGCTGCTCTAGCTCGAGAGGATATAGTTGGTCCTCTGCCTGCGTGAATATAATCAGACCCTTTTTTTGGAAAAGTGTTGCAACTGTTGCAAACTCGCATTGCTGCCGGGATGAATATTTTGATTCAGACTAATCGCAGGCAATCCGCATTTTTGTGTCGTTCCTTTGTCACGCCCCAGGTGTGTAAATACCTTCAGAAAAAATCTGCCACTTAGAAATAGTCTCCTTTCCTTGGATATGTTATCGGTTATTGAACTCTTCAATAGAATTGTTTTTCTTATTGATGTAAGGACCTTTAAAAATACATGTTAGCTACCCTGTTGCTCCTATTTTCTGATGCGGTCTTACATGTTGAGGTTACGTTCTGTTGGGGGCCACACATGACTAGAGCTTTCTTGTGGAAGAATACACCTCTGAGTGAAGATAAAAGGATTTATCGTAGAGCCATGGCTTTCCAGGGCCTTAGTCTCGCCGCCTCAACTGAGATCAGTCTGCGTCTGACATCCTGTTCTCGTACTCTGGTGGTAAGATCTTTTTGAAGAACGTCGGATGAACTGCAGCCCAGTTTTCTTGAGCAGTTACAACGTTCCACTGGTTCACATTTGAAGGGTAATGGTCGGTTCGATTTTTTTATTGATTTGCAAACTAAAATATTTAAATCTCATGTTCACACTTGAAGTATCAAGAGACAGACCAGGACATTTGAAAAGTTGAAAGTTAATCTGCCTTTGGCTTCTCCATTTCCCACTATATTTCCACTTTTGCTATTTTAACCAATTAATTAGTTACTTAATTAGTTTAAAGTAACAATTTCCACAAAGCTACTCTGAACAATATGTTTTAACTATGGATGGGGTGACTGCGTATTATGAAAGAGGTCACTCAAAGTGATAAAGTCACAGCAAATTAACACCTGACTTTGCCATTCTGCAATTTACTCACCTCTACACAGCATCTTTAGCATCTCTCAGCTGATTGCTCTGGTTTTATGGCCCGCAACTTTACTGTTTTGGCCCACACTCCTCATCAATCTCGTCAGCCTCTTTTCCGGCCACAGCAGGCAGCTGTTTTTAGTGATGAATCTCTGATAAACTGACTGTATGCTACCTGCCAAGCACCACCTGACAGGAGGATGCAAATAGCAACGAGCTGTTTCACTCAGGAGTTGGTGGAGACCAAAAACGGAGCTAAAGGGAAAATGAAGATAAGTAAATACATTTGCCATGTGTCCATAAATTCAATATAAGTTTAATGTTGCTCCGTGTCTACCACATGTGTAAATAAGCAACACGTTTACCAGAATAACTTTTAGCTGCTAACACATTTGCCCCCTTAAAGAGGTGACAATACATCAATATAGGGTTTACTGCGTGTTCCACTGCCCCCAAGTGGTAAAGGAAATCAATAAGTGCAGCTTTAAAAGAAATCGTGTGCCTGTCAGTATAGATGCCATCCATTTCTTCAGTGGGTGCTTGGTCCAGCTACAGTATTTTAAAAAGCTCTCGAGCCACAGGGTCCTTCTCCTCTTACTTCAGACATGCCTAAGTCCACCTTTATTTAGAAACCCAAGCTATGACTCCAACATTCAAAAGGACTGCACACCAATGAAGTGCACACAGTTTGAATTGAGAGCCCACCACAGTGACGAGACTGCCTTTGTCAAGGCTACTAATGCCTTTCCTTTCAAAAATAAGACCACGACTGTTCATTTCTTAGGCTTTTAGACTTCAGCTCAGCATTTAATACAGAGGGCTGGAATATATTTTAGCATGATGTGGAAAAATGAGTACCGGTAGGTCACATTTACCTTTAAACCAGAACACTATGTTGTTGTGGGATTGCATCCTTTATTGTGGGTGTAGTGGCATAAATTGCTGTTTTTTGTTGTTACTGCTAATGATGGCGGTCAAGTCACAAATCGTTAGATATTACACATCATGGCTTTAAATAAAACTCCAATCCCTAAGAGATACTTTTTGTTCATCGACGCTAACCAGTAACGCACCTGTGTAAAATCACACTACTTCCTGCATTGGCATTGACTGTTAATTGTCTATTGTGAATCTCATTCCTCGGGAGGCTCGGGTGGTCTTTCTGCAGCTGTTGACTCTCTCAGATGCGGCTCTGTGTGTCTTTTTTCCTGAAGAGGGACAGTGTAAGGAATTGAGTTGAGTGCCAGAATGAGCGCGACAGGAAATCAACACTGTTTCTCATTTAATGGGGTTGCATCATAAAAGATGTGCAAAAAAAATCATGTCCCTCTTTTATATTTGTTGTTGTGTTGTGGCAGTTTTTTTTATTGGCTGGAGGTTGCCAAAAGACGTGAGGAGGAGCAGAGGGGGAGAAGAGGAAGCGTGAGGTAAAGAGAAAACTGAAAAACGATAACTATGGGGGACTTTCAGGATCCATTTGACCACACGCCTTGTGACTCAGCTGTGGTGGTAAATGCGCCACAAAACAAACAATAGCCATACAAAGCACACATGTCCCTAAGTTGTGTGAGTCGGTTCACTCTCGTACAAATCAAGCCAAAGCACAAGACTTTATGAAGTTCAAAACGCTGTATAGGTTTTCAAATGAGAAGCAGAAAGACACTGAATTTATTGTCATGGAATGTTGTAATGTGTTTCCTTACATACTGAAATGGTTAGACATAATGTTTACTGTGTAGTATATCAATACCCATCACCTGGGCTCTCACACTCACTGTCATGTATGGTAAAAAAAAACCTCACAGGTTCCTTCATTCAGCGACTTTGATGGGATGACATGCCCTCATGAGAATGAATCACCAGCACCGAAGCGTCATCCCAGGCTCATGCCTCTTCATTTTCATGGCTGTCTAACTTGAGCATGACACAGAGGGAGTGAGGGCGATATACACAGATGTAAAGGGAGACCAATAAAATGTTACCTTTGAACATAATTTGCATCTGTGGGAGCTGCAAGAAAACAAGATGGATATCACACGGCAGCCATGAACGAGAGGAAAGCTTCAGTGTGACAGCGACACTTATTGCAGAAGCCTGAAGAGCACGATCACGCCAGCATTTGACAACTTTGCTCACATGCTCACCTTTAAAATGTCCTCCGGGGCATAAACATTGGCAGATGCAGATTTTGTGTGCAGTTAGTTTTATGTTTGTAACATCATAAATAAGAGGGCATACTGGGTCAAGTGCTAAGATGCTAAAAGATAGACTTGCATAGAAATTGCCGTATTTATTATTCTGCTCTCAACTGTGATATATATATTGTTTTTAAATAAAGATGCTGGAGATTAAATGTGAAGATTTCTTTACAAAATATAAACATTGCTTCACCAATCAAGTGTTTCCTGTCTGCTATCAACTGTGATATTTGGATTAAAGGGTCACTCCCGTAATGTGGTTTCCACGGGTTTACTAGTAAACTGGGCTTCTTGTCTGCCAGAAGACCTGATATTTGGATTAATAATGCCATAGAACAATTTTAGTTGTGTAAACTGGACAGATGAGACGGTGCTCACAATCTTTTTCAGCGTGGGTGAGCAAAACACTATTGATTTCTCTTCTGCAGGAGGATTAAGAAACACGTTTGCCGTTCTCGAGAGAGCGGTCTTGGGTGGACTTTAGTCTGCGAGAGACACAGACAAACAGACAGAGGGAGAGATAGATTGTTTGCGGGAAGTCTGACATTTGGCTGTTTTCTGTCTGACTTTTCTGCAGTCAATCAAATAAGGTCTAATCTATCATGTCAAAAAAAACAGCATGTGGAGGTAGTTATCCTTACTGGATAACACCAAGAAAAAAGAATAGTCTGATCGTAGATGTAGCTGAATTATTACTGTAGATTATGGTTGAATGTTGTAAGACACACATTCTACTCATACTCTCAAGGGAAGGTCTTCTTTTTTCTTCGTCAAAGTTTCTTCTCTTGTTCCACTGTTTCGTTCTTTGCCGTTATGCAATCTGATCTCGTCTTCTACTTCACTTAATTCACTTTGTTTTCCATTAAAATTTCCACTTGTGTGTATTATAATTACATTCTCAACAATCCAAGGTCACTACATTATGTAAATCCACAGGAAAAAGAATAGTTTCACAAAATCCAACAACATGGAGTGGGCTCAGATGTAATTTGTACCGAATGACGTCTAAGCGTCAGCTGTGTACTGTGTAAGGGGCTGGCCACGTCGCCAGAATCGGGTCATCAACAAAACTATTGGAAACCACACGCCGTCTTTTTCTTGCAATTCTTAAAGCAATGAACTGCATTTTTTGGCACTTTGCTTCATTTTTTTAGCCTCGGAGCCTGGCTCTAGGGTAGGGCTAGCTAGCTAGTTAGCTGTTGGACTGGAGGGGGTAATTCATATCTCATGTTGGAATAGGCTACTGTCTTTGAGAGAGAGAGAGGGAGAGAGAAAGAGAGAGAGAGCAGTCCTGTTCCATAGGCCTACCATGCAGCTGTTTTGCCCGTCGTGTTTCGTCAAGGGTTTTTCCCTCATGTTCCAATGCCATCGGTCCCTAAGGAGGATGGACAGGAAGTTATAATCTATACAGGATATTGGTTCTGTGGCTTTAGCAACAGAAATGTGGTTCTCTTGCAAAGCGTCTCTAGTTTCTTTTACGTTACATAGTGTAGGCTACATAGTGAGCTACTGTCTGCCTGTATTTCCCTGCCTCTCTAATGCTGTCTTATTACCATCTCACCATCTCAGAGGAAAAGACCCCTTTCAATGTGATCTCCCAGCGCCGACACTATCTGCTCAGTGTCTGTGCTGATGCCATGCAAAATGACAGCCCCAAGTCCTCTGTTCCACTGCCAGATAACGATGCAGGGGGCCCATAAAGCAGAAAATACCAAATCACATTCTGCTAATACCCTTAGTGGTGACAGCCTCCGTCTTAGTGCACTTGAAATCCGCTGCAGCAGAAATACCAAAGGGTTGTCCTACTCTAGTGGCTCTGCAAGTTTGCTAGAAAAACTCTTTTATTGAGTTTGCATTGGGGGGGAACAAAGAAAATGCCAAAGAAAGCATCAAAGCCGGAACAGCAGAGGGTTATAAGAGGTGACAGTCATATCGAAGCAGCAGCTTTTGAATGCTTTTTTATTAACAAAAGCATTTTTACTGTAAATCTGCATCTATGGGTAAAAAAATGCAACACAGTGGTGTGAGTTCAGCTCAAATACTAAGAGGGAACTCAGAGTAAATGATCAGGATGTCTACCAAATACCTCCATGTGGTATTCTGGGAACCTTCCAGTGGGGGGAGACTCTTTGGGACTGATTCAATGCTGGAGCAATAACAAATCCTTTCTGGCCTTGGACCATATTGGGCATATCCCAGAAAAGGGTGGAGAGAAAGACATCAGGACTCCTTTGCTTCCACTGTGATCCAAAAAGAGTCAGCATTGAGAAATGGGTGGATGGTTGTATTGGGGCTGTATAGGCTTAGCCATCTTTCACACACATCTGTGAGCTGACGATTACCCGTCTGCACGCTGAGGCAATCAGGATAATCCTGTGCTCTTCCCGCCCTGGCTTGGTCATCGAGGTTGACCGACACAGTGTTTCGTCTCACTCATCATCAGCAACAATACCGGCCGTCTGGCGGTGGCAAGATGCCAGCAGCGGTGGGATAACTTCCAGCGATCTCAGGTGGCGCAATGACAGAGAGGCCATGTGGTAGCAGCTCCCGCTCTGCCCTTGTGGAAGTCCCACCAGTCCTACTCCCTCGTCTGAAGGACAACAAAGATGCTGCTCAGTGGCCGGGTCTTTGCTCTCTAACAACCTAGCGGAGTGATCTTAACTCGTTTCCCTCACATGAGGAAGGTTTTCCACTATTACTATTTTACTTCTTAGTTGTTGCTCATTCGGACTTTCCTGAAAACAAAGATGCAATACTGTTAAAAGCAGTAATTATTTTCAAATAAGCACCCCGATCTCTAGAGGAGAGGACGGCAGTGTGCAAACACATGCTAAGCCCTCAGTCTAAACATAGGGCATGCCCGCTGACTTTGTGATGGCATATCAAGCTTACACTTTGGCAGGCAAGGACCATCCCTGTTGGCATCAACAGACAAGATCAGTGGAACATGAAAAGGACATATACAGCATTGACCAGACCTGCCTTTGTTGGCTTAATGTCGTCTCACATTCTGCTTTGCAGGAAGGATGGGTGTGGGGCTGGAAATGTATTCGGTACTGTCTGGTGTTATGCTCAGGTCTCTCTACAGGTTCAGGTTCAGGACTCAGAGGAGACCAGTGGGCGTGAGAGATTCATTGTGCAGGAGGCGTACAGAGCTGATGTTTTTGGATCTGCATGTGTTGGAGGTGGACGTTTCAAATTTGTCCCAGGTTAACTGGAAGGAATAACAGTTTGCTTTGAGTTATTTGTTTTAAGTATGTCAATACAACATTCACATGCCACATCTACTGTACGTTTGAAAGTTATCGTCATTGTTAGTGGGTACCTTTATTTTGGCTATGCAGCTTTACCAGCTGGCGTTTTTGTCTTCCAAATGAATTTTTGCACGGAACAAGGACTTTAACTTTGATGATGCCTTCACTTTTCATCCACTAACATGGCTGTAGACTATTAGTCTCGCTGTCAAATTGTTATTTTACAAAAAAAGTAAGTGTGAGTTTTCTATATTAATATAACTTATGTAACTTAACAGAATATTGTATTTCCTAGAGTAATTGTCTGACTCGTTGCTGTTAAATGAATCCAGTTCAGTCAGTATATAATAGATGGAGGGTTTCTAGAGTTTTCTTGCTCAGTAGAATCCCATTCTGTGATACTACCAAGCTTTTCATGGACTTCCCTTTTAATCACTACTTCAATGGTGACAAACCATTGAATATGTATGAATTGCTGCACTGACAAGAATGACTCGCCGACAATAGAGGGTAGATTACAGTCCCTCAACTGAGTGTGTGCAATGTGGATGTCAAAACACACAAAGGGATGAAAAAAAAAATGAAAAAAACACGTGGCAAAACCAAACACACGAGCATAAAAAACCCAAACACAAACACGCACACAGACACAAACACCATCGCAAATGCTGTCATCTTCATACAAAGACACATTCTTGCAGGCTGTTTGGTATTTCTGGTGCAAACCTCTCAAGACATTAATGAGTAAGATGTTAGCCCATGTTGGGTGGATGGATTTTCACACGAGGCAAATTCTGCCAGAGAGGGTTCACACAGAGACATTGTTTTATGAGTCACACATATCACATGAATGCACACACACCCGCATGCACAGAAATAAACACAGATTTAGTGAGCACTTCACATCGTTGGATGTCACCGACTGCAGGCATGGGGCGCTGTGTGTCTTCTATTCTGTATTCAGTGGCTGCCTATGGTTTGGATATAACTCATTTCTGAAAGCAAAAGCCTGACACCTCACTGCGTCTCCTGTTGGCTTACTTTTGTTTTGTTTTCCTGCTGCTCTCGTAGTGCTTTCCACGGCTTGCTGACTTGAGAACAATCTGCCTGAATTTACTGCAGCTGTAACGCCATTTCCCCCAGTTAAGGTGACCTCCACTCCAGGGGTGAGCAATCTGTCATAGTTTCTCCATCACGTCTACTCCTGCACCTAGTGACTGCAACGTGTATCTTCCCTGCTTGTTTATGGCTTTTTGCAACAAAGAAACATTTTGAGTTAAAGTTTAGTAATGTCTGATATGAATAGTTTATTTGCTGTGGGTGTAGATATGTGACATCAAACTGTTCAAATACACAAATACACATCTTCCTTTCTGCCAATTTGCTTTTGGCAGAAAGGAATTAACGAAATGAATCCATCAGATGTGAAATGGTGTTTCATGTGTGCTATAAACTGGAAAAAAAATGTTTTTTTTACATGTGATGTCTTGTGTTTAATTGTGAATATACAATTTCACATGTTATTCTGTGCACAGGAATACGGAAGAAGATAAGAGCCACATGTGAAAAATGTATTTCCGTTCTGAGTTTAAAGTTGAAATTCTTAGAATAAAGTCAGAATTTAATGATGAAATCAATAAAAAGGAAAATATTTATGTTTTGACTTTAAAGTCAGAAATCTGAGCTTTAAATTCTTTGTTGTTGACGTAGACGTGCAGAAGGTGAGCTCAAAACCGTGAACAACACCGCCGCAAGCATTCCCGACCAAGGAACACCCAATCACAGCTGCAGCGGCAGATACATGTTTTTTTCCTCTGTAAATATCCGTCTACGGTAAATGCATGGAGGAGAAGTTCCTCATTTTAACCTGGAGCTTTACGATCTGTCGCACTGAGTATTTCACTCGCTCCACACTTTCTGTCCAAAGATGTCACAACATCAGGTTGAAGGGTCAGCCAAACTGACAGCAACGCTGCTGTGAGGGGATCTACAGTGCTGGAAATCCAATTATCTTTGTTTTGACTCACTTCAGTGTAAGCGAGGCTGCTCAATTACCACAACTTCGTCATCCTCGTTGTCGCAGAGTGCAGGTTTTGTTTGCTTAGTAGCTACAGGTGTGACAGGAGCGCAACACCCCCAAGCGCCTTGTAAAAGGATAAAAGAGGCACAGCTGCCGCTTTCGACGAGTTTCTAGATGCAACATGTGAACGGCCCCAAAATGAAAGAATTCTGAGAATAAAGTCAGAATTGTAACTTTAAACTCAGAATTAGGACTATACACAGACTTCAAATACATTTTTTCAACCGGGGCCTGACCTCAAATATTTTTTCACGCAACCAATCCTCTTCCGTAGGAAGGAACAAATATAGTAGACAGCAGAAAGTCTGTGCTTTTAACCTTTCTGAGCATGTATCAAAATGAGACAAGATAAAAACTATAAATACACATTGCATTATAGCTCTTATTACATTGCATTATAAGTAAGGAGTTGTGAGAAAGCTGGGAGATAAAAGCCTCTGAGTAAAATCAAATCAACCCACATCACAGTGAGAGTATCATATACATTTTTAACGGCACGTCTCCTCAGCCAGATGAAGACCCACTTATGGTGATAGTCACAGCAGCGACGTCTGTTGCTAAAGTAAACAGAGAGCGACAGATGTTTAATGTAAGCTGGAGTAAAATTGAATGCGATTCTCAGGATGAGCGACTTGACTGACCTCCTTCTTACACTTTAGAACAAAGACGTGTTCCACTGTGAGTTGAGCATGACACAATCCAGATTTGGATCATGAAAAAATAATGCATCAACTCGGAGAAATTGAGGTGAGGAAAAACCCGTGTAGGGAACGCCATCTGTGGTAAGACACTCCGGTTGACTGTATTTTGAGAAAACACTCCGGCTGTGATTTATACCACAGCACATTGTGATTTACACATGTATTTCCGTATGTGGAAAACACACTTTTTTTTTCTCAAATCATAGGCATAGCTTTGTTATGCACACCGCTCTTAGACAGGATTTACGTCTCGAGGCACTAGGTCAGCATTAACATAAAGAATTCACGATAAGAATAAATAGTAACTCCGCCACCCTTTCAGACCACCAGTAATGTGCTGACTAAGGTACAGACCACCAACGGAAATATACATAACTTGGAGCCTTGAGCTCTTCAACGACCCCTGGTTACCATACGTCTGATGTGAAAGGGGCCGCAGGGCCGCACAATGTAAAACGGTGCTCTCCATTAATATCACAGGAGCTGTAAAGCTGTCACTGCCACTCCATGCTCTTCCCACATAAAGCTGATTTGTGATGGCTCCAATCCGCCAGCCCTCAGTCTCCCTAATGATGGTGAGATCCATCACACTCATTTAATCAGAGCTGAAAGGAAAGCAAAGAAGACGGATGAGGCTATTGTGTGCCTCAATAGGTACTTTATAAAGTCACTCTTGTACCCCGACCCACACCGCCCAAACTCGGGATGATAATATAATCAGTAATTTCGTGCAGTTGGAGTCGTTTCTTTCCTCTTTTTTTTTTTTTTAATTACCCGCTTGAACTGTTGGCACTAATGAGCACAAACAACTTGCACTCCCGAATTGATGGTTCCATTTGATAGAATGTCGATTTTTCTAAGAGTGGCTAAGGCCACAGAAAAGAAAATACACAAAACAGTTGGGCAGAGAAGCAACTAATGAACCAACAAGTCCTGCAAACCCGACATAAATAAGTTGTTCGTCACAGTCTTCCAAAATGACCGTCATGACCTTAAGAGTGATTCATGCGAGTGTGTTCGGATCTGATGCATCCTATCGGCAAGACAACATTGTTTGTCAGTGCCATGTGAACCTAACATGGTTACAGGAGTTATTTGCGAGTGTTTCCTGATCGGCCAACAAAGTTTGGTGAGGTTTACGCAACCTGACTGGTTGGGGAAAGAATGTGAACGGCGGTTTTTGGGTTTCAAAGTCAGATGCAAAGTGACCCCAAATATCTCCGGATCTCTACCGGCAATTTAACGCTATCAAGCTAAGTCATTGTTCACGGTGTTAGATCCTGGGGTTCTCTGGCCCGATACGGGGCTACCTACTGACTCAGCTCTCTATTAAAAGATTTCCGAGCTGGTGTTCTTGCGAGGAAACTCGCCTGGCTTCCGCTAACTGCCGTTACTCCCGACGTCTACCCTGCTTCCTCCGGTCGGTGCGCGCTCGGCCGAGGGACCACCCAGGCCCCGGGCGCTCCCACCAGTCGCGTCGGTTATGGCAGCTTTCCTCTTATGGATCCGTGCTCTTGGTAAATTGCCAGGTTAGGTTTTAACGGCTAGGATCACTTCTAAAACCGTAAGGGGTTGTTAAGTGGATTCGGTCACTAGGATAACCTTTCAGAACTCTGTTGTAAGACATACAATAGACTTAACTTTTTACTTGCCACGAGGAACATTTACCACTTTAAGCAAATGAATGCACTTGAGAGTTTTACTTTAAATGCAGATTAGATATTTATTGCAGGATGTGTATATATATTTTGTTAGCAGGGATTCAGGCTACAGCTCACATAATAAAAATAGTTACTACACTTGATTCGTAATTTAATTTTCTTCTTTAGATTATACTCATTGGGTTAGGTTGACGAGTCGTCTCGGTCGGAGCTGGATTTCAAAGGTCCGATGGAAAAGTTCTTTTGGAGGTGTTAGGAACGAAGGTCCGGCCGGACCCTCGGATTCCTCCTGCTCGCACAGCGGAGTTCGATCAGCAACCCTCAAGGCTCAGTACAAAGTCTTTCTAGGGCTGCCGTGTTCTTCCGTTGTTCAGTTGGTAAAGTCAAGCAGTGGGGAGAGGGAAACTCTCCGTCTTGTAATCCTTGTCCACGAACGGTTTATCTTTTCTTTTCGTGGGCAGAGACGGAGTCCTCAAATACTTCTGTAGCGCAGTCGTCCGTATCTTCTTCCTCGGAGCGCTTGGTCGGCTCCCGCGTAGAATCCCAGCCTGCGTATCGCAGACGTCTCCTTATATTGTCGATTTGGGCTATCTGTTCCCCCCTCCTCTTATTCTGAACACATGATCTTTATCCCACCCTTTTGGGTGTGCGCTAGTGCCTGGAAAAGTACCAGATCTCCCTTCAGTCTTGGGCCCCCACCCCTCTGGGTGAGTGCGTATGCTTGGAAAGAACCTTATTTCCCTTCGCCCCTTGTTCTTGCAACAGAGTCCGAAGCATCGCGGATCCCCGCCCGAACATCTGGTGCTGATCTCATTTCCTGGACAACTCCTATATGATCTCATTCCCCTAAAACATGTCCTAACACATACCCTTGTTATTTCTCAACACAGTTCACCACAGTTCATTGTTATAATCAGTTTTACATTTGTTAAATCACTCTATGCATTAAACATTTGTTATTAATCATGATTATAAACTTTATCGTTTGGTTACATTTTATCTATTGATTTCTGAGTATATTCTTTATGCCTTCCTTTTTCTAACCTTCCCTTCTGATCTGTATGTGGCAATTAAGGCAGCTTTCTCTGGGATCTCAACTCTTTTTGACACCCCCTTCTTGAGGTCTCAGGCTGCCTTGTCATATTCGATGTAGTCCTCCAGGAACTCGTCGTAGCCTTCGGCTGTGATGACGAGCACGTCATACTCCGGTGAAGAGGGCCTCGATCCCGACTCCCAGCTGTCGATCACCACCAGGCCGTCCAAGTCTGGTGGTTGGAAACTCAGGAAGGCGTCGTCTTCTGCGGCGTCCCTCAGCTGCTCGTCCATGCTTAGAGCGAAGGCCAACACATTCTGGTCCAGTATGGTGTTAGGAGAGAGTGAGGCAGGGGTTGGAACCGGGCTGGTTGATGCATCGTCGTCGGACTCACGATATCCCGTCAGTCCCTCAGGGATAACCTCCACCAGCTCTCCGCATTCCTCATCGTAGCCCCACATCCCCATCAGGTTTGGTACTATCCCTGCGGTCTCCGTCTGGCTGGCCATGTCGCGGTGTTCCACACCCATGATGCTTGCTGCGTCGTTGTCCTCCCCTGGAGTCGGTGAGCGGTACAGCACGGCCGGCAGGCGTGGCCCAATGACGACAAAGCGGCCATCAGTGAGATGGGTGGTAGACACCCGGGTGCCGTCTGGGTATTCCCAGAGCTTAGCGTATAGTGGGCAGTACATCCCATTACGGTAGAGGAGGACTTCAGGTACAGCTCTCTCAGCAGAATTCCACACTACTCGTGCCTTCGTTTCTACCTCCATACAGTCGATTACGTTCATTGCAGGTATATAAGGGATACTTCCCTTGCAGAAGATGCCGCTGGCTGCTCCTATTGGGAAATGTCCCAGGTAGCACTGGGTGCACCAGAGGGCAGGGGTTACCTCCCATAGGTGCAATATCTGATCCGTGAGGATTCCACAGCAGATACAGCGGGCATCCTCCTGGAATGATGTTGAACACAAAGACTTCATTAATTATTACATGTGAGCGCGTTTTTACAAGCAAAGCTAGCTAGCTGGGGGTGGTCTTATTCTCATTCTTTCTAAGGTCCCCTCTCGGTATTGAAGCGCTTCTTGGAGCGCCTTTCAGCCAGGGAATGCAGCCACGGAGAAGCCAACACCATCGGAGGGGGTGTGAAGCCTGGGCTTGCGGCTCCGACCTTTCTTGGAAACAGGGGCTCATACATCATGAGCCAGGCTGCTATCCCGATTGATGATTCGGAACCCGCCCAGTAGATGGCGACAGTCACGCCCCAACCTAGGCCCCAAAGAGCAATGGCGCCGATCTTGTGGAGCCAACGCCCTCTTCCTCTTTCCTTCATAGCCATGGTCATGATCACGAGGTACGCCAGCGCTGCAACGGCTATTATGGCCTCGACGATTGCCGACACCATCTTCAGTGGTTTGTAGAAAATTGCAGCGACGTCGATTCCCAACCAGAGGACCACCATTCCTCCCTTCACTAGTCCACAGCGGGTGGAGTCGATGTTGATTCTTCCCAAGAGGTAGGTTGCGAACCAGGACAGGGTGAGCCACATTGATCCTCGATAGATGTTTTCAATCACTGCTTTCAGTAACCCTACAACTAGGGCCATTATTCTTAGCGGCTGGTCTAGGGACCATTTGCCCATGCAACAGTAGAAGAACCATATGATTTCAAGGACCCAAAAGTCCAAGCTGGTTAATCGGATCACTGGCACGCAAATGGGTGCTGCTTCAGAGGAGTTCAGGAATGCGTCTGTTACACTCACCCCGAATGTGGTCATTTCTGGAGTTTTGGTGGTGGTGGTATCGTTGGCTGCGGTCATCTTGGCCGTCTAAGGTTTCTTTTCTTTCTATCTGTTAGTTTTGAGGCACTTGGTTGAGGTTCCGGGTCTGCAATGGCTATGGCGCTCCAGTGGTTCACCCTTTATAGGTGCGTATGCCCCTCCCTTCTTCGAGGGAGGAGTCTCTCCTTTACTTCCCCTTTCTTCCTTGACTTCCCCTTGAAGCACGAGGCAACAGCAGCTGCTACCCCGCCCTTAATGGCGGCACATACTATTATGCCCAGGATCAAAGTTCCCACAACCATCAACAAATAGGGCCAAAGCCAGGAGAACAAAGTCCCCATCCAGCCCCGCATGACCGTGAATCCTTCTCCAATCTTTCCTGCCAATTCCTCCACAACAATTGTTGCGGTCCCGACCATGGAGGCTCCCGTTAGTTCGATCCAACTGCACTCGTGTTCTCGTCGGCCGCTCCCGCAACTTAGCCAGTGTTCTTCCGGTGAATAGCACGTTCCGTTCCCATACAGGCGGTTCGGTCCTACCCACCCAAATCCTTGGTCTTCTTTACCCTCACAAAGGCTCTTCCTGAAGGCGTGGCCCTCAGCTAGGAACACTGTAGGTTCTGTTACTGGGGGGATTATTTGGCCGTTCACATTTACTCTGTTTTTCATGCGATAGCCCAGGATCAAGTTGGTACAGCTGCCGGTCAGTGGCCCGGATCGTCTCCATTTCTTGTCTTTTCCCTTTTTCCAGGTTACCTCTTGCACATGGGTTTCATATTCCGCTCCATAGTGCTTCTGGCAATGGGATTCCCATCCGGGCACGGTCTCACAATGTCCCCCAGCCAAGCTGATGTTGCAGGTCGTGTTTCCTTGGTTGCACACCATCTTCCAGGGCCGTGGACTGATGTATGGGTCTGGTCGGCTCCATGCCCCAGGCCAGATGTCCCTGTCTTTCGAGTACACTGTGGCCAAGTACTGATACTTCACCCAGTAGTTTTTGGTTTGAGTTAGACATGGCACCACCCATTCTAACACCTCATCCTTCTGTAGGCCCCACCAGGTTACACTATCATCCCTGGTGTGGGCCTCCTTCCATGCCTGCAGGGTCCCTTTGATCGTTTGATTCTTTGTCAGGCCCGTGCAGTCATACAGCCAGGTCCCCCAAGCCCGTTGCCACTCTTGCCAGAGCGTGCATCGCGGGGAGGCCCCGTCTGCTAGATACTCTGTTCCGTTCAGAGCGTTGAACATTCTAGTGGTCACACAAGTGTCAATTTTTTGGAAATCCCCTCTTGGGGCTGTCATCAAATCCTCGGGTTTCGGCAGTTTTTGTACATACATATCGGACGTCCTTGGTCCCAAAAGGCCGTAGCTGGCTCTGGAGTATCCCTGATGGAAGGCTCCCTTGAAATGCGTCAGCGGGGTTATCCATATCCAGGGCAGGGTGTCGTTGAGCCACTCTTCGTGCCAGGCCTGAGGTGTGGGTAGATAGATGAACTTGTGAGCCTGATACTGTGGTTTGTTAACCGGGGTTATTACGAAGTAATTCTGACCTTCGCAATAAAAGAACACGTTCCAGAAACACTTATCCAGTAGAGGGAGTTTCTGCGTCACACATTCCCTCATCCATCTTCTGCTCCTATTTCTCTGATTACTGTCACGCGGCTTGAAGGGTGGCGGCTGCGGCTGCCATTCTTCGGCCTCCTGAGCCGTAGGTCGTACTTCCTCCGCGACCTCTTCTTCCTGCTGTGTGACATTGTCGGCTCCGCCGGTGATGTTGTGCTGCTGGCCGATGGTGGTGTTTCTTAGTGGCCTCACCCTAAACCGCCGGGGTGTACGCCGTGGTGGTGTGGCCTCGCAGGTGAGATTGTAGTGTCCCCAGAACATGCCGTCTGCCGGCATAATCGTCAAACAAGTATCATTGCGGTGGCTTGCTGCGTATGTTACTTCAGATTTCCAGTATCCCTCGGTCCCTGGCTCTGCCCATGAGACACATGCCCATGAACAGTACCAGCCTGGGACCCCATTTTCGGGGTAGATCCAATTACACTGTGCCCTTTTTTCTTCTTCTGTTTTCTTCATCAAGATCGTAATCCTCATCTCTATGCCTTGCGTAGATACGTCATCTACCCTCCATGTCGAATTCTCTATTACTCTCTGGAATTCCCCTGCCCAGTCTACTTCTTCCTCGGTTGCGTTGTTTCCGTCTTTCTGTTCACAGATAGTCGTCCACGCGAGGATGGTAGCAGTCAGGTTCGGTGCTGTCCCTCCCCCTTCTCGGACTTGATGGCCGGCTGCAGGCATACCCTCAATGTCCGACTGGGGCCAGGTGTTCCCCGATCCAGTGTGTCTGGAGAGAATGATCGTTCCAGGTTCAACCGTCCAGCATGTCTGGTCGAACCTCTTTGTGGTAGTGTAGGACACCCGTACGTGAGTTAGGGCCCATGGGACACTACCGTAGTGGTACAGTATGGCCAGGATTAAGCCTAATCCTGTCAGTGCTGCTACCATTTTAGCCATTACGCAAAAACATAACCTTTGTCCGGTCCATAGTCGTTTACTTGATTGTTGCTGTCGCTTGCCGTTTTGTTTCAATGAGTCCGGCGTTAGGGTGAAGGTTCGCCTAAATTCTTGAACCCTCCCATGTAGAGGTGGGAGATCCATGGTGAGGTGAGGTCCTGGCTCGCACTAGGTGGTGCGAGCACTGACGGCAGGTCGTGGTAGCTGGAGCTGGTGCTCGGGGGAGAGTCAGGATCACTCTGGACCATCCTACCCTTCAGGAGCTGATGATATAGTACCGATGGGTAGCGGCCAATGCTGAGGTCCAGCCCCCTCCACACCCATTTGTAATAGGTGATGACCAACGAAAAGGGGCGTGGGAGAGGTCCAATGCAATCTCCGTCCGGGTCTGGAGCCAAAGTCAGCCAAGCGTACCCCTCTTGGTCTTGCGGGTAGGCTAGGTTCCGGACTTGAGCGAGGGCGGCGTATAATGGCTGCCCGTCTTCCATCTGGAGCTCCGTCACTTTAGCCCACAAATCTGAGCGATTAACCTGCGCGTGCATCCAATTGCGCGCCTTGGTAGGTGGCAAATCCCGCATGCGCAGGCCAGAATCTGGGTTTGGGGGGCCTAGGCTCGGCAGGCGGTAACACACCGTGCGCAACGGCACGTCGCAGTTTTCAATGACACAGCGCTCTTTGTTCTTCACGTGAAGAGCTGTACGGCGCTGCATGATTGGGCTGTTTGTCCAAATTAAATTTTCACCCAGCCAAATATCGACATATTCGTCTTGCAGATAATCAGCATAGTTAGGACCCCACCGTAGCTTCAGGGTCTTGCCGCTCACCTCGAAGCTGGTGGTATTGAGAATCCAGGGAGACATGTCAGGACAACAGAGGACCGGCTGCATCAGCCATGGAGAGGTCCACCTGACCATGGCTCTGTCGTACTGGAGATCCCATCCTGAACGGAGTGACCTCCGCAAATCTGCCTTCCCTGGTTCCTGTAGGTCTGGGGAGCGCTTATATTCGCCATTGCTGCAGAAATAAGCGCCGGATCCACAAAATCCTTTCCTGTATGCAAAATCTCTCAGGGGTTTGTCTAAATAGACTCGTTCATTTGGTAACAGAAGATATGGCCTTTTAGGCGACCGGAGCGACGAAGAGGCTCTTCTTCTTTTTCTTCCTCTTGGGTGTGGTTGGTGCGGCAGCGACATGTCAACAATCAGGTTCCGTTTTCCCCTTTCTCTGGCTCTACTCGCTGTTACTGCGAGTTTTACCTCCCCGCGTCAGTCTGCGGAACGACTTCCGTGCCCACGCGGTTAAACCCCTTACATCGGTGAGTGGGTCCGGAGGAGGCACCGCCTCATCCGCTCTGGTCAGCTCCACCCCAATGGAGTATACGCCGTCGAATGGGACCATCACGGTTCTCAGCGTCACCATGACGCGCATTATGTGCTCTGGCCAGGTGGGCGTTTCTGCTCTAGCCGCCCAAGAGCCCGGTATCTGCATAACTCCGTCTCTTCGCCACCCCTCGGGGGTGATCGTAAAGATTTTACTTTTTTCCTTCGTTCTGGCACCAGCGTGGCTGAACGCGTCCAGAGCCGTGATGTTATACAGAAGATTCGTGCCGCGTGCGCCAGCCTCAGTGGGCACCGGGGCGAGCTCGTGTATCGGCACGGTTGGATCGCAGAACACATCCGCGATTAACAGGTGCCAGGACGTAAGTTCCCAGGGCCCCATCCAGCCCTGGGTCGTTGCCATTTCTAAGCGGCAATCTGGTAAGCCCGCTGCGACGGGGGTGTACCCTGGCGCGTCTGGGTCACGGTAAACCCTAAAGGCCGCTGGGATTTGTACAGAAGCGAGGGGCGGGTAGGTAACCTCGGCCTGAGCTGGGCTGTATGGCCAGTTCCTTGACACCGACTCCTTCCAAGATCCCCTGTGGCCATCCATACGGCCTCCTCTTGTGTCCAGAGGGGCACCGTCGGATTGGGTCATAGTTGGTGCAGATGGTTCCCCAAGCTGCGCGTGAAACCTGTCAACAGGGGCGTCAGCCCCGTCCTCCTCCCAGGAGGCAGGTGCCAGGGTTTGTATTGGCCGAAGGAATTTTCTCACCTGCCATCCCTCGGCAGTGCCAGCCTGCACCATTTGTCCGCACTGCTGGAGTAGGGAGCAGGACGCACAGAGGAGTAGCCGGAGTCCATCCCATTGGCAGACGCAGTCCCTTAGGTTCAGCTTCGTCCCCCGTAGATCCCACTGGGTGATGAACGTCAACCTGGGTAACATCTCCATCCGGCATGAACCGCATACATATGCATCCATAACCTTCACTGGTTTATGGTGCATCTGGTTAAATTCTCTTCTTCTTGCTGTGATCCGGCGTGGTTTCTGGTTTCCGGGTCCCTGCCATCCGATGGCCAGGGTGGTCGGCTGCAGGCAGACCACACAGTCGTTCTTAATTTCTCTCCATTGCAGCACTTCTTTTTCTCCGGAGAGAAATCCCTTCTTCGCATATTCTAATTTTCTCAGGGCTCTGCCTGCCCAGAGCCCCGTAGTACTCCTTCTCATAGTAACCACCCCTTTGACATTGGCCACTCTGACGTAGGGTGGTAAATCTTGTATGTTGGTGGCCATTCTTGAGTTCCTGGTTTCTCCTAGTACGGAACTGGCTTCAGCTGCCCCACTCCTTGGATTCCTTTTTTCTTAAGTTGAACAGTGTTGCTGTCCAATACTTTGACTATTATGTCGGATTTATCGTACTTGGCTTTGACCGCAGAGTTAGGTGCCCCAACTTGAGCCTTGATCCAGACGCGCTGTCCTACACGGAGTGGCACTTTTTGCTCAAGCTTGGGCTCTTTATCCTCCAAGCCTCGCCCCACTTCCTGTGACGTGAAGGGGCGGCGCATCAGCTCCTCCGCAGGGGAGGGCCTGTCACTTCGGTAGCGGTCGTTCAGAGCCTTGGCAATGTCCAGGGTCTTAGTGCTCCATTCTCTGGAGTTGGCATTCTTCCCAATCCAAGTTTTTACCAAGCCAATGGTCCTTTCCACCACCCCATTAGCCTGAGGTGTATATGGGGGAGAGTAGATCCTCATCACCCCATGCTGTTGGCACCACTGGTCCACCTTTGCGTTACGAAAGTGCGTACCGTTGTCGGTCCTGAGCTCCTTAGGCACCCCTAAGTAGCCACAGACTTGGTCCAGCATGCTAACAACACTGTTGCCGTTAGCTTTTCTCACCGCCTTTGTGGTTACATATCCTGACATGGAGTCCACAAGCACCAACAGGTACTTTTCTCCACTCTTCCCTGGTACCCCTAGGGGTCCTGCCACATCCATGCAGATAGAGCCCCAGGGTACGGTACTTTTAATGGTGAGTCCTCCCACCCTTTGTCCTCTCCTTCCTGCGTTGTATCGACCACACAACTCACAGTCCTTTAGGATTCTTCGGACTTCTCTTTCAGGAATCCAGAGGCGCTGCTTCTCCAGTTCCCTCCGTGTCGGAACGGTGCCTGCATGTCCGAGTGCCACATGCACTGCCTGCACCACTTCCTTCACATTCTCTTCTGGGACTACCCTTCCTTTGGGCAGATCTTCCCATTTCTCGATCCCAACAAAGACAATTTGTCTCATCTGGACGAAACGATCCACTTCTTCGTTCCCTTGCCAATGAGTTCCCTCTCGCGTGTGGGCTCTCTGGTGCACCACGTCGAGCTCCATTGTTAGCCGCAATTCGGCTATTTTTCTCCACAGGTTTTCGTGAGCTACTTTCTTGTTCTTAGCACTCTCAAAACCATTTTCTTCCCATATGGACAGGTCCTCGTTAAGGGCTTGTGCGCAGTAATAACTGTCAGTTATTACCCTGGCTCTCTTTACCCTTCTTCGCTCCAACTCGAGCAGACCTTCCAGTATCGCTGTTACCTCCCCGGTCTGGGCACTGCCGGGGACTTGGCCTCGTTGTCTGGAGCGCTCCTTCTCTTTGTGCTTGAGAATGAAGCCCCAGTAGGCTTTGTCGTCTTGTCCTTTTCTTGAACCGTCCGTGTAGAGCGTCCACTCTAACGGTTCGGATGGTGTTTCGTCTTGTGTCTTTTTCTTGCTCACGGGTTGTGCAGGCCCAATCTCGAGGTCTGGGTCTAGCAGGATGTCTTCCCAACGACCCCACCTCGCGTTCGTCGCCTTCGTGCTTTCCACCGTGGCTTTTCTTAGGAATCGATGAACCTGGCTTTGGGTGAGGACCCTGATGCCCTGCCCTTGAGCGAGGTCTTTCAGGGTACTCCAATACCTTGCCAGGACTGCCAACTCCTTCTCTTCGGCTGGGTATTTCTTTTCCACAGAGGACAGGGTGTAGCTCCATAGAGTGACTATCCCTGCGCCCTCGTTGCACACTTTTACCACTGCGTCGTCGTCGTTGCAACTGACCTCTGCCACCAGTTTAGTTGTTAGACTTCGCGGCTCCAGCCGCAAAGCGTCTTTGATGGCTGCCCGCAGGTTTTCCAAACTCATTTGGTCCGTGGCTGTCCATTCCCACTTCTTGTGGGAGTCTTCTGGCTTTTCTTTTCTCAGTTTTACATACAACGGCCTTGCATACTTCTGGTAGCTAGGGACATGGTCCCTAACGTAGTTGCAGAGTCCCAGCACCTTCTGTAGTTCGTTCAGGGAGGTTGGCGGTTCGATCTGCTCTACTTTTTCCCGGAAGCCGTCCGAGAGTCCCAGGTCATTGGAGACTTGGAACCCCAGGTAGTTCACTTGGAATCGTCCGAATTGGCATTTCTTCAGATTCAATTTCAGTCCTGCCGCTGTAAGTCGCTCTGTGACTTTTCTCAATTTTTCCAGATGTTCTTCTTCGGTGTCGTCTGCAATGAATACATCATCGATGTATATGGTTGTTTCCAGGCCGTCCAGTATGTTCATTACGGCTGACTGGAAAACATTCGGAGAGTTTTTGTAGCCTTGGGGTAGCCGTTCCCAGACGTACGCTTTACCTTTATGGGTGAACGCGGTCTTGCCTTGGGATGCTTTGGCTAGCCTCAGTGAGAAAAATCCGTTTGCCAGATCTATGCAGGACTTGTACTTTTTCAGTCTCAGCGTTTTCAGCGTGCCTTGGGGGTTGATCAGGCTGGCTCGATTGGCGACAGTCCTGCGATTGAGGGCTTTGAAGTTGATGACAGGTCTCCATCCTCCTCCCGATGACTCCGGCTTTTTGACTGCCTGTATTGGGCTGTTGGTGATGGGACTCGGCTCCTCACGTACCACCCCTAGCTCGCTGAGCTCCGTGACTATTAGGTCCATTTCTGCTACGGCCCCTGGGTTCAGGGGATACTGGCGAACGGGTGGGTGTACACCCCCTTCTATGGTGTGGGTATACTTTACACCCATGTCTCCACAGTCATTTTTGAACCTAGCCACTCCGGCTTGAGATAGAATGTCTTTGAGCGTTTCTTTCCCCTTTGGGGAAAAGTCGCTTTCTTCGGTCTTTTGCTTGGTTACTTCTGGAATGTCCACTGGCTTGTACCACTCCTTTGGGAGCGATCCCATTTGGATTAGTTTTGCCCCTAGGATTTCCAGACGCTGTTTTATCGGGGTGCGACCCTCTGGGCTGCTATGCAGTTCTTTCAAGTCCGTTATTGTCATCAAATTGTAGGGTCCTAGGGCCCACACAATTCCTTTCCAGACGCCGAACGGAATCTTTTTGATGGTTCCATCGGCTAGTTTAACTGTCAGATGTCCTTTTGTTTCAAGGCATTTGCGGGTCATCGACACTTCGGCACCAGTATCTATCTGATAGGGGATTCCATCCACGTTGGTATATATGTCGTCCCCTATCCAATAGGCATGATCCACTGTGACCCGCGCCCGTTTAGCCATTACTTTCCCTGCCCTTCGTTCCCAGCTTCCATGCGGGAGAGACGAAGGGCCCGTTTCTGCTCTGTTGTCAACTTGTTGTAATCCTCGGAGGAGAGAAAACCGCTCTTGTTGGCTGGCGGCGGCCGTGGCTCCTGCTGTTGTTGCTCAGGCGGGGTCCTTTGGAAGCCGCCCGGTCTCTGGAACCCTTCCTGCCTTTGGAAACCTTGCTCTCGTTGGTAGCCTTGCGGGCCCCTCTGGAATCCCTGCTGCTCCCTCCTGTAACCTTGCGGGGGTCTCTGGAATCCCCCTGGCTGCCTTCTTGGTGTCGGTGCAGGGCCGGGTCCCTCGGTGGGCCTCGCGTTGTCATACGAGGGCCTGGGCACTGGCGGCTTCGGTTGGTTTCCTCTCTCTCTTTTGTCTTCGAGGTGCTTTTTCTTCAAATCCCACTTCCTTACTGTTTCTTGGATTTGTTCTGTGGTACTCTTTGTGATGTTTAGGGTCACAAAATCGATGTCATTCATGAGGCCTTTTGTCAGCTTCCTAAGGGCTTGCACACTCCTGTCCGGCGGAATCGCCTGTCGCAAGGAGTACCATGCCTGCGTGAGAGTTTGCCCTTTCTCTAAGCTTTTCCTTGCCTTTTCTATCTGTGACTCCTCATCTTCGCAGTCTTCCAGCACTAATCTTCGATAGTGCTGTTCCGCGGTTTCTTCTGGACCCATCGGTTGGTCAGTCACATGGGCCAGCCACAATCTCTTTGCTTCGTCATTCATGGAGCTGGCTTTTACCATGAGCCATTTTTGCGTCAGATATTCCTGCACCGATTCTTTTGGGTCTTTGCTCGCCACCATCGCCCTGATCTTTTTGAACTCGCAAAAGCTCTGGGTGGAGGCTTGCATCTTGGTTAAGCCGTCATTTTCTTCCCCTGCGGTTAGGCTGCTGCCCCGCGCGAGGTCTGGCCCCGCTCTTGGCTGTTCGTCCTCGCTGTCTGAGATGTCCTGCCTCAGCGCCTTGTCTTCTTCCTTTGCCAGCTTGTAGGCTGCTTTCTTCAGGCGCCGTAGCATGACATCGTATACTATTGCCACAAAGCCTGTGCGGAAATTACCCGTCAGCTCCGTGGCCTTTGCGAGGGAGCCGTAGGTCGGGGTCATCAGAAAATTTGCCCATTCTCCTTTTGTGGCGTAGACCACCGTTCCTTTCATTCCCTCGAGATCATGTAACCATGTCTCCGGAATATCATAACTGGTTTGGCCAACCTCTGGTACATAGGCCTTTCTCCCGTCCTTTGTGATCATGGGCCCATACTGGTCCTCTCTGGCTATCCTCTGCGAAGCCGTGTACACTGAGAGCAGGGGCAGTGCGTTCTTTTTGCCTTTCCTGCTTCCCTGCTTCAGGTCTTTCACTCCTCCCGGAGCCTCGTATTCGATCGAAGTCAGGCTGGGCACCGTGTCTTCTTCTTCTGAACTTTCAGCCGCGGTGTCCACATCTCCTTCCCTCTCTGGTTCTTGGAACTGCTGTGCCGGCTGAGCTGGTTCTGGTGTTGTTTTCGGAGTTCTTGGACTTGCCCGACTCTGGTCTGGACTTAGGAACCTTATGGACCCTTCTCCTCCTCCTTCGTAGCGCATTCTCTGCAGGCCGAGGGACTCAGTTGGACTTGTGACCCTGGTTTCTGACCTTCTTGGCCCGGGGGTCTCCATATCGGTCTGCACCGCTACTCCTCGTGGGGAGGCAACTGGGGTTTCTTTGTTCTTCGGGCGTCTTTCCTGGCTCGAGCTGGCTGGTGGATATTGCTCGTTTTGCCTCGAAGGCCCAGGTGTTGATTCCTGATATCCCTTCTGTTCTGCCGCTTCCTTCTTCAAACCTGCTGATGACGGGAGCCGGGGCAGAATTGCTCTCACGATTTGGGCTTCTTCTGGCTCAAATTTGGGCTGTCCTGCCCTCCAGTTGTTTGGCCCCTCAGTTTGGTAGAGGGGTCTCAAAACTTTCTCTTTTCGTTCGTGGAACTGGGCCACTGAGGTGACTATCACCAATTCTTGGATATGGCTCCAGCCATGGGCAGTTTTCATCAGGAGGCGCATAATCCTCATGGCTGCTTCTTCCGCCACCTCCCATGGTAGGTTGCCGGACCTGGCCCCGTCATTGCATATCACGACTCTTTTGAAGGCCATCTCGCTTGCGCGGGTGACACCTTTCTCTAATGCCGCCTCTATTTCGTCCCGATAGTCGTCCTGATCCTGGCCGTCCTGATATTTTCCGATAGGTACATGTATCACCGCGAAGTGACCTGAGTCTCCGCCACTTGTAACCACTACCGATGGCTTGTTCTCCCTATATTTCTTGAGGCGTTCTTCGCACTCTTTTTGGTAGCCTTCGCCTGCCTCCCTGGCCAGTCTCTTTCTGAACCGGGAGTTATGAGGCCTCAGATGTGAGTTAGTTAAGACCACCAGTCCATGGCTGTCTATGTCCCAGGGCTCTCCGAAGTGGTTGTAGGCTGTTAACCCTGTCTGGTTCGCGTGCTTTCGGGTGCCTTCTGGCATTCTCCGTAAGTCTGGGAGGTAATCTTCTTTGTTCTGGGAGCGGCCGTGTCTCGTCTTTTGTTGAGCCTTTTTGTGCCGCTCCGGTTCTGGGTCCTTGAAGTCCTTCAGGGCCTTTTTCACGGCCGCAGGCGTCGCTGATGAGAAGGAAGGCGGGAGCAGTTGGTAACCCATGCTTCCACTCAGCCCTGTGTCGCCCCCCTCCTCCTCTTCCTCCTCGTCTTCTTTGTCTGACCCGGAGGACTCTGACCGCGAGCCTGCTGAGCCCTCGGTCCCCAAGTTGCTGACCCGATCTTCGCTGGTGTCGTCGGCATAACATGGCTCTTCGGCCATGTATTTTGCTATGTCTTCTCGCTCTTTTTGGTTTTCTTTGTAGCGGGAAGTGGCCTTTACTGTAGCCCCGACAGTCACTGGCCCCGCTCCTATTTCTGCGGCCATCATCTTTACAACCGCATCATACTCTTTTGATGGGCTGATCACGGTGACTATTTTTCCTTTAATGGTTTCCATTACCACGAGCCACCAGTGTAGCCACTCTCCCACTTGCTTCTTGCCTCTCGGGGGGTTTGGACATCCTACCACCGCCACCACCATCCCTCTCTCGAGGGTGAGTGGAGCGAGATAACCCCCCTTCTGCTGGCACAATCGTTCTACTTCTTCTCCCACCCCCGCCTTGTCTTCGTCTAGATGCAGGTCGAGTAGGTGTTGTTGGACGGAAATGTCCCATGTGGCCCATCCTCTGCCTTTCAGGATGACCTGGTGTCGTACGTTGCCTCCTTTGCCTAGATCTGTTGGCGACCTCGCCGATGCCGCTCCGCTGGCCCCTGGGTTCACCTTCTGGTCCTCGCTGCCGTCCGCTGGCGATCCCTGGGTCGGTGTCCCTGGCACGTCCTGCTGAGTCGTCGCCGTCGGGCTGCCTCCGGCGTCATCGGGTCCGCTTTGCTGCTCCTCCATCTTGGACTTTGTCTTTGTCTTTGTTGTCTCGAGTCGCCTTCCTCCCAAAGCCTCTCGTCGCGCGTTGAGGAAGGGATGGGGTCAGGCTCTGGCCCCTCTACAGGTCGGATTCTTCTGGTCGATGCTTCTCCGTCGCCTGCAGTTCTCCTGTGCTGGCTTGTAAATACCACACACAGCTTCGATTCGTGGATGTCTCGCAATCGGACTTCTTTGAGGCTTGGGCAGCGTTACTTCCTACCCAATACTCGCCTCCTTCTCAGGTCTTTCGTACACGAACGGCAGCCTCTCTTTGGCCGCCGGGGTTCTTCCTTTTGGACTCAACGTACTCCTTTTCCGTCGAGCCCCACGTTGGGCGCCACGTGTTAGATCCTGGGGTTCTCTGGCCCGATACGGGGCTACCTACTGACTCAGCTCTCTATTAAAAGATTTCCGAGCTGGTGTTCTTGCGAGGAAACTCGCCTGGCTTCCGCTAACTGCCGTTACTCCCGACGTCTACCCTGCTTCCTCCGGTCGGTGCGCGCTCGGCCGAGGGACCACCCAGGCCCCGGGCGCTCCCACCAGTCGCGTCGGTTATGGCAGCTTTCCTCTTATGGATCCGTGCTCTTGGTAAATTGCCAGGTTAGGTTTTAACGGCTAGGATCACTTCTAAAACCGTAAGGGGTTGTTAAGTGGATTCGGTCACTAGGATAACCTTTCAGAACTCTGTTGTAAGACATACAATAGACTTAACTTTTTACTTGCCACGAGGAACATTTACCACTTTAAGCAAATGAATGCACTTGAGAGTTTTACTTTAAATGCAGATTAGATATTTATTGCAGGATGTGTATATATATTTTGTTAGCAGGGATTCAGGCTACAGCTCACATAATAAAAATAGTTACTACACTTGATTCGTAATTTAATTTTCTTCTTTAGATTATACTCATTGGGTTAGGTTGACGAGTCGTCTCGGTCGGAGCTGGATTTCAAAGGTCCGATGGAAAAGTTCTTTTGGAGGTGTTAGGAACGAAGGTCCGGCCGGACCCTCGGATTCCTCCTGCTCGCACAGCGGAGTTCGATCAGCAACCCTCAAGGCTCAGTACAAAGTCTTTCTAGGGCTGCCGTGTTCTTCCGTTGTTCAGTTGGTAAAGTCAAGCAGTGGGGAGAGGGAAACTCTCCGTCTTGTAATCCTTGTCCACGAACGGTTTATCTTTTCTTTTCGTGGGCAGAGACGGAGTCCTCAAATACTTCTGTAGCGCAGTCGTCCGTATCTTCTTCCTCGGAGCGCTTGGTCGGCTCCCGCGTAGAATCCCAGCCTGCGTATCGCAGACGTCTCCTTATATTGTCGATTTGGGCTATCTGTTCCCCCCTCCTCTTATTCTGAACACATGATCTTTATCCCACCCTTTTGGGTGTGCGCTAGTGCCTGGAAAAGTACCAGATCTCCCTTCAGTCTTGGGCCCCCACCCCTCTGGGTGAGTGCGTATGCTTGGAAAGAACCTTATTTCCCTTCGCCCCTTGTTCTTGCAACAGAGTCCGAAGCATCGCGGATCCCCGCCCGAACATCTGGTGCTGATCTCATTTCCTGGACAACTCCTATATGATCTCATTCCCCTAAAACATGTCCTAACACATACCCTTGTTATTTCTCAACACAGTTCACCACAGTTCATTGTTATAATCAGTTTTACATTTGTTAAATCACTCTATGCATTAAACATTTGTTATTAATCATGATTATAAACTTTATCGTTTGGTTACATTTTATCTATTGATTTCTGAGTATATTCTTTATGCCTTCCTTTTTCTAACCTTCCCTTCTGATCTGTATGTGGCAATTAAGGCAGCTTTCTCTGGGATCTCAACTCTTTTTGACAACGGCCACAAGAGGTTGTTTGCTGAGAAAAGATTTAAGACTTTTAGTGTTTCAACAAAAGACCAATTGGGAGAGAACAGCTTTGATGGACAGACAAAAAACGCAGACACATAAAGACTAATGGAGAGAGACTAGCACTCAATCACTCACAGCTCGTTACGAATGTGCATTGGGAAGTGGCTTCTCTTTGCATGCACATTACCGAGAAGGTCTCAGTAATCAGCATCCCTGCTCCATCCAGCCGTGTAGTGTGCAGCAGGTGTGCTCGGGCAGCTGAATGCCAGAGGCGCCAGGCTGAGGTGGTGGACTTGTGCCCCCCGGAGGACCTGGGAGTTCACTGTGCAGTCAGCTGCACAGGATGAGGGAGTCAGTGGAGAGAATGTGAACGTGATGTGGAGAACGATGGAAATAAGCCTATAATTTTCCGGTCTGTAGGAGATGTACATGACCTGCCATGAAGAATCTGTCATGGGACCTGTCCTTGCACTCCCACACACTGCATTGTGAGCTAGGAAGGACGAAAATGGGAAAAAAAACAGTTAAATAAAAATAAAAATAAGACAAGCGACAAGGAGATCAAATAAAAACACAAAATGAAAGGGAACATGGCATAAGTTGACTTGGTTCTTTCAGGGCTTTTACTATTAAATACTACTACTGACACATGACTGCTCTTTCCTTCCTCTCTCTTTTGTGCTCAGCCACAGCCATTTCAGAGGCTTTGCTGCAATTGGCCTTTACCTGTTCATGAGTGCTGCCAATTCCACACCGTCAATGTCTACGGCTGTGCAGTGAATGGACATTACGTCTGCGATTCAGCAGAAAGTTGACAATGTTATTATTTTGCTTAGAGCTATCGAACCGTATCCGTCTGGGCACAGCAAGCCCCTAAACCATCTGGAGGTGGATGTGTGTGTTTGTGCGTGTGTGTGTGTGTGTGTACTCCGAGGTGGGTGGTAGGTTGATATATTGGGAAAACAAATGGGTGGACAGAGGTGGGGGTGGACAGTGGGAACAGGCAGAGGAGTAAAGGGGTGTTGGAAGTGTGCAAGCAGCCAAACAAATAGCTGACTCTGTATTCCTCCAGGCAAAATAAGGTTACTTCTCTGGCGAAGCTGCCCAATAAACTGCAATTTGGTTAGGGTTGCAGCTAGACAGGACTCACAGCTTATCACTTTATGTACGTGCAACTGTGTGTGTGTGTGTGTGTGTGTGTGTGTGCGAGAACGCATTAGAGTGTGTAAGCCTGATGTAGGGAAAAAAAGGGAGAACGACAGAGAGGAAGGAGCGAGTGGAATATGAAAGAGAGAGAAGAAAAAAAAGAGAGGAGACACACAGAGTGAGACGCCTAGCTTCGCTGTTTGAGAGAGCTTAGCCCAGTGGGACAGCCCATGCCACCATATTAGATTTTCTGCCTTATTGCCTCAGCCAAACTCTCTCGCCTCAGGTCACTCTGCGGTATAAGGGGACGGCGCATTACTCCGATATCCTCGAATCCTCCCAGATATGTTGATCCAAGGCCAAAGCTTTAATATCAGCCGGCTAACCTCTTAAGACCCACCTGAGGTTAATTCAATTCAAAGAACATTAAGAGCAAACATGTCAATATTGGAATGATTAACTTCAGTAATACATGTGGGTATATCCTATTTCAACAGGCACAGGTCCTGAGAGACCAGGAGGATTCATCTTAATAGGGAGCTGCATCAGCAGCCGCATCAGTACTCATTTATTGAATAAATGATGAGGGGTGTGATGCTAGAGAAGCTTCCTTCACCCTTATTTAATCCGGTCATGGGCTGGATGAAGGCTATGCAAATGGTGAGGGAGGGGAGCTGTAATCTGCAACTGAGACTGATGAGATCTCAGTGGTTTGAATAGAAGGAGCAAGCTGTAAATAATCTAGATGAATAAAGAACAAGAGCAACATTTACATTCAAAAATCGATTTATTTCCATCTCTGCTTTAGTACTTCTCTATCAGCCTAAACACGAATGACTAATGAAGTGCAATACATCTGCAGAAACACACACACACACACGCCCAGAAATATAAGTTTGACTTACCCAAACACTGATATCCCTCATGCCTTCCTTTACCATAGATTAGTATGACAAATGAAGCTCTGGAAGTATAAAAACCCCAAACAAATCTCACAGTGCTGCATTTAAATCATTCATGAAAGCATCCCTTCACACAAACGCAATGAACTCAGTAGGATAAAGCATGCTCATCATGTACAGTCTGCTCTCATATTAACTACTTTTGCAGATAACCTTCAACACCACAGTCGCAGTCATTCAGCAAATATGGTTCAGAGGAAATAATACGGATGAACTCCTGACATTTAGCAGCATGGTACAGACGAAGAGAGGGATTATGGGTGATTGGTGATGCCTGGAAAGAAATGAGGAAAGCATGAACATACACCGTATCACTCGTCCATCATTATGTATCCGTGACATGGGTCAGCATGTGCTAGAGGCTTTAATCTTCCTGATATAAACTCATACACTCAGTATACGCTGTACAGCTTCATATCAGCCGTGCGTGTTTCATATCACACGTGAGCTGATCCATGACGGCCGATTCGCAGCAGCCTGAACCACATGACTGGGACCAACAGGACTTGTCAGATTTGCTTCTGTGTGTCATTTTGAAAAAGAGGAATCGTCCACGTTGCGTTTGTTCAGGTTGAAGCCCACATGCTGAACGAGTACCTGAGTGAACTCAAAAGAAGACTGGGAAGGGTGAACATAAAAATCCTTTATTGTTCCGTCGTTTGCATTTTCTTGAAACACAGAGCCATCTCAAGCAGCAGAGACAGTGAAGCACTGGGCTGAACTCTCCGTGGCATGATATGCAGAGGAGCTGAAGGGACAAAGGAGGAGTACGAAAGAGCAAAAGACGGCTCTGTGGCAAATTAAATAGAGGTAAGTGCTCTCCCAAGACACCATAAAGAACGGAAGAATTTGCCAGAAACTGCAAAGTCACGCACCGAGAAGGAAAACAAGATGAGGCTGCTTTTGAAGCTGCATCAGCTCCATTATTCTCTGCTGCATTTAAAGTATACTGGCCCTAATCTTCATGCAGTGCAGAGAGCTGTCCAAGCTCTGTGGCATCAGTCAAGTCCCATCAGTCTCGTGGCAGTTATGCTGCAAGCAAGAGCAATAAAATGGCTACACATCATCAGCAAAGGCACTAATATCTTTCAAAATGCAGGGATTGTTTAATTGACCCTTGTCTCACATACTGCATTGGCTATGAGTTGTCCCTCAGTTGAGTATTAATTGAATGAGTGGGTTCCCTTAAATGTCTTTCAAAATCTGCTTTTAAATTGAATGAAAAGGTTCACACCGATTCCAGACACTTTGCCTTAAAATGCAATATACAGCAACCCTCGAAAAACAGCATCAATGTTGCAGCGTCTCACGTTCCATATTACACTTTTTAGTCCTCTCTCGTTTTGGAACGAGCTTTGTCCGCCTGGTCCTTGGCCTCGCTATATTTGCGTTTTTCTTTCTGTGCTCTGTTTGCCATTTTTTGTAGCATCCTCTTGCAGCGGCGCTGACAGAATTCTATTTCATAGTACGTACGCTCCCCGCTGATAGGCCACCCTTCGTCTGGGTTAGCTAGCAGGAGAGAGAGAGAGATTGCTTCATGTTTCTTTGCACTTGCTTTACCCATAAAACACCACTCTAGAACTCTGACTTCAGCCTCAGTAAGCCCTCGCTTAAGGCTCCATAGCCCAGAGAAATGTGCAGGAAAAGTCACTGTCAAGCGCGAAAGCAACGGATTCCCTCGTGATGAGAACAGTTGCTGCAACAGTCTGACCACCAAAAAAAAGGAAGAAAATAAGAAAATACAGGCAGAGGGCAAGTTCTGAGAAACAGACACCACCACACACTGTAAGTAAGTGAGGATTGAGAGAAGTTACTTTTGTATAAATCTATATATTGTTTTTTGTAAGAAAAATCTTGCATAGTATGGCTTTAACTCACATACATGAACACGTATCTTGTCCTGCTCCGTAGCTTGTTGAATGAGGGACCACACCAGGGAACAGTCTGCGCTAACTTTACATTGCCTCTCATCCCTTAAGGTGTAAAACAGACACATTGGCAGCCTGCCAGCTGCTGTCAATCAAACAAAGACACATCGAGACAAAAAAGGAGCATTTCTGATTTCCCCAAAGGCCGTTCTGCCTTCCTTCTACGAAAAGTGATGACTAATTGTGATTTCATTATTATTCATTATTCAAGCACATTATTAGTCACTATAGTCACTTTGTTAAGTGATTTAAATCTCTAAATAGGCAAACTATAAATTAATTATCGAGCAAAAGCATCGCTCATGAGTCACGTTTGAATGCTCGTGTCAATTCTAAACATTGGAACCCATCGGCAAATAATAAGTTACAAGGCTAAAATGAAAAAGTAATGACTTTTAAACGGTTAGTTTACAGCAGCAAAATGTTTCTCCTGAAATCTGCACATTTTAAACTGTACATTCTCCAGTAATCCAGAGGACGGCATCATCACCACTGCACAGTTCTGGCCCAGTACATCACTCGTGATTGCTTGCTGTCATTCGGGCCTGTCCCAGCCTGCAGCTTGACAAATCTGCAGCGCTGAGGTGATGTACAGTCTCCACAGCCGCTCG
The DNA here is from genome assembly GCA_028022725.1 of Lycodopsis pacificus. Taxonomy (NCBI): domain Eukaryota; kingdom Metazoa; phylum Chordata; class Actinopteri; order Perciformes; family Zoarcidae; genus Lycodopsis; species Lycodopsis pacificus. The sequence goes on from CM051707.1 coordinate 4,750,257, forward strand.
CTTCATCACTCTCATCTCGTCAGATCAGCTCGAGGATCTGACAGACTTTCAATGAAAGGGCCGTCAACATTGGATGCTCATGTGAAAGTTATCCACAAGCACCTCCGGAGGCCTCCTCGCTCCTCTGAACAACATTAAGAGATGATAATGATGACAGAGCTTGATCGCTTTCAGAGTCACGCATGGACGGGAAGATAAAATATGCAGAAATATGATGCAACTGCACATCCTTCATGTTCATGATGTTTAGTCTTCCTATGAAGTTCAAGAGCCGTCTGAATACAGGTTAGTCCACGATGCCACTTGCCAGTTAAAAGTTAAGTGAACATCAATAACATATCGAGCATATCTTCTTAATGTTATCTCGTATATTTTTCCCAGAAGCTAAAGAGGACACTTACAATGCTGTCATTATCATCAAAAAGCTCAAATGGAGCCAACGCAAAACGCAGGGATGGTTACGGTCTCTGAGCTCTGCGGGGTCGCCATGAGCGACAGAGTGAGCATTTAGTGAGCATTTATTTGAACTACGTGACACTGTGGCAGGCTGGTAACTTGTCTACAATAACATGGCTGTAGATTGGTGAAAGAGAATCGCTGGGCCATGAGAAAAGATGGAAAAAATGTGTTTGAATTCTAAAAACTGTCTTTTTGTAATCTATTGAAAGTGTGTTGTCGAGTCTCTATTCTCTTTCTCGATTCGGCTGACTCAGGAGTTATTCAACACTTAGACTCAAGTGAAAAATTGTCCAGTGTGAATTAAGAAGGTCAATAAATAATGCTGAGCTGAAGAAAACTGAGCAGTAAAAGGGACACATTAAGAAATCTTAATTTCTGGTTGATCAGGGATCACTGCGGACTTTATCTTCTGAACCTAGTTGTATGTCGTAAATGTAGGATTTTCGCTTCCACTAGGAAGAGCACGTGTAGATCAGTTTGTGAGGTGAATTTATGGAATGGGTTGGATGAAGACATTAAGTAAAGTAAACATTCAATTAAAGAAAATATTTTTAAAGGTGTAGGGATGAGGAAGCGGCCTTGTCTCTCTCAGGACCGGGGCTGTTCATTTGATTGGGTATTCTTGTTTTTTGTTAAATGTTCTAAATAAAATCTATCCACCCGACTGTCTGTCTGTCTGTCTACAATCGGGGTTGTGATATTAATTTAAAGAGCTGAAATAGTATAGATAAGAACGAACAATGGGTGCACACTCTACGCTGGGTTTTCATGCTGGTTGTTTCTGTTAATTTGGTGCATTTTGCTTTGTTGCTTTGTTTGAGGCATCTTATGGTCCATAAAAAGGCGGCAATGTTCTCTGTTAAGTGGTGATGACAGTTGTACACTTTGATGCAATCCAATCCAACCTTTATGAGGCACACAGCTTCAATTTGTGTGTCAGAGATGTTGATTCAAAACTAACAATCATTTTTAGGCGTTAGTGTGAGTAGATGGAAGCATTATATTTTGTAACCCAACTTACAATACTCAATGCAACACAGTCACATGTAGCATGTATGAAGCGGTATCAATTTCCAACGGCCCCTCGCTCAGTGCTTCCTCTGTAATTTTAGACAGGGACACTGAGGCCATCAGTATTACTGGTGGCAACACCAAATTAAAAGGCACAGGCCTGTAGATTATACTAGCTTGTGATTGGGTGAAATGCACAAATGGGTAAGAGGAACTAACATTGTCTATAGTAAAAAAGTATAATAAAAAACATTCAGTTTTCTTTGTGAAATTGTCGACTCAGGCGGAACTTTGAAAGTCAGGCCATGCACGCTGTTTTATTTACAACTGAAGATCATCACGAGTAGCTTTTGATAGGATATGACAGAACCTCGAGGGCGCAAAGATGCACATGTGCACATCTCTGCCTTTAAAACAGTGTTTTTCTGTCCAGCTCAGGGTACCTTATGTTCTCGTGAAATATGACACACATCGGCACATAGACAACACCCTGGACACTCTGGCTGCCGCTATAAAAATGAGAGATTTCAAACAAAAGAAAAAAAAAAAGGAGTCTCACACTGAGAATCCGCTGACAGATGCAAATGCTGCCACCGTGCCTGTGAGGACTTTGATCAAGAAGTCAACCTGCCACACAAAAAAAGAAAAGAAAAAGAGCCAGTGTCATATAGTCAATGGTCCTGAGACTTGCAAAGATGGGCCATTAAATAGTTTGAATCCACATCCCAAACATCGGTTCTGAATCTCTTATGTTGAGTTACTGGCTAATCAGCAGCGTGATATTATTTTCTGTCTTTAAAGCAACAATAAGGCAAGGTCACACGGCCTTTTACTGCATATTAGAGGCTTCCCATTAAAAACGTCTATGACTGATTTATGCAACCGTCTCTTTTACCTCACATCCATTCACACAGACATGCACACATTGCGCTGACAGTACAAAGAGCAGCCATTGCTCTTAGCGCAGTAAATGCTCTGTAACTGCCTTTGGCAAGCAGGTTGGTTTTGGTACCAATTTGTCTGTTTTTTCTGTCAGCAGGATATTTCAAACACGACGTAACGGAACACTTTACAAAACAAGTATATTAGCATAAGGGAATATTATTGAAAAAAATAAACAATGAGTTCCATAACTAAGAGACAAATGAGTGCTGCAGAATCACTCATTTGTCCCGTATTACTAAATGTGTATTATGCAACAATTGCAGGAGCGTCGATGCTATAGTATAGTATAGTACAGTACAGTACAGTACAGAGTCGTGTGTGATCATGCCAAAGATGTTGTGGTAAGGAATTCCCCGAAACTATCGGCCTTTGCTACCCTAGGTCTATTTACAGCTTGACCAGCAATCCTGCAAATTTTTATGGCATTTCATATTGACGTATATTTTTTACAATTCATCCTTGTGAAGAAAAAAAAAAAAAAGTCATGATTATTTATAATTACAGCTTTTTACGATGCAGGTCCAGATAAAATATTCTTCATGTTCAATATTATTAGCAACGGATTTTACAGCCTCCGCAGAGCCCTTTTTATTAGTTGTTAAATAAATTATCTACTTTATGCACTCATTTTGAATTTTACTAACCGAATGGGTGAATGGGTGCCATCAATGGTTATCACTATACCATTCTGAAGCATCAGGCGGGCTTCATCGTCTAATTTCCACAGTGCAAAATTCCTGTATTTGTTGATTGTTCTTTATACTATGTCACGTTGACTTCCTCTTCCTCTTCCAACATCCACTCAAAGTCTACGTCATCTTCTTGTATTCATATGATAATGGCCTTCTGAAGCTATACTTTTCAATGTAGCAGGCCCCTTCTAAGCCATATCTATGAGGCTGATAACCGCTGATAACGCCCATTCATTGGGCTGATAACACTTGAAGCCGGTGCTTTATTCCATTGTAATGGGAGCTGTTGCAATATTCATTTCTAACATTTAAGCCATGAAAAAAATGAAAAAAATCATCCTTTCATTTCCAGAGTCCTGGCTCTATAGTGGCAGTAAACTAATAAGGGCAGCTCAGGCATCCTTTTAACCAAGCCATGTCCTCCAAGCTCCTTCTAGGGGATCCGGAGGCATTCCCAGACCAGTTGGAATATTTAATCCCTCCGAGTCTTCTGGGCTTCCTCCCAGTCAGACGTGCCCAGAATACCTCCATGGGGATGCTTCGGGGAGAAATCTTAATCAGATGCCCCCAACCACCTCCTCCGCATGCTCCGCTCAACATAAAGGAGCAACTGTTGCAAGAGGAGCTTAGATAGAGTATCAGAGAATCTCAGCCCCCCAGCCTATCCCTGCTAAGAAAAGTAATTTCAGATACTTGTATCTGCAGTTTCATCCTTTTGGTCATGACCCAAAGCTTGTGAATAAAGGTGAGAGTTGGCACATAGATCAGGGGGTAAATCTCAAGATTCTCCTTCAGGCTCCAGGCAAGGCCTTGAAGGTGAAGCCAGTACAGCAAATTGAATTGAATACAGATCATTACTGAGGTAGATCATACTTGACAAACAGAAAAACAGAAGAGTAAACATTTGCATGAGAGAAGAAGGGAGAGAGAGACAACGGAGATGGCATTAAAGTCCCATTTCCTACGGGCTGTAACACAGTTAAATGTTAGTCATTATCAATTAGGCATAAGGCTTATCTGCAGCGCTAAATCTCTAATTCATTGTTTTATAAAGGACTGAACTAATTATCATTGTGAGCATAAATAAGACCAGCCATGCTGAGAGAAGAGATACTGTACGTACCAAACAAATGACTTAATTTCAGTGCTCGGAGGGTTGACAAATCCACACATTGGAAAAACCTCAAGAGGAATAACAATAAACTGCTAAATCCGTCATTAGCCGTGGAAATGTCAGCAAAAAACAATGCATTTTTATTTTAGCAGAAGGTTGAGTGGATTTTTTGAGTTGAGTTTAAGCAAATGGCTTGCACCATTGTATAATCTGTTAGATGACTTCAGTTAAGAAATCACAAAAAAAATTAACATATCAATAACCGTGTTAGTAAAAAAACGAAACCATTTTTTAAAAAAAACATTAATTTGGTGCATCCGAGTCTAGCAGAGAAACATAGCTGAAAAGCTCACTTGATATTTTTGTAATTGGCGCGAGGTGACGGCTGAAATATGAATCTAACGCCTCGATAGGAGGAGGTTGTTGCTGCAGTGTGAGTTTTGACTGTAAAAAAAAATCCCTTTACTGCTTCACAGCCATCGGGCTCAGTGTTGCTGCGTTTTGCTGGTGGTGGAAGTGGGTTTTATGAACGTGTGAAATAGAAGACGGCTGACACAAAGTGAGGAAAAAGTAGACAAAAGGGTATTGTACACCGAAAATTATGAGTTTGGAAAGCTTTGATGGTGGATCCAGTGTAAATGTATACACATAACTTTCCACTTAACATGCCAGACGGCCCATATATTCCACATAATAGAATGTGAGGAAACCATTGTTATACCTCTCGAGAGTGAGTCGAGGGTCACAAGGTGCTAATGTACAGACTGTAAGCTTTTGTGAGGCTTGTAAAGCTGCCCGGTGTTAGGTTCCCAGCACAGTTTCCGTCTTATTCTGACCAAATTAAATTCATGACCCACCAACAAGCTGTGTACTAGAGGAGTCCAAACTAGAGGAGTCCAAACATTTCCTCCCGGGGGGCCACATGGAATAAAAAAAGGATGTTATCCCAGGCCATTTAAAAGACTTCATGTTTTAAGCACATTATGCTGTGCAGTAGGATGATTTCATCACTATTAAGAGAAAGTGGCTCTCACATCTACGTAGAGACAAATTAACTGAATACTCATGGCGCCTAATCTGAGGCAGTCTGGGCTTTTCCAAACCCCTGTAGATCTCTGAAAGTGGAAGCTGCAGTTTTGTATTATCACATTGCATGTCAATAAGCTCCAACTGCACATCCTCCTATAATCCTTCCATATCGACAGAGAGCGAGTGGGAGAACAGTCCTTATCAAGGGAAACGGAAATCACTGGTTAAATTCTGTGATCAGCGATGTAAATCACATGTTTCTCAAAGGTCCCAGAGGTGTTGGCGTTTGAAAAAAAACTGGAGATAAATGCTGGCAGAGTTGGAAAGTGTGCAGCATTGCTCCTCAAAACGTTGGCGCTTCACAACTAATTGTTTCATGTGCATACATCTGCCACACAAACCCATCGTTTCCTTGCAAGCTGTTGTTCAGTGGGCTCAGAAGGCCAGTAATCGAATTTCCTCACAGGCCATTCAACACCCCCTCTGTATACCATGTGGCCATCGCTCTTCATGCAAATTTAGCCATATATTGTTGGACTTATGATTGTGAGCTTAGAGATGGATGACAAGAAATTATGCTACTTCAGGAAAGTAACAGGCACACTGTGCTTCCTGATATGCACCGGTAGACTGCATAATATCAACCAGTGAGTCAATTGGGTCAACAGTACTGCAGAGCTCAGCCCCACCTGCATTCCGTGCCCACACTGCATTAGCTTCCCACCTTTGTTCTGTGATGACTCAACAGATTTTGAGTTTGGCAAATTCAGATTTTTTCAGCAGCAGTACTTTCACCCAAGATGTAAACTCTCTCTCTCTATCTATCTATCTATCTATCTATCTATCTATCTATCTATCTATCTATCTATATCTATATCTATATCTATATCTATATCTATATATATATATATATATATATATATATATATATATATATCGAGAATATGGAATATATATAAAGTACAATTAATGGTACAGATGATGTCATAAATGCATAATAAATGCATTACACAGAATACAATGTTGGCTCTCATGGGGTCTACTTAGTTATCAGCCACTGCTTCATATTTGTGAGGTGTCACCAGTAATAAGCAGGGTACCGGGTTACCTCTGCCTGTGTCTGAATCCACATCTCCCACAAGGCCCCATTGGGACCTTCTACCTGCCAGCACCATCAATTAGCTTAACGCGAAATAGCGGGCCACAGGGAGAAGGGGACTCCTGGGTAGGAGCTTGGAGACACGACTGGCCTGTGGTATTTTCACATATACTGTGCCTCAACAACCAAAGAAGGGGAGCTGCATAATGTAATTCTTGCAGCCAGGTGCATATATACTGGAGCATGGATGGAAGCATGCAAGCATACACCGAGACAATGATTTTATATGGAATGCAATTCAATATTTCAAAACTCTGGTTCGAAAAAAAAAGCTGAAAGGACACATTTATTTCTTTACAAATGACGGAGAACAGAAGGAATACAGAATGCAGTGAAATTCACAAGTCTGGTTGACAATCAACTTCTCTTTGATTGAGTCAATACAAGAATAACCGCAAAACAAGACTTGCATCAGATTTGACTATGATTGCTGAGTTTTGGTCATTTCACATGAGAGATTTCTGTTTGAAGGGGGCGGGGCTCATTTATGAAAAGTTAACGTGACATAGTTCCCTTCAGTGGCTGACTCGGGTTGTCTGAGGGGGGGGGGGGAATATATTTTAAAAAAAGGCACCAGCTGCATGTGGTGGGGAACATTTTCTAGAATGTAGGGCGGCCTGTTTAGCGCCGCATTTTATCCACTTATTTTATCTAGGGCAGGTTAACTGGAAAATATGTAATGTGCGCGTGAAGGTCACGTGATCAGCCCCTCGCCTGCAGAGTCAGTTGAACAGCCTGCAGACTAAACACTGCGACCCACATGGACTCACCAGTTTTCTGTTCCCTCCTCGTTGGCCAGCGGGTGAAAATTTGCAAGTTGAAATCGACAGGAAGCCGGAATGTTTGAAATTTTTAGTTTTGGTTGTTTGGGGGTGAAAAATGAACCCACACAGTCATCTAAGAAACTTCTGTACGACGTACCTCAGGTCGCCTGAGTCAGGGTTCAATCCCACGTCTCGAGGTCACTGGTCGCTGTCCTCCACCACTGAACCGTCTTCAGGGCCGATCGGCACAAAGAACCAGAAGAGAGAAAGAAGATCCGATTGAAGCTGCAGAAACTTCGCCTTCATCGACCGAGAGAAACAATAGTTTACAGACTGAAACCTGTTCACACTGAAACACGATCACACAGACAGTTCATAGTTCCGACTGAGATGCATTTGTATAGGAATCAGTTTGGGATCACGTTTCAAACCACCTCCTTTGGATCCCATTTGCAACTTTCAGATATCAATCGGGATACAATCAGAATATGGCAAAAAACACATTTGACCTGGCTGTCTGCAAAAACCTGGAGAGTTGAGACAGCTCAGAAAGTATACACAGTCTGAAGGATGTGGGTTCAAATCCCTACTGGATTGTTTTCTTTCGGTCAGCCCTTAAGGTTTATCTTATTTTGAAAGGCCTATCTTGAATGGGTGGAGCTCTTTTGTTGAACAGAGCCTAAATTCATATTCTCTCTCTCTCTCTGTGTGTGTGTGTGTGTGTGTGTCCGGGCACTCATTTGAAATGAATGACTCAGTTGCTCACTTTGTCTCTAGATGTCACTGCCGGTGTGAGTGTTCGGTTATAGAGGTTGTCACATTCGCTAACAAAGCTGGACCCTCGAAAAGGTTCCTGTCGGATATCTGCTGAAAACAGCATGTGTCCAGACAGGCTGACTCAGAATCAGTTCTAAAGGTTTAGCTGGATGTGCAGCAATGGGGTCAGGACGGACTGCATGAATTTTTTTGAAGTTCCAATTTCCTCACAAAAACTCGAGTGCTTTAAAAAATGCTGCTTTAGAGTTTCCAGGAAATGAAATATAGCCAGTCAGAGGAAATATCCAGGGTTCGTGGTTTCACGAGTGTGATTTATAAAGAAAGAAGACGGTCGGGTAAGGCCGAGTAAAACTATTGCCTCAGTATTTCCTCATCCATTCCCGGTCCCTCCTTAGATTATTATTATTCCAATTAAGGTCCCGATATGTGAAGAGCTGGCCACCGTCACAGTACACTACAATACAAGGTGTGTGGTTTCACCCTGACATTGCTACTTTGATATGGCACCCTGCTGAGGTTGAGGAGAAAAGAGCTATTTGAAAAATAAAAGCCTTGCCAAAACTCAAAGTGATTTCTGCAAAGGAGAAATTCACAAACCCGAACACCTGAAAGCTCTTCAGAGCCAAACACAACGCTGTGTGAAGAGGCCAAGAGCGACTGCTGCTCTCAAGCTGATCATTGCTGCATCATGCCGTGCACCGAGAGTCTTCATGTGTGATAATAGGCTCAAGCGAACAGACTCTGGCGTGATGCAATATCTGTGCCGCAGCACTCACTAAGAAAGTTCATTTATTGCTTATATATGCGGGAATTTGAGAAAACCGATTGGAAAAACATGTTGACAGTTTGATTTATTTTTACATCCAGATTCATAAATGTAAGAGGATCAAATGATGACATAACTTAAACTGCCCAACTTGCTTTACACATAGAGATGTCAATTTTGCTCTGATAACCAAATCTCTCATGTTTCAGAAATGATTCCATAAAATCTTGCTTCATATGGAAATGAGATGGAGTTATTGTGGCAGACGACATATTTTATATTTGCATCGCCGCACCGTAATTCTAGAGCCCTCTGAGGATATCACACATCCCTGTGCGGGCTAACGACGGAGCCCATCCATGCCAAACACTATCAGCTGTCCAAGCAACCGGCGGGTGACATGGAACGAAGGCGACACTTACATCAAGGAATATTAAACAGAGGGCTCTGTGGCTCCAGCTCCAAAGAACTCTAATTCCATGTGGAGATGCAATATTAAAAGAACAAAGGCACTTACAAGGAAATGCTTAAGTCTAGAGGACACATCGCTTTGTTTATGAACATATTTAATGATTAATGCATGTGGTGTTAATGTAGATGGTGGGATGATCTGATGGTAGTTTTCGAAGCAATTATACACTCATACACTGTGGATAAGAACATAAATATAAAGGTTTAGCTTGTGAGGTGTGTTTGGGGGTCTGAGGAATGAAGTAAACACATTCTCAGGAGGACAAGAAGTAGAAAAAGGGCGATGTTCATGGATCGATTTGCAGATGAAATAGAAATGGCAGATTAGGGAAGCAGAACATTTGTTGTGTTTGTGTTATCACAGAGGAAGTCACAGGTAAACTCGTCTCATTATACGCTGGATTTATTGCAACAGTATACAGCTAATAGTCCAAGATGCTGTACTTTAATCGAAAGGGCTGCGATTGTTTTCATTATCGATTAATGGCAATTAGATTATTATGGATCAATCAATTACTGTTTAGTTCATAAATGAAATGCCGTCACATGTTGCAGAAGTCCAAAACCCAAATATATTCACTTTACCATCATCGAAGGAAAAACACAAGATTTTCACATTTAAGCAGCTGGAACCAGCAAATTCCGGCTTAAAAACAATTGCCAATTTCGAGGTTAGCTTGAATTCATGGTGTGTGAAATAGAACCCAGTGGTAATGAGGTTTCACTGCAGAAAAGTGTGAAATATAGATAAAAAAACTTAAACCACTCCTGCAGCATAATCCACCTCTTCGTTCTCCATCTGTGCACTCAATATGTTCCACTGCCGCTAAAGTACGGCTAAATAAACTTTGTTGCAGGTGTAGCTTGCACGTTAAACTGCCTACAGTGGTGGTCGTGGTCGTTTGCATCTGTGTTTGCGAACATCTTGTCGAAAAGGAAAGAAGCGAGAACAAGACGCATCGAACAGAAAATAATTGCAGTTAGTAATGCACGATATGTGCACCACCCGCTGAAAAAAAGAGGACACTATCTCAACTTGAATATGGCTGTACTGTACTACTGCTGTCACCAACTTGAAGGACATGCTGATGCAGGTTGAAAGGGGTCATTTTCATGCACAAAGGAGAGTGTGATTAAATCACCCAATTTAATTAATGTCGCCTCAAAGTTACATTAAAGAACAAAACTAAAATGCAATTAATTGAGATTGCCGAGCAAACTTCCATCCTGGCCCAGACTGCAGGGGAAGCAGACAGCTTCCAGGTCCACACAAACACACAAGCATGAAGTCGGAAGTGCTCCACAGCCTATTAATTGTCATTTGTCAAAAACAAATTCCGACTGGTCTGTTTGGAAGGTCTTCCAATAGCACTAAAGCAGACGTTGAGTGGTCATTACTCATTGTGATGGCAATGCAGTTACTGATCACACATGAAGAACATAAGGATATCTGTCTACACTACCATGTGTTAAAAGTGTTCCGCAGAAAAATCATAATTGTACCATGGTACAATTATGATTTTTTGAGAAAAATAAAAGAACATTGGTTCACCAGACAACAGCAGCGATCCCATTACTAATTATAATTGCTAAAATAAAATAGTCATACTTAGCAGATAAAATAAGCATTCCATTCAGCCTGGAAGTAGGCCTACCGCAGAGTACGTGGACAATACACACTGTCAACTCTATTATTCATGAATACAAACATATTCGCATCTTCTTGTGTGTATGGCCCCAGTGTGTGTGTGTGTATATACAGTATATATGGTTCTAGATCAGCCAGATAAAGAAATCAGAGAATCATGTGGAGATAAACCATGACTTAAAACAAGAAATGAACAAGGAAGAAACATTCTACTACAACTGCTATAATAGGTCTGTGCAAGTAAACAGCAAGTGTGTCAGCTTCAACCAATCACATGCCATCGGCAATGAACACGGCTGTTCACGAGTGTGAACCAAAGCCTGCAATTTGTTTTCACAAGTTTGCCTGTAGGAGCAGATCAGACTTTGCTAGAGCACACTGCCGGCCTTACTGTCTGTGGTTTACATACCGGTAGTTATAGTTTTGATATTAAGAATTGTAAAACCGTGTCTATGTTTACACCTATGTTTCATTTGCAGACTGCAGGATCATCAATTTAGGTTGTGATTAAATCAAAGTGCCTTATAACTAAAACATTACAACAAATCGACGTGACTAAAGACGACACGAAGCAACGTGCACCAGTAACAGAGCAAAAAACAAAGCAACAAACAGGAACACAGGTCCGTTTGACTTTCCTGCCTCTGCAGCAGGCTGCCCTCTGCTTTCCCAGCAAGCATGCTGAGGATATAGCCAGGTTGTAATTCGAATCCCCCCATGGGTGTTCACAGAGTAAAGCCAGGGCAACAACAGTACTGTGTTATCGGTGTCAGAGCCACTGGGTAGACTATATCAGATAAAGGCGCAGCGAGGTGGGGGCAAGGCTTTACCTTGAAGCAAAATGGGGTTACAGCAGTTCATACAGCAACAATCAGAGTACAGCAAGTCCTCCAAATGGACTGATGGAGATTGGTCTGTGCAGCGATTAGCTGATAGATTAGCAAAGCATGACATTTGTGCTCTGCCTGAACTACTACAATGCTCTCTTTCAGTCAGGTGTTCATGTGTTTAGTTGGTTTTCACGGCTCGGCAGTAATCTGTACTCCCTACCCTGCTGGCATGCTGAAAAGAAATGCTAACACCCCCAAACCCAGAACAAATAAGGTGGAGCAGACCAACAAGCCTTCATACCTAACAACACAGAACACAACCTAGACACAAGCCTACCTTCTCTTTCTATTCTCTTGGTTGGGGGTGCACACGTCTAATGATTTACACCCTTTATGTTTTAGTTTACCCCCATGCAGTGATTTTTTTGCAAATTAAATACACGATTTCAGTCTGACATTTGGGGAAATACTGTTATTCACATACTTGCTAAGAGTTACATGAGGAGAACCAGATTGCATACCTGCGCATGGAACCTGAGCAAACAGTCGATTAGCTTAGCATCTCAAGGAGTTATCAGGAAGTTATAATGAATGAGTGAAGATCAAGTGGTGGCGCTCCAAGGTGGCGCCCCATTCAAAATTGTATTTCAGACTTCTGCGTTACTGGACCCGTGAAGTCAAAGCGTTAAACATTTTCTCTGGCTGACTTGCTGTGACCTCCCGAAGACAAACAAATGGCATAAATACTTCGACTCCCCCAAGACGTTCCAAACTTTATTGGAATGGATCAAAATCCGAACATATAAAGAACCATTCGAGGAGTTTGTGATACCTCACACACAAATATGATCAGTGTTTTATAGCGGTTACGTTTTTAATCATTGTGTACTGGAAACAAATCTTTAATTATTGTATTTATACCTGGGTGTTGCCACGTCCACAGCGCTTGAGTGTCACTCATGCAGTGACTTCCTGTTGTCATTGTGTCTATCTCCAACGTAGGCCCATGTAACCTTGTTAAAATGAGTCACTTAATAAGACTTTATAACTTAGTAACTTGGTAATATATTGCACAAAATATTACACTGATGCTGCATCATCCTTCCTCGACGGATCTCTGTGTGAGCAGTTGGAATGGTATTTAAAACAACGTGACACCGTTCCACAAATAAGCAAAGACGTTTGCTGCCAATTCTGCTGTGCACAGCCAGCACGCACGCAGTGTCAAGACCAGACTTTTAATGCCGTGCGCATCTAGTGGCTCTACAGAGATAGCAACTCAGTCACTGACATCATTTGCTCTCTTTTGAACTATGAATTGACGAGCGCGATCACACGCCTGGCGTACCCTCCTCGGTGTTACTCCTGCAACTTGCACCCTCCCAATCATGAGACTCACTACTTCCAGGCAATTAGGAAGTGAACAGTACCGGCTTGGCTTTCGGCCACACGCAGACACTTCACAAGTTGCATTGTGTTTGTTGCTAGGGTTCCGAAACACCAGGGCATCGTAGGAAGGATGTTCAGCATTAGGAGACATTTGAGTTACCCTGCCAGAGAGGACGCCGGTGATCCTGGATAGTCACTCATTAAGCTAATTATCAGCGTGCACCTTATAGCTGGACTTAGAAGTGTGTTTTATATGAAATAGGATGAAACTGCTCATCCACGTTGTTGGTGATGTTGGAGTAACATGTATGAAAACTAACGAGAATGTAACTACACATAAAACTACAAAAGCAATAGAAACCGTGAACGGAAAGCAATAAAATCTGTCAAGTAAGACCTGAAGAAATAGCTGTGGAATTCCAGCATTTCATACAGCACAGATCCAGCATTTCTGCAGAGCAAACAAATGGATGAACATCCGTAGGCTGTCTACGTTGTAGTTAAATGTTATGTTGTTTATCTTCCTGAGACATGAGAGCTAATTATATTCTCCCAGGTTGGTAGATAAGTATACGCAGACCTTACAACCTTTTTATTCAGCCCAGATGAAATAATTGGACGGGTGTATTACAGTCCTGCAACAGCCACAGTTACCTTTTTTTTTTTTGGTCAGAGCATTTGATCTATTGATAGCTGTCGGGATGTAAAGAGAATTTCAACAAATATGAGTGTTGTGACTTATTGGCCCATGAGCGCGCAGGTTCGTGACGCTCACACCTTTGGTTAATCTTTGGTCGCTTGCTTCTTCCGTGGCGCTGTAGCTGTAGATGGCAGACTGTCGTTTCTTCTGCTGTGTCAGCACTCATGCAATATTTAGCATCTAGCTTATTGTTTTGTGTCGTGTAATTGAGTTGGTCTTTGTGGTAAGCACCATTACGTCTCCAGCGGTCCAAACCACGCAGAGACGCCGCACCTGTGTCGACTTGTTACTTGATTGAGAGCAGAGACCCATCACCTACATGTCAACGGCCCCCTTGTGGGGCAGCATGCTAATTCATCCACACATCAATAATCCAAATAAACAAAAGTGCAGCTTTCATAAATATGACTTGCTCATTTGCTACATTCACATCATGCTACGTCCTGCCAATCATCCAATTTTACAATGTTTCCCCTTCGATTTGCTTTTACCCACATTGAATATGCATGGCCTACTTTTAACACAAATATAAACATCACTTAAACTTACCCTGGATTTCCCTAAAAAAAAGCAGGACCAAAGAAACTCCACCCATGTTGCAAGACATCAGCACGGCCAAGGCACCTTGTCTGTGGAAATTAAGATAATACATAATTTAAGAGAACGTTTCTTAAAAGCTATCTAGCTATCTAGCATTCTGCTATCTCAATGCCAATTTCTAGGTATGCAATGGTACAGTGTAACCTTGTGCTTGGTGATAGCAGCTCCTCTGGGGTTGATAATGCAATACGGGCCATTAGTTTGTAATTGTTATTGGGATTATTTTTCAGCGTAGGTTTTAAATAATACGTTTTAAAAAGTTGTTTGTAGTTCTGTGGAGTAACATTGCATATGGAAACGACACGGTGCTGCTGAGTTCATGTCTTTCAAAATGCCATTTTCTAAAGCTCCACAAACCAAATGGTTTTACCTCTATTACAATGGGTTGGCAGCAGAACACTTTGAGATGTTATCTCAAAAACATTTTCAAGTAAAGCCTTAACTCGCTGCGTGGCCCCTATGACCTGAAGCATTTTCACACTGTGGGTCTGCTAAGGCTTCCTCTCTCACTGAGCAATATGTTCTGTTGTCACGTTCCAAAACATTTTTCCTTTGAAAGGTGAAAGGCTGTCAAATGTCCGTGGCCTTGTTTGTATTCAGCTTGATCAAATCAAAGTCACAAGAAAAAGCAACCACAGTGCTGTGAGCGTGCACGGACGCACTGAGAAAACCCCACACACTCCAGGGTGTTCCCCATTTATAAAATGTGAATGTTTATTAAATGTTGACAAGAACATTAAAACACAGTATCAAGATTCAGCAAAACAATCTATAGTACTTCACCAAAAAGAAAAGAAACAAAAAAACAGAGTTAGTTTCTGCGCTGGGACTGGAGGGAAAGGGAGGACTGAGGGCCGGGCAGAGGAGAGTGGTGCAAAAAGAAACAACAAGCAGAGCAATAAAGAGTCGGGAGCTGGGAAGAGAAGAGAGGGGAATTTAGGAGCTATGGAGTGAGGGAATTGGCAGCAGAGGCTAAGGCAATTAAGGAGGTACAGAGTAAGAGAAGTAGAAGGTTTGGGGACCTGGGGGATCGATCCGGGTGCTGATGCACCATAATGAGCGGGATAACCGGGAATGATTAGAGCCTCTGATTTCCGTCTTTTATCATCTCTTCCGTTGGAGACTTAGCAAGAGAGAGACTGCAAAGGCATCCGCTCAACGAAAACACAGACGGGGGCGGCCATGGCAAATCATACTTTACATTGAAATAACAAGGGAGCGTCAACATATACAGTGAGCACAGCGTTGTGTTGTTTCTCGGGGGGGGGGGTTTCGGGGGCACGAGCGCAGTTCAACACAGTACCAGAGGGTGGTGTCCACTCTTATGGGTTCACAATCACAATAAGTAATAGTTCATTATAATTATGTAAATCTCTCTGGTATCAACACAAATAGCATGGGGAGGCAAGTTTTACATAAGCATCACATTACTCCAGAATTCCACAGAGAGACACACTCAGCCTTCCGCTCTGTCGTCTGGCTCATGCACACGGGCATGTACAAACCGAAGCATGTGCATATATGTGTACACACACAGAGATGCTGTAGACGCACACATTTACACACACACACACACACACACACACACACACACCCTCTGTCTAGCACAGAGACACACGCACACAGACATTTGCATACGTTCACACACTGCTCATCCTCTTTGAGTGACCTCACACATTTCCAACCTTTACATTTGCTGTATCCTCTGACATTACCGTAATACTCTGTGCCATAAGAACACCAAGCAAGTATTTGTAACACATGTCCGTGCTTTGATGTTTGAAGAGAGGTGGCAGCAGTCCACCGAGACGTGACGTGTAGCTGTATGCACACAGCCGAGGTGCTGCACGCACGCACACACACACACACACACACACACACACACACACACACACACACACACACACACACACACACACACACACACACACACACACACACACACACACACACACACACACACACACACACACACACACACACACAGAGCAATGGGAGATCCTTCCTAGCACCGGAGGTGACAGAAAAACTCGCAGCTGTTCCAGCGTCAGGGGTATTCTGTGCAACATTGCTGTCAGCTGGGGCAACACCCTCGAGCACACATTCAAAATTGTCTCCCAGCGCGACGAGACTTTCCAAAAGCCAAGATAGTCAGAAAAGATCCCATATGTCCAGCAATGTGCGGCTAATGTGCAGCTAATGTGCCGAGGGGTTTCAAATCTCATCTCATGTTGTGCCTCCGTTTCTAGGATTTGTATTTGTGCTGCAGGTTTGAACGGGCATGTGCTTCAGGGTCAATCTCATTGCTCCTCTTCACTTGTATCCGTCCTTCTGTTGTTCAGGTAGAGGAAGGGGAAAACAAGTTCTATAAATACTTCTTGCTTCACTTAATTCTTTTTTTTTTTTTTTTTTTTTTTTTTAAGTCCATGTGCTTGAGTATTCTTTGTGTTTTAGCATAGTAAGAAAACAGCTTCACATGCTCTAAAAGTCATACACACTGTACAGTAAAATCTACAGATATTTTTTAAAGCTTTTAGTACATCAAAAATAAACTCGATGAAAAAAAAGCTTCAAAATGAAAAAAAAATAAAAAGAGACGGAAAATCAGAAATGCACTATTTTCTGCCCACAGTTTGCCTTTGTGCTTTTTCCTCATAACACGTTTTTTCTTTTTCAATTATTTTTTTTTTTGCCATAACACATTGTAGAATCCCTACTCAGAAGAAAAATACAGCGATTGAGAGCATCAAATCTTATTTTACAGCAACTTTCTCCCTCCCTTTGCATGACAAGAGAAACTGTGTCACACAAATGAAACCCATTGGAATCACCCAGAATGGACGGGGGGGGGGGGGGGGGGACGGGACGGGGGGGGACAAACCAAAGAGGTGAGAATGGGGGGTTGTTTCCTCGACAGGTCCAAGAAAATGAGATCAACTGGGGGAACAATGGCGCAATATGAGTTTCCTCTTTCATTCTGTGATCTCCTTCAAATTGTTGTCAATGTCTTCCCCTTCCTAATACACGCACGTACTTTACAGTCTTTGCTATTTCACGGTAACTACAGCACCTAAATGGAGAGTGAAGGTATGCCAGCCATGCACCACGTTTAGTCTGTTGGTGCTAAACATTGTAGTCTGTCGAGACGCTCCACTGAACTCATGACAGGAAATTGATAATGTTGGAGAACTCTGTCTGTCTCTCTCTTGTCGAAGACACACACACACACACACACACTTGCAACACACGCACACACACATACAAAGTGCTGGGTTACCATCTGTGAATGCTGCATCAGTTGGCCAGTACTCAGCTGGCAGGCAGATCAGACAAAGTGCCCAATATGCTTCCTAATGGCCCAAGTCAGATGAATGAGATCCTCCGTTGTCTCTTTCTTTTTCTCATTTATCTTTTTTTATCCTTTTTGCACCTCGGCGTCTTCCACTTCCTCACTCCCCTTTGATTCACTCTGCCCCCCCCCACCCCCCCTTTCATTCGACTAATTCAACTCTTGTCAGATCTTTTCCTCGTTCTCGCCGTCTCCGTCTCCCACTAATTATCTGAGACCCCGCACTTCTTGCCACTACCCTGCTGGGTCGTGCTCACACAGATCAAGGATGTAAATGTGAGGTAGTGTACCACTGCGCTGTCCCTTCTCACTGGTGAAACTCTGGACTTCCTTGCAGAGGGGGAAAAAGGGGGAATTTGTATCTCCTTTTTACATTTAGTTAAGGGTTTCTTTCTACTACATTTGGAGCAGCCCTCTCCGTTCACAGATTATACAGCAATGGGCAGTGAGCCTGAACCGCAGTCGAAGTGCCATGGCAGCACAGATGGGAGGTCAGAGTTACATGTCAGGAGGGAACTACTGGTGTGTGGTTCTGCAGGCGATGCTTGGACCACCACGTCAGACTGAGTAAATCTAGCGCAGTGGACTGTGGCTTCGCAGCTCTGGTATGCTGCTTTCGTGAACTGAATGATCAAAAAAAAAAATATGCATGGTGCTTATGTTATTTTTTTTTCAACAAAAGCGACCTGGGGTAAGGATAATGGTAGCCAGCATGACACCAGTAGCTGAGTGATGGAGGAAGAGGAGCAAAAAAAGGGAGTGAGACATCGGGAGGCAAACAACAGAGGCAACTAAACTCAAAGTGAATAAACGATATCAAGACAAGCAACTCCGCCTAGCTGTCAGAAATTGTGGTTTGTAATGTTTGAAAAAACTTTTTTTTTATCTCCTTCTTCCTTTCTCATTTGTTCTCCGGGTCGCGGGTAGGCCGTATTTTCATCTCGGAGAACTTGAGGGAGTACTGCCAGCCAGTCCAGGAGGACCACTCGATGCCATCGGCATAGGAGGTGTGCTGGCCGCGCAGGTACTGCCCGTTAAGGTTGGCGGTGTGACAGTTGCGGTACCACCAGGCACCATGGTAGAAGGAGGCGCAGTTGTTCTCCGAGTGGTCGTTGTCCCGGTCTTTGGTGGTGAACTTCATCCCGTTGTGCTTCAGCAGAGAGTCACCTAAGGCGGGGAAAAGATATGCGACACAAAGTGAATGTGTGAGTACAGATATAAAGATGTAGGTTTATTTAAAAGGAATGATACAAGCTCTCATAAACAAGTGCAGCAGGGAGATAGCACAGCTCTTGCACCTCCTTTGCATTTTTAATTTATATCGGTCTGGAATCAAAAAAGAAGACAAATAGGCAAAACCCTATATTTGTGTCTTTCGCCGACATATTCTTGGATCTGCAACGAGAAACCAGTAATTAGATAAATCCACAGGAGATCAACTTCAAAATAGTATAGGGCATTTCAATTCATCGTTTCTATAAACAGAGGGAGATGAAGAATTAGGCTCCCCAGTTCTCCAGAGTATTGCTTCTCATTATCCAACGCAGGAAGTCAGACGGCTTTGTGGCCAATTTATCACAGGTTCCGTGGTGACCTTTTTTATCTTCCACTTCTTAATGACGCACACCCAGAGATTGCATCAGCATGTCTGTCAGTTAACGGACAGAAATGTTGAAAGAGAGGAGAAACGACACGGTGAATGGACTTCATCACATATGCTGCGATCATTCTTTCTATGTTTATCTTTTAAGCATTTTTGTAACTGGTACGGAAAAGCATGAATAACAGTGACAGGGCATTCCTGCAACCTGTGATCATGATGTAAGACCACTGCAGGCAAGTCGAATCGCCTACAGTACGTGCCCTTAATCGCCGTCTGCCGGGCAAGTCTGATCCGCACAATCAAATTGCCGAGCTGAAAATATCTCCTCACTATATAAAGATTTCTTACTGGCAAATTCTCCAAATCGATAACGGCTTCACAAGCCATTGCTCTAAGAGGCTTACGAGTAAAATGAAAGCAACGCCCTCGCAGACACTGCGGTAGATCTAAGGTTTTTTGGCAAATGGATGTTCAAACAGCTCATAATGTTCATTGAACTCCCCATACCTCCACTGCACTCTCTGTCCTTTCCTTTCTCAGGCTTTCTCAGGCAAAGCAGGCTTCACACTGCGACCAGAAGTGGATAGAAGGACAAAGCTGAGAGCAGAATGAAAGACGGCTCACCAGCAATCAGGTGATGGCTAACAGCCCGTCAGGGCTTCAAACAACCCTTAATTGCTCAGGATGTGGCCGCCCAGCTTCTTACCCCCTCACTCCGTCCTATACACTGCTCTCCATTTGGCATTACCATGGTAACAAGTCAGCCCGGAAAAGTATTCTGACAGCCATGTCTGATATTAATGCTGTGTGCTGCTCGACATTAGGAAAAAATGAGACAGTGGGGGAGAGAAGAGAAGAAAGAAGCAGCAGCTCAATGGCAGCGACAATGGTATGATGTCCAGGGGGTGTAGACAAGAGGAGACAAACCCCCCAAAAAACAAAAACAGAAGCACTTAAAGGCTCATTTGCAACACGCTGGATGTCACCTTGGAGGCATGGAGGGGGGAGAGGGGGGGGCGTCCTCCTCTGATGTCCATTAAGACCCATGCTGCTCCCAGCCCAAATGAGCGTCAGCTGATCGGAAAGCAGCCACAGCAGAGCAAAATACTACTAATAATACCAGCACTCTGCCTGGAGGGAGGCCAAGGTGAGAGCGCGAGCATCCTGAGAGAGTTTGAGTGCCCTGAATTTGACTGGATTCAAATGTCCAACAGGCAGATGAGTTCGAGGTCAGGCCACGCTGTGGACAGGGGACCAGGGGCATTACAGGACACTGTATCTGGGGAAAAAGCTGTTACACACACAACACATTCTCTTTTTGTATCTTCCCTACTCCCCTGTTACCTTAAATACCTGTATCCTCACTTCTATTTACCTCTCTCCTGTTACTTTCCACATCTGTCCCCGCTTCATCCCCCCCCCCCCCTCTTCCTCTCCACTCCTTTTTCTTGCCCAATCTCTCATATCTGTCCCCATTCTCTCTCTGTGTTCTCGGAGCAGCGCTCCCCAAAGGTTCTTTAAATTGCTTCCTCGTTTCAACGGCTGGTTTCTGTTTACGCTGCAGGTCAAGCAGTGCAATTAATTGGCGGTAATTTAATCAAGGTGACAGGTAGCTGGCTTGGGTCTTAAGGTTGGGGAGCAGAGACACAGTCCCTCTCCCTGTGCAACTGTCTGCATGGTTTAACAAGTAGGCACATCTACTGAACTGTAAAAATTAAATTATTATTTCACTATGAGGGGCATAGACTGGAAGTCGTCTGGAGGTTTCAGCCACTGCTGTGACTTGTGCATTCACAGATTAATAGAAAAACAAATGTAGAAACAGAGTTAAAATTACAAGCACAGGAAATCTTGTAAGCAAAGTCTGACTAGCTCACAGGGCTTACATACCCGCATTGCCAGAGTAGTCTCCCACAGTCAAAGGATATCCATCATCATCAGCGTCTACTGAGAAGAGGCCGACTCCAAAGGTTCCATACTGGGCATAAGCGGTGCTATTTTCAAAGTCCTCCAAGTCGATACGCAGCTCATAGTTCCCCTGGATGGACAGGGCATGGATCTGCTTCAGCCCTGCAGGGAAAAACGATTGAGACACAGACCAAAACAATCCATTACAAAGTACTGCCGTTGTTCTCAGCAAACAATTTAAAGCCATCTCAGCAGCCTCTCAACGCCGTACATTTTCTGGAAATAAGATGTAACATGGTTTTTGGCCCATTTAGAGTCTCCCACTGAATCTTCTTTCTCTGGAAAACAAGATTAGAGTTTCTTTTCAAAAGTGCGCGGAGTGTCTGGCGCTCACAGAACTGTTTGACATGAGGCCGGAGAGACCAGCCCCTAAAAACTTTGCACGTGATTTGAAAGGAAGTCGAGAGACCAACTTCTTCACATTGGCACGCACTTTCAAAATTACAACTCAGACAATCTGTCACAGCAACAAATTGGTATCAGGGCATTTGCATCAACATTGCAAAATGTCTCTTTTGTGTTTAGTATGCTTCACAGATGTAGTTTCATCTCAATCTCACGGGAATATCCTAATCCTCTCTCGCCCACCTCAGCCTCATCCTGCTGGGTTAAAGCTCATCCATCGCCTGCCCCGAATGTAAATGATTGAGAATTTGTCTTTAATTGCTCTGAACTCGCCATGAAATGGTGCAGCAAGGATATGTTTTTAAAATTTTTTTATAGAATGTTATGTGTTGTTTAGTTGAAGTTCCAAAATAGTTTTGGGCTATTTTTTTTTACTGTGTTAAAAAAAAAGAAAAAAAGCATTTCTTCAAATAGAAGGGCTTTTTGAACCAACTGATTCTTATTCATTCAAATGAAAAGTTATTCATAATTCAAATGTAAAAAAAAAACAAAAACAAAAACGTCATCCCCCGCTCTGTCTCAGAAACATCAGAGCCTGTCCCCTAACACTTACAAGGATCCTTAGCTTGATTTAAAAGTTGTAATATCGAAGAGGAACATTTTACAGCAGGGTCAACAACATCTGTGGCCTCTTGGTAATGAAACATCCACAGTATGTTGAAGTCAAGTGTAGTCTGTTATTTTAAATGGACTCAAGCTTTTCTCAAACTCACTGATGAGTATTTCTGCTCTCACTACAAAACTAATCATGCGATCATTTCAGTTCCCTTCAGATCAGCTCTAAAAAAAACAAAAAAAAAAAACTGCTGTGCACTCACATTGTGTATTTACTAAAGCAATGAAATGATGGCTTAATAGGCTAATGGGATGTACTGCTCGAGGAGACATTACCAAAGAAGAGTAGTAGCATCTGGTCGGAGTTGTCATTAGCAGGAATAGGTATCGGTCTGATTGTGCTCAAGAGTTTCCTACTTTTTAAGGCAACACTAATTTGCTTTAAAGAATAATAAATACATATATAAATCCTCATTAACTTTTGATTGCACATATGTGATTAGGCATCAGATCCGAGCTCATTCATGCTCATCATTAGTCATGAATGGAAGAAGCACCCTTGAACTGATTTGCATATTAATGTATATGCTCTGCAATAACATTGTCCCTGCATCTTAATTCATTTTTGTTTCAGGAAAAGCATGTTTGTATGAATCCTCGATTGTGGGTCTATGCTTGGAAATCCCTTCCATAAGCCAAAGACGCACATCTAGTACACATCCACCTGTCTCAGCTATTTCAGATCCTAGTTTGCCACCGAACAGGTCTTTTAATTGTTGCTCAATCCTTTGGAGAGAATGTGTTAGACAGAAAGTGCCAGAAGGAAAAATGCTTTCCATCCCTTCTTCCTTGCCCCCTGCTGCTCTATGTTTCCCCCTGCTGCGTTGGACTGATGGTGCATCCCAGGGCAAGTTTCACTCTACCGAGCTGATCAAAGGCACGAGAGGGATTGTGTGTCAGGCGGAGAGGAGCGGGAGGAACTCAACCTGGGTGTCTTGAACGCAAAACTCAAGGCAGGAAGACAAACAAACAAACGTGAACTCAGCCTCAAGACTAAACAGCCTTCCTCCATGCTTATAAATGCACTCGATACGGTTGCAGTGTTTATTTGGGAGACAAAAAAAAAAAAACGCAAAAAAGTTGAAATAATACACCGATGGAGGGGCTTCAAAGGCTTCATCGTTAACACCGAAGGTTGGATTTGGAGCATGAAGAGGACGCTATAGGCTGCAATTGCTGGTTCAAGGTTTGTTTTCCTGGCACTCCTGTAATGTGAGTCAATGCAGCTGCACCGCACCACGGACGGTGATTTTATGAACCTGAACACTGTCATTTTACCTCCTACTGCAATCATCCCGCTCACAAATGAAACACAAATGGCATTGCCTAATTTGAATTCCGTCGTCGTCGAGAATTGCACTCCGAGAGCGCCTCGTCTGAAGTGGAGGGCTAATTTGATGACAAACACAGCTGAAAGAGACCCATTATTATGCAGACAGAAGCTTGCAGTCCGGGCCCCGGCACTTAGTTTAGGGTTTAATCTAGCCCAACGGGGAGGTTGATCCCGCTCTTTCCATTTTCACAGCGGATCAGAAAATTGGAGGCGGAGGATCAGTCATTCATACATTCACGGGCAGGTAACGTCACGCAAGTCCGCTTTCGCTTCATTCTTGCACAAGAATATCAACATGCGAGATACAGACACGGACAGGAAGGACGCACAATTCAACACATTTCTTCGCACGCACTCGGAGAAACAAAAATGGCTCATTTTCAGAAATACGTTTTGTCACCTAGTCCTTTGAGAAAAAGTATCAATCCACACAAACACCGAAGGGGAAAAGCACCCTGCAGTGATTTGACAAACTTCAAAAGAAAGACTTAGGATGTTTTCTCTTTCAGAAAAAAAATAGAGAGGAAAATACCAGATGCAACACAACTCTATTTAAAGACTCTGCAGCTTCCAACTGTATTTACATAACTCTTATTCAGACGCTAATTAAAGCCCCAGAGAATCTCAGCCAGACTCTAATTCAGAATAATTAAAGCGGAAGACAAGTGGAACAACAACGGAAACTTCTTTGGTTAAAATCTAAATGCTCAGGTGTAACTCCCTGTTAATTAAATGCTATTGTTAGGTTATTTAAAATGGGTTCTAATACAAGGGAGACTTTTGAGGTGTTTTGCTTCAGAATTAACATGCTGATTGCTCCGCTGGGGAGAGACGCTTCTCTCTTCTCACTCATTTGCCGTTTACGGGAAGCTTAGCAGAGAGTCCAAAAAACTTGGGTCCTCCTACGCGCTTTAGGATGGCAATTGGGGTCTGCCTTCTTTATTTCTTCTATTCTGACTGCTTTTACATCTTATTACGGGCAGATTACTTTTAATTGATTGTTTTGATTGTACGGTCTACTTTGTTTTGAACTCTGCAGGACAATAATGATAATAATAACCACCATAATCATGATGATGATATTAATATTAATCATTGACAATAAGATATGACATTTTTAATATTATCAGTATTTTACAAGAAGTCTTCATTCACTCCTTTAGGTGTTTGTGTGGATTGATACTTTTTCTCAGAGAAACAATATTCCAGCGTCGTAGTTTCTCTGAATGTGTGTGAAAAGGTGTTGAACTTTGCTGATGTGTGTGTGTGTGTTTCCTGCATATATATATATATATAACAAGGCCGAGAGTCTACCACCGTGCTAGCGGCTTGTTGAGGCTGTACTTGATGAATGCTAAATTTAGCATGGTAACACACAGACACTAACAGTGAGAACGTTTACCATCATCACTGTCTAAGTTTGGCGTGTTGGCATGCTAACTTTTGTTACTTAGTATTACAGCATGTCTTTGCACTGGCTTCCTGTCCAACAAAGAATTGACTTTAAAATCCTGCTGTTGGTTTTCAAAGCACTGAATGGTTTACATCTCTGATCTGCTGCTACCTTATGAACCATCCCGACCCCTCAGGTCGTCTGGGACCGGTCTACTTCCTGTTCCCTTATGAACCATCCCGACCCCTCAGGTCATCTGGGACCGGTCTACTTCCTGTTCCCAGAGTCAGAACTAAACATGGAGAAGCAGCATTCAGTTTTTCTGCTCCACACATCTGGAACAAAGTCCCAGAAAGCTGCAGGTCTGCTGAGACCCTCAGCTCCTTTAAATCAAGATTGAAGACTTTTCTGTTTGCTGCTGCCTTTAATTGAACCACATTCAATTAATATATTAATCAATTTCCTGCATTTCTGCATTTTACCACTGCATTTTATTTCTTACACTGTTTTTTTTTTATGTTTTAATGAATGTTCTTAATCGTTTTTAAATCTCCTTTGCCTTATGTTTTGATGCTTTTAATGGTTTTAAGTGAAGCACTTTGAATTACCTTGTTGTTGAAATGTGCTATACAAATAAACTTGCCTTGCCTTGCCTTACAGTTACACACAAAGTACAGCTGGGGCTGTTGTTGCAGAAAGGACCCATGCCTCATTGTTGCCCATGCCATCCAGCACTTCAAATAACAACTAGTGAATGGGTGGTAATCTTCTCTGAACTTCTTTCTGGATAAAACTCCATATTACACAAGCAGCACAGCACCATACAGGAATAATTACTCAATGTCACCTAAAAGGAAGATTAATAACACTGCAAAAATCAGCATCTCATTTTGAACAATCAATGTGTTTACTGATAAGGAATCTCATTTAGAGTGAGGCTGATTAACAAACACGTCGATGGGGCAAAAATCTTTAAGCCTTCTTTGGTATTAAATCATCCGTGTCATTATGGTCTCCTTCACAATACAGCTACAACAGAGCTGAGGGCTGATAGGCTGTAGTGCAGTCCCTTTGTCCACTGAAAGCAAAACAACATCTTCATCGTGTCCTTTGTGATGACTATGAAGCACTTCAGGTGGCAGAAATACAAAGAGCAGCCTCTCTTCAACACATGAAAAGCAGGCCAATCTTACAATTTCAATAAAAATGATATATATCTGCAATTACCTCATTAAACTAGGCCATGGTAATCCATGCCTCATTTTCTGAGGTTCACAGGAAAGGGGACCCATTTAGCTTGTTTAGAACATGAATACGGTAATTTGTCATTTTGATCTTTTATTCATTCCAAGAGGGCATGCTGTGTTCTCCAAAGACACCAAGCTGAAGCCCTCCATTGATTAAGCCATTACCACCGGAGACTCCTGCTCCTTTAACGTGATTTTACAGTTAATGAGACTGACATCAATGACTTGATTAAAAATGGAGAAGACCTCTGCGAGATGTCTGTGATTCTGCTAAAAGGCCCAAATATTCATGATTTATTTGCTCTTATTTGAAAAGTATGTAGGGGAATGCATTGGAGGCTTTTCAGAGACGGGTTACAGTCTCAGCGTAGTGCAGCACTACAGGGCATAAAGGAAAAGAATGGAAAAACAGATCTCTAAACCCAACAGAGAAATGATTACACTTCTCTCTGCCACTTGTGACATTTCTCAACGTTAATTATTCATCATGCTTTGCTCCCTGTTGCTGGGGGGCAGCTCCTGAGACTGTTTCAGCTGAAAAGGAGAAAAAGGAGCAGCACTCTTCCATCTCCCCCTACCATAGCTCAACCCCTCCCTCATTTTGTCTCTCTTTTTTTTTCCTCCATCTCTCCCTCTTGCCGTCAAGCTCTTCTACTCACAGATTGTTGATGGGGAGGAGTTAGAAGGGGATGGGCTATTTCCATAGTCACAAGGACAGTTGCTGTGCCCTTTGCCATTGGGGTTCTGTGAACGCACGTCTGCTGAAAGGCTTGCCGTCGTCGGCTCTTAAGGAATAGAATAGGCTCCTCTTGTCATGAAAAGATAGGAGCGCAGGGAGAACAACAGAGACAGGTGTGTGCTGAATGTGCTGAACCCTTGCTGCTCCCCCGGAGCAGACGATGACACAAAAAGTAAAATTACGTTAAGATTAACTGTCTCACGTCTGACATGTCTACCTCTGTTTTTTATAAGTTTTCTTTAGCAAATTCCTATTTTCCCTTTGTAAACTTGTGTCATTTATCAGTAAAAAGGAAAATACTATTGTTATTATGAGTTCTAATGTTTGCTATATGGAGGGATAGTTTTAATGCATTTTTCCTTTGAAGTGTAAGCTCCTAATCCGCCTCGCACAAACATCCATAACTTGGAAAGGTCACATCCTTACTCACTCACATTTCACTTTGAATGGTGAACGCTCAGACGAGCAGTAGATCAATCGAGATGCGGCCTGTTATGGGCGCTAACAAGGTCCACGTTCTTTCATGCTCGTTGAGAAATAACAACAGTGAGTTTCGGGGCCGCACTTCTTTTTGCTTGGCTGGTTGGTTTGCACTCGTGCACACTCGAGCGACCTGCATTCGACTGATAGAACAAGAGCATACGAGGCTGATTCCACTACATTCAAAAGCAGTGAGATACAGAATATTCTTTCACTGAATGAACATTTTGGCGGCACTATTTGTTCAGCAGCGAACGCGCGGTGCCGTTCCCCAGGCTGAGTCTAATTTGGGAATAATGATCTTGGGAATGTTTGTTCACTTTGCCCACAGCGCCCTCATTACTGCTTTCAGGAGTCACTTGCTTCATCTTTGAAGATAGATACATTTAGCGATATATTATTAATACACATTGTTTCCTTTGAATCCTTATGGGTTTCTGAAGAGACTAAAGCTCGCCGAGCATTTTCACTGATTTAAATCCAGCAGCTTCAATGGGAGTTTGTCTCACTGTGACATAGACGGAGGAGGCTCAGTGTGACTGCAGGTCTGAAGATGTGCCATGAACGGTGTGTAGGATGACAGCCAGAAGAAGGAATTATACAACCAGACAGATATGTTAATACGATAATCATGAGTGCAGTAGAACATATTTGGGCTTCTGTTCATTACTTTTCATATTCCAGGCCAAATGGCCATATTTAAGTGGGCAGTTTGTGCACACAAAGCTATACAGCACCACAAAGGCAGACAGCCGCTGAAAGCAAAGTTGTTTTTGCGGCAGTCCGGATGAGCTTTTAAGTGACAGAGCGAGACAGTTATTATGTCGGTGTTCTAATGCAAGGTATAATTAAATGTTAATCCACCACAAAACACGTGTTCACTGTGCTTTAAAATTCTCCTCCTCCATCAGGGACAGCTCCAACTGCAATACAATTATTCTAAGTGGCTGGAAGTATTTTGGAGGTTTTTATCTGCTTAGAGCAGCTAACTTATTCAACTTCTTATTCATCCCCGTTTGCTACATTTTTACCATTTATCTGACACTTTTATCTTTGGTTTATCAACTCCCTTTAGCCATCTTTTTCAACCATATATACATTACTGCCGTGGCGGGCCGTGCATGTCATACCTGGGCCTTCTGTGCTGTCCTACTGAGCTACGGTTATTTGTTTCTATTGGTGTAATAATACACGTATTCGTATTAAACCGTTTGGGTACGAGGCTTACGAACCGAACAATACGTTTGAATAATACTCGTGCATTTGGAAAATGCAGAAGCTTAAATTGTGGGAAATATAATGTTTTCGTTAGACTGCGCTCACGTAACAGACAACGGGATGTGTGACCTTTTCAACCCGGAACAACAACAAAAAACCGAAATAACCCCGCGATGACGGGATGCTTCATCATTAACGGACAAGTCAGAATCAATGTAATTAACACAATGACAAGAACCAGTCACATAAAATTGTCACGCATGACAAATAAATTCGCCGGCCGGCTGAAACACCGGGCTGAAACTCTCCTTAAAACAAGCTCTGCTGGAAGCAGAGCAACAGAGGAAGACAGGAGCTGTGCAATGAAAGAATAAGATGAAGGGGAAAAAAATGATTCAATTATAAAATAGCTATAACTTTGTGATTCTGATTAGGCCAGCAGAGAAGGCTTAGCTGGCCCTGACGGCCCACCACTGCATTACTGATCGCTCACTATTTCAAATATTTACCTGTCAATTCATTACTTGTATCTACCGGTCAACCTTTTATGTATCCAGCTATTTCTAGCTAACTTTTAGTCTCTTCTCTATTTGCATGTTAAATATTTGAAAGTCAGATCGTATTTTTCTACAGGTCTATGTAAATCTAGACGTCGTGGTTGTGAATCTCTTTCTCACCGGTCAATGCTTTCCATATTGTGTCACACTCGGGGAAGTTCACAAACCACAGCCTGTTGCTGTTGAATTGTTGAGAATCTGTGTGTGTGTGTGTGTGAATGTTATTTTCAATGAGCTGTGCAAACAATGCGGTGTTCTTTGACTACAGCTCAGCTCTGCTCATTTAAAAATGAACTCTGTTT
Source organism: Lycodopsis pacificus (assembly GCA_028022725.1). NCBI lineage: Eukaryota > Metazoa > Chordata > Actinopteri > Perciformes > Zoarcidae > Lycodopsis > Lycodopsis pacificus. The sequence goes on from CM051707.1 coordinate 4,779,820, forward strand.
TAACTTTCTCCTGCGACTGAAATCTCTCCGCCAGCTGTCGCTGCGTCTTCTGTCGCACCACGTCTCCCGGCGCTCGTTTGAAATGAATGACTTGCCGGTCACTTTGTCTGTTGTTGCTGCTGCCAGTGTGAGCTCACAGTAAGACATGAAGGAGGTGACACGTTTGCTCATGTTGCTTGTGATGTAGCTTGAGCGGGTTATTCTCATGTTTGTACTGTATGGGTCAACTGTATGAAGACACTCATCTTGTTTATTTGAAAAGCTTTTCATCCTTCGTACACGATCTTGCATTTCTCTGTCACGATAATAATTGATGAGCGGGTACATTATTTTAATAGATGGGGACAGGCAGATGTTATTGTAACAGAAAGATGCAGAGCTAATTGGCAGTTTACAATGATGAATAGTAGCGATGAGGCTTGATTAAAACTGATTCATTTACCCCTCCAACTAACATTTCTACCAAAGAATTATAGCAACCAATAACACATCAAGACCACACACACACACACACACACACACACTATAATTCATCGCTGACTCCCTCCATGTTTATTTCCTTCTCAACAGCTCAGCATTTCACCGGTAAGATCCACGTGGAATTTCCTCGTGGGACTGTTATGATATATTATGTATAATACATTGCCTTTGCTCCAACAATAATTCATACAGACATATTTGAGCACAGAAGAGGATATCAAAATGTCAGCTGTGACTATGCAGTTGACAGAGATTACGGATGGTTCTACTCAGAGAAATGGAATAGGAGTAGAATGGATATTCCCATTCAACTCACAGCAAGATGGTCAGAGCGGCGGCCATGTTTTATGTGTACCGTTGCCATTGCAACCGTTGTAACGGGCTAACTTCCATTGAAAACTGAGCCGACTTACAGCAAGTCGGGGACTCGCAAGGTGAGGTTTGCAATAACGACTAAAACGAGCCGTGGAGTAGTAATGTTACGAAGCACAGACACCCAGAGTGGATGAGAAAAATGGAACAACTCCACGCAATCTCCGCACCACTGTCATAGCTCAGGAAAAGACATCGCTATCGACAGATGAGTGACAAATCTTTTCTAAAAAATATCACAATAACAGCTTCCAATTCATCGATATTTTATATGCATGAGGTTATCGCTTTTCTATCGATAGTTTACAGAGTGGCTGACGTTTTTATTCCTCAGAGCACTTCACTGGCGCACCTCATCGTAAGTGTCTTTCTGAGAGTATTTAAATAACAGCGTGGGTAAGTGAGCTGGATGTCATCCTATTGGTCCACTCCAGATGCTCTTCAAAAGCAGCAACGTGCCAAAGTCAGAAATCATCAAACCGGCTGCTGAATACCCAGGCAGAGCCAAGCCAGCTATCGTGTTTATTCCAGTCGAACTGGATTCATTTGTTAGTGATGATTGGAGCAGGTAAGACACGGGTGACACAACAAATTGAAATCTCTGAGGTCATGCCGATTTTAATGTTGGCTAATGTCACATACGATTAATCTCTGTGATGCTAGATAGAGCAGATTGATGTCGGTATTAGATTCCAGGTTTGCATTCAACCTCTCGCCTTTGAGAAACTAAATGCTCCCAAATGCCATCCACAGGGCAAAATAAAGGAGGCGATTTTTGCTCAAGTGGCAGGATGTGAGTCATAAAATCGTGAGAGAGAAGAATGAGAGCCAACAACCCATCACATCTGATATCATCAGAAATTAACCTTCGGGGTGGAAAGACTGAGCCAAGAGTGGCGAAGGGAGCTACAGAGGGAGAGTGGAGAGAATGAGAGGCAGGCAAATGCAGAGGGAGTTGGCAGGCCTGTAAGGCTGTAATTCAGGGAGAAGACCACATTAATATTTAGAGGCGCTCTCAGGTAAAACAAAATGAGCTCCAGCTGGAATGCCGCAGTCACACAGACACACAAAGCTTCAAGGTTTAGCGGTAGAAGACACAATTTTCTGAGGTAAGTAAATTTGCTTGAAAGAATGTACATTTTGCAATAACAGGCCTCATCACACGGAACAGGACAGGAACAGAAAAATCCACAAGAGGTCTTCATGTTTATACAATTTCAAACCTGATCTAAACCAGGCCCATGGAACATCCACCTGAACCCGAAGTCAATAAAACATTAAAAACAGTCAGAACCGATCCAAAATAGGCCGACAGATAATCCAAAATATGGTCCAGAGAGAGAATACAAACACTGGTAGCAGCTTGATTCACCATTAATTACTAAGCAGCCGTGGTGCAGGGTGAATTACAATGTTGGCGAACCCTTTTAATTTCCTGTCTGCCCTTATACCATCAGCTTTTCAATACAAAAACATCAGCACCTGTTTAGCTAAACTTCATGGTGAAAATGAATGTGAAAAAAAAGAAAATCACATTCGCCCCTTGCAATTATTTTAATCACTTGGGTATTAGACAGCTGGACCCCGGACCCACGTCAGGACAGAACCGGACCTGACTAATGTATTTCGGTACAAGGTCGAGTTTTGATAAAAATCGAGAGAACCGTAAAAGACCTCTACTACCTCCAATACTCGATCTGCCCTGATGGGTTGAGGCCTTGGGGAGGACTGGTAACAAATGTGGAATGCATTAAAAGGATTGCTGAGCAGCAAATCTAACCGAGCAGAGAGGATGTGTTGGTTGAGAAGGAAAGACACCGACAGAGAGGGAAAAATAAGGGGAGAGAGTCGACCCGGAGCGATGCGTGATGAGCATGGAGTAGAGATGCCACGAAGACTTTGATCATGGGCACATAACACCATTAAAGCTAGGCAAGGGCAGTGTCTCGCTAAGCCCCACCTCCTGTTCCAGGGTCAAAGTAATGAGGGGCTTTAGATAGAGAGAGAGAGAGAGAGAGAGAGAGAGAGAGAGAGAGAGAGAGAGAGAGAGAGAATGTGTCCGAAGGGATACACATCTTCAGACCCTTCAGCGCCGTGTGCCTGTAATGAGGTAGCTAAGAGTTTGCCACTAATTGAGCACCAGGCATCATTTGTCTTTTATGTCATGACACTCCATCAAATATCAGTATGGTCAGCAGAAGGACTTTTTCTCACTATTCAGTAGGGTGGCCGAGAAGTGTTGACCGATCGCGAAAGCCACGAAGCAAATGCAAAACTGGTGAGGTTATCGCTGCCCGGTGTGTGCGTGAAACACATCTAACTGGCAACCGGTGATCGATTCCGTTGTTGCTCACTTCTGGCTTTTGCATTGTGGATGTTATATTTGTGTTCGGATTATTTAATTTGTTCGACACATTCCTTGGACACTCAGCTGTGATTTAAGATCAAAATCACAAATTCCCTGACTGATGGAATAAAATGAGGTTAAAATAGAAGCTAGATCATTTTTTTTTTAAATCCTATTGCCATGGCCTTCAAAAGTTTATGGGTACACATGAACATGTCTATAAAGAGCTTTCTATAGAGGTAGTAATAATTACAAACATAGCACTGGGGTGAGAGAAGAGAGAGAAACATGCTTTTCACAGTCGCCCTCGCCTCACCCCTTATTTACGGTATTATTCACAATGCAGTAGCGCACAACAGGGATGCAATCCTGCAGATAAATGTGCTTCCAGTATCTCAGTGCCGAGGAGACGAGAGAGCGTTACAAATGATGAATTGTTAATCTACGTTGTTCTGGTGTCTAAACGTCTGACCAGGCATGAACAATGTGGCACTGCTCCGTACAAAGTACTGAAAAAGTGATACGTGTTATTTTTAATTGAAGGCCTTTAAGAAAACCATGATGGATGATGAAATGAATTATTACGTGAAACGTGAAAAGATGTGGCTAAAAGCTGCGTCTTTGGCACAGAGACATTTCTGAGTGTCATTAGGAGATCAGTCAATCAATCCTCAATATAAGCTTCAATCACCCAATCTGTGCTCGTTCAGCATTCCTTTGTGGGAAGATTCTGCTCAGACATTCTTTACAGCTTCAGGAAAATAAGATCCCTTCCCTCTTTCGAGGAGCTAAACTACCGTAGACTTTGGTGTCGGCACAAGTGGAGAGGTGTTGGACTACACCTGTAGGCTGGTGATGAGAGGCATCAAATAAAGTACCTCCCCGGTCCTGGTGGAGAGGGATACGAATTGCCCTGGTTCTCATACATATCGAAATTACTGGCGGAATTGCTGCAAATTGCAGCTATCTCCACTCCAGCAGTGCAATCTAGTGCAGATGGAGTGTCTGCCAGGGTACAGCCACACCAATCAGAGACAGCATACCCTCCTGAAGGAAGCAGAGCTGGAGGCTGAGGCATCATTGTAACAGCATCAGGGCTGATTGGCAAGACCTCAGCTGGCCGGCTCACTGGATCCCTGAACAGCCAGCATCAGTGTGTCGGACTGACGGAGGAGGAATCACACTGTTGAATAATTGATTGGATATGAATGCAGTATTGGAGGAGCTTTAACTGCAAACACTTACGTGTGCTCTAAATAATAGATTGCCTTGGGATTCAAGTCCTGGGCGATATTGTAGTTCATCTTTGTCTTTGTTGTGCAGGATATGGTATCATTTCATATATTCTTGCATTTCCTGACAGCTGGGTTCAACACATCTTAGTCAGTTCCCCTGATATGTTTGGATTTGCACTCTGCAGCTTGTGCTTTTACTTTCATCAACATATCAAGTACATGTAATGCGCATGTGCTCCCACTTGAAAGTCCCTACATGTAGTAGTGTTAAGGTGTGCTTGTAGAATGAGAGATCTCTGAAGCCTTTGTTCTAGAGACACTGTTATGGTGGAGAAGAGTACATGGAGTACATAGAGTACATAGAGTACACTTGTGATCAAATGTAACACATCCTCACGCATATTTGAATTATAAATATTATTCATTTCTCTGTTGAATACCGCTGTGCAGCAGAATGCATGTTGTGATTTTTAAGTATGAATCGTACTAAAGGGTGAACTCATGAAGTGAGATATAATGCTTTTTGATGTCGGTCGAGAAAAATGAGTCAGGAAAGAAAAATATTGTCTCAGAAATGTTGCCGTAAGTCACTTCAATGAGCACACAGACGGCGATATTTGACAAAGCACAGCACCCACACAGAGCCACTTGTCAAAGACCTCAGAGACCCATCATTTATCAGTCATATGCATTCATAGTGCAGTAGTATTGCTATTGTTCCTTTCCGGGGATTTTTGCTAACTGAATAGTCATTGACCATAATGTAATGCATAATAAAGCCATTTTCATGTGGAGCCACTTATTATGGCAGCGATTGTGTGAAACACTCGTAGAATTTTACACTGTGTCATATTGAGGAATTAAACATAGTGTTAGCAAACTGCTGTGCTTGTGCTAACCCATGAAAATGGTTTCTCTGGATTATAATTATCAGTGGGTATACGGCTGGAGGGAAGTCAGCAGGGTAGGAAGCCAACAGGCAGTACGAGCCACATGGGTACAGCGCGTGGGCAGACAGTGACTGTAAAGAGCTGCACAAGGCACTAAAAAACAATTATTCCCCTAATGTTGGGGTCATCTTCAGGTGATCACAATAAGCATTGTTTGGTGTTAGAATTCTGTTGTGAAAGGTTCGACCCGTGGAATTAGTATTCCATTTAGTATTACTGAAAAAAAAGTTGTATTATAGATTCAGTAGGATTGCAGGGAAACCTGTAGAATTAAGTGGCTCGGATGATTATTTATCAAGCTGTGCACTTATATTATTCAGCCAAATAATTACTGATTCACTGGTCGACTGAAAATTAAATCTCGAGTGAAATAGAGTATGTTTTGTTAATATTTCTTCTTTGTTAATTGCTGATTATTACATCTGTGTTGTTGTGTTTTTTTGTATGCCATTACAGGCGACATGCTTTATAGATGATACACTGCAACGACATATCACCATAATTATGCTGCATTTAAAACAGCAACATGCTCAAATGGAGCCAAAACATGCTAATGCTACACAAATACATATATGCAAAAATATGCAAACCAGCATGATATGGTAGAATAAAGTGGCTGCCCTGCAGTGTCTTGACATTCTATTTGGAAACCACATGCTGGCTTAGTAATTCTGTCGACGCTTTGTGGATACAGCGGTGACATGAAAACGTGAGTGGCTAATGAGTCGTAACAAGAGTACCAACTTACAACCACGCCATTTTGTTGAAAGAGCAAAGCGGCATGTTGCAGGATACGTAAACTGACAACTTGTTTCTCTGGTGGAGTCTGGGGGACCAAACGTCACCTGCTCTAAACACCTCACCGGATTTAGAAGTTGGCGTTTGCTTCCTCAGGCAGAACAAAGCACCATCAGGACTGGTTCTAAATTGCGCCGTAGGCAGACTGCAAATGATATTGTTAGAATGATGTAAAATGTCCAATAATTCTTACATATATGGTTATGGGGACTATTGTGAGAAGCAGACAGAGATAATAGTTTCGGAGGAGAAACAATGGAGGCGACACACAGCTTTGGATGGTGAGCACCTGGAGGAATAATGAGGCTATTTATTCCCTCAAACGGGAACAGGGAGCGAGTTCAGGAGGAGACGGTGTGAAGCCGTGTGGAGAGTTTCTCTACGCTGTGACCTTCCTGCAAGGTAGCAGCCTTTATTGACTCTACACCAGCTTCAAATCAGCCTCTTATGCACATTGTGGCTGTGCATGTATATTAGCTTGTGCATATTTAGGCTCTGTTCATTTATGCATGTGCATCTGATAACATACTCCTGGCAGGAATACGGTGGAATTGCAAAACGCTATTCATAAGGAACTGAAAAACATTGAAAGTAGCTTGCTAGTCTGAGGCAGTTTTATAAGATTGCTATGAATATAAATGTCATGTATACCTTTTTAATTATGTTTTTGCTTCAGCTCCTTTTTCACTCTATGCTTCAATTTATGCTTCTCTTCCCTCCTAACAGCCGATTGGATTTTCTTCCTCCTACCTAACCACTGTTTCTCCCCTTCTCTTACTCCAGCGTGCGCCGGCTTCATTGCGAACAAATCCTTGCTACGGTTGCTTATCTATTTCCAGCGACCTCACCAATTTTCTGCACACATCATCTCTCCCACTTTATTAATTATTCTTTTCTCCCAGTCCTCTCTGTCAAACTCCCTTAGTGTATTAATTAATAATGCACTTTCGCAAATTGTATCGGCTGGACATTGGCAAGCTGTGCAGCCGCCTTTTGAATGAGGCAGAAGGATCAACAAGACGGGAGTAATAAATCTCCCAGAACAATCGATCAGCACTCCGTCGCCCTCGCTTCACTAACCTGCGAGTGGTGTGAGCGTCACTGACCCTTGACCTGGCTGCTGTCTGTGGTACTGCTGCCAAGCTGAGAGGAGACGGCAACACATGATCGGGGTGTTTGGCACATTTTCACAGATAAACCATTGACGGGGTCAAGGCATGTCTAGCCAATTGTTTTAGTTGCTGCTGCCTACAATGGATGCTTCTGAAGGGATATGAAAGTAAAAGTGGAGGAGAGGGGAGACTTTAGGAATGGTCCACATGAGTAGGATCTAATTTATTTAGTTTATCATTTATATAATTTAGTTTATTCAAACCCGTGGCCGTTACCATGAATTGTGCATGACTTGCACCTGCTATTAGCTCCATCTCAAGGTCTGATTCACAGAAGATATTACGCTAATGACATTATAATGCAAACACAGCCAGCAAGTTTTGCAGCTGAGTGCAATTAGCCATTTTTTCTTTGCCTGCAATTGCAATTATCCACGTGGCAAAGTATAAATGTTGCACGGAGTAGGCAGCAAAGAGGAAAAGAGGAATTATATTTTCAGACCGCAAGCTACTGGTCCCAACCGACAAGTGCTGAGGCCTTCCTCAAAACGTCAGGCAAGGAATTTAAAGAGAGAAACCATACCTAGAATTTAATATCCCAGTGTGTCGGTATAAATGTCTCTCTGAGGAATTTCACTGCAACTGCATGTGTTGCACGTCACCTTTGTGAATTGGAATAGTTTTTGCGATGAGGCTCATTTGCGTAACAATGGGCCTGTTACCTACTTTAAATATGTGCAGATAGCAGAGAGCACCGATACTCTATTTGCTTAACGGGGCGTTTAGCGGTGCATTTCACCCCTTGCGGGTGCTTTGAGGATTACATGGGTTGGTTTTGTCTTATTTGTGCAGCAAAAGTCACATAATCCTTTTGTGAATTCGCCCCCAAGTGTCCACAAACAGAATAATTGAAAAAAAAAGATACACAAAGAAAGGCAAAATGGGCAGTCATCCTCGCAGGAATTGCCATGTTCTTTGATTTGTGCTCTCTTTTGTAGATACAGTCCTCTTTAGATTCTCCACTGTGCGACAAGAAATACAAATACAAGCCTCAGGATGCTGCATTGTGGTGGAGACAAGCTGTGGCGGATAAATGTGTGTAAGAATGTATTTATGCTGGTCCCTGGGAGAGAAAAAGATTAGGAGGAATGGAATGATTTTAGAAAAGACAAACTGAAAAATGGTTGCAAAGGTTAACTCTGTTCGATGTGGTGGTGTATGACCTTAAAGGAGCTGTATTTAACGTTCAAAACATGAATACAGCACCAAACAATGGAGCTCTTATACTATACGGGCAACAATCGAATTTAAAGACCTCATCCACATTGTCAAAATCACCCGAGTATTAAGAAGAAGAAACGAAGAAGAAGAAAGAAGAAATTCAGACGTGCCATAGAAAATATTTCAGAAGGAGGATACTCCTATGTTCCTCTGCTAATGTTGTCAGACACATGGCAACAATCAGAGCCCGTCAGGCGCAAAAGTAAGCAATTTTAGTGGATGTAGATGATGGCGTCAGCTCGACTCAAAAGGATTCCATTGCCGCCTGGTGAGCGGCTGCTCTCTCTCACTCAATACTGGAACAATTTCAGAAACTGTTGTCCCGTTCAATCAATCGGACACAAAAACATGGAAAAATTAGGGTCTGAAAAATACCAAAGTTACTCTTTAAGAGCCCTTCATGAGAGAGAAGGTGGTTGTGCACCATGCAGTGTGGTCAAAGTCAACAACATTGACACTGGTGGCTTAAAAACGTTCTAACAACGGCAGTAACATGCTAACCCAAAGGAGTAGGTTTACAGATGGCATCCACACAGAGAGCTTTATTTCCATACAGCGAATAAACGCTCTCTAAAGCTACCAGTGCCATTGAGCGTGTGTGCTCCTGTGGGTGTATGTTCTCTCCATACAGAGGTTAAATGGGCTCCCATGCTGCGCGTGGCTCCTCTGCTTCTCTAAGCTCTGAACAGTTCTTTAATTGCCACAGACTCTGTGCTGTTTCACATTGATCTGAGATACACGGGTCCTTGCACAGACAAAGATACTTTGGTTAGGAGAGAGATGAAGGAAATTAAAGGGCAAAAAGAACGACAACAGACATTGTCAGCAATTTCCCAGTCCACCTACAGGTGTACCACGTGTACTTGTGTCTACACTTTACTTTAACATGTTTCAGACTGACACTATGCAGGGTTTTTTCTCCCCCCCCCCTCAATCTTTTCAGGCTTGATGTGAAGTGGCCCTCACTCGCTCAGAACTGCAACAGACAGCCAAGCCTGTCAAACGGCCATCTCTAAATTATAGTCATCCCCCTGCTCGACTCCTGTCTGCAACCCTCGCTTCCGCATAAACACACACAAAACACGCAAATGTCTTATTCTTTGTGGCTAACTTCCCAGTAATCACATGAGCGTACACTACTCAGGTCGGGCTAAGAGCTCGATTATAGCTCTTGTGCGTGCCCCACTCGTTTAAGAGGTGACCTGTATGCTAAGTGGCTCACGCTGCAATTTCTGCAGAATTCTGGGCAATTTTAGTGACAGGCAGGAGAAAAGACCGTAGAGGAAGGAAAACAAGGGTTTGCTTTTCCATCTCCTCGCAGTCGCAGCTGTAAGTGTATCTTTAATGAGGCAATCAGCCGAGGAATGTAAGATCACAATGAGGCACTCGTTAGAAAGGAGGACAACTTCCAGGCACAGCAGTCAAGACACATGGATCTCATTTCATTGCTCCCCTTCTCGTACTGCTGGACCGCCACAGAAATATGATGATACGACACGCTCTGAGCAACCTCTCTCAAAGGAGAATCCCTAAATACTTGACGTGAAAATGACTCGTCTTTTTGTAGTGCTGCAATGTAATAATAGAGAAATAATGCCAGTTGTTTGGGCTTGTGGGCGATCTCTTCTCCGAAACGAAATTCATATGCTAATGACTACCAAGAACCAGAACTCAGTTTATTGGTGAAGTACGCTTTCATGATTGGACACAACAGGAATTTGGCTCTGGCTATCAGTGCCTCTCCATGTGCAAAACACAGCGACATTTCAATCATAGAGACTCCAACAAACACACAGCTCTACAGTATAACGAGCAAACACAAGCCAAACATGTACTGTGAATACACGGTTCTGGACTCATTGGAAACTCTATGTAAACCGATTGCAAAAGGGGTCTGAATAAATAATTATGTGTAATCAATAATATGGTGCTGTTGTGTATAGTATGCAGCTCTAGGCTTAGAACAATGGCTTGCTGCTGCACAGCGAGTTGGATGTTATGTGAGAGGGTAGATGGCACTGCGCAGCTATCGGGCAGATATTGTTTTGAGACGCCATGCGGCTGAGTTATCTGTTCATTACTGCAAAGACGCGTGGAAAGAAATTGTTTCTGTGCCCGATCGTTTTTTGGTGCACGCTGATCTGAATTAGAGGGCTGCAACAGAAACGCAAGCAGATCCGCTCACCCCGGCATCATAACCACAGGATGAGCGTGGGATGAAAGTCCACACATGAAGCCTTCAAATATGGCATTAAATAAAGTTTCACTTTAGTTCCTGTGTCGTTTACTCGCTCTCCCTCTCTCTTTGTACACTAGTTGTGCAGTTGGATGGTCTTTTTCTGGAAGCCTAAAATCTGATCTGAAACAAAATACTGCAGTCTGACATTACAGCATCTGGTTGCATCTCTTGCTATCGGAAATGACAAACTGCCAAACAAGGACACGATCCACAACATTTTCCATCCACTTTCAGTCCTCACCGCCTCAGGATGAAGTTGTTTTAATTAGGCTTATTTTCAGTTCACATCTTCTCCAGCTGGCTTATTAAACAGTTGAATGAATGTATTAGTTTTTTGATTTGTTTTAGATTAAAATAATCCATGAGGGCTACACATGTCCTATTTTCCCTGAGGGATGTTCCAGGCCAATTTTCACCAGAATTCAACGAGAATCTTTGTAGTGATCAGGATCAGAAAACCTGGCATAAGGGTGGAGAACAAACCCAGGCCAGGGTTAAGGGGCTCTGCAAAACATGTTTGCTGACTCAGTCCTGGGGGGTATAGGTCGGTGCCAATGATCTTTTCCTCAGTGTGGACCATATGTTGTAGCTCTTTTCCCGTTTTGTGGCCAAACCAAAGCACACAACCAACAAACACCCAAGCTACAGTTGGTGTGTACAATTGAAGTAACAGCTCCCGTTGCAATTTCCTCAGCTGGCACAGGTAGAGCAACCTCTGCTGGGTCTTTTTTATGACGCTTGGTGTAAACCTGAACATTCCAATATAGGCAGCAGTGTTGAGTGGTGAGGGAGGTTGTATGGGCAGCTGAGTCTCAAAAGAGCCTGGTGTCCCCAGAGGCACAGTCATTTGTGTAGAGGAAAAAGAGAAGTGAACCGAAAACACACACACACACACACACACACACACACACACACACACACCCCGGAGGAATGCCAGAACAGAAAAACTGTTGCTTTCTGTCTTTCAGCAAGTTGGTGATTGAACGGCCTGCACACAAGTGAATCACCTGTATCCAAGCTGTTCTCTATGCCTACGGAAATGAATGTGCTGTAATTTGTAGATATCCCACAAAATCAATTTGTATGTAATCATGAACCAGGAAGTATTAAGACGGCAATAAAACCACTCAGGGCAGGCGGGATTGGAGGTGGATGGGTCACCCATGGAGATTGCTGTTTGTGCCCTGTGTGTAACGAGAAGTCAACATTCTTCTTTTTGTCACGTAACTGCCGTACTTAAGTAACGCCACTTCCGTAGTTACTTTAAGCCAAACACAATCTACAAAGTAGTTTTGTTGCCTAAACCTAACCAAGTTGCTTTCGGTGAAGACGGAAGTTGACTTTGAAAAGACTGTATGCATGTAACGAGCGGGATTTGACACGCGTCGCCTGACTTTTGCAGGAAAACGCACAAAGAATAAGTACGTTTTTCGAGGAGGATACTTTGCTGTATTTGATTTGAGTGAGTGAATTCACTGACAGAGTTCCATGACAAGAAACAAGATCCATGCATACAGTAAGTTTCCACTAAAGACTCTGCAGGATACGTGCAGTGCCATAATGACAGCTTCATTAACCAACGTTTTTGCCTGGTAGACAAACTGCAGGGGATACAGCAGGGGGCTGTGATGTGCTTTATGTGGGCCAACACTAGTTTTTCAAAGAACTTCGGGACTACAGATGTGAAGGAAACATGCCTGTAGTCATTGCTCCTGTCATGCAAGCTTTACAGGGAACACTATGGTTATGGAGCATTTGAAAGAGGAGAGAAGCTCACACAAAGTGAGTGATCTGCTTAAAATCTGTGTGAAGATGGCAGCCAGTTGGTCACCACAGGGCCTTCAGACAGAAGTGACAGACGCCATCTGGGCCTGGGGCTTCTCCTGGTCTCGACTCTGAAAGAGTCGCAAGACATCCTCCTCACTGATGCGGCGTGCAGGTTGGACTGGCGGGTAGTGGTGAGTGATGGCAAATCATTTGGAAGTGAGGGCTGTGTTGGGAGTGAGTTGGGGCCGGAATGATTTCTTTTGTGGCTTTTCACCGTTCTTCTTTTGTCCCTGCTCTAGTTCCTTTTCCACTGCTGTGGACCTCATTCCATCCTGATGGCCTGATTCGTTTCTAATGCTGTATCGAGGGAACACATGTTCCGTCCATCTGCACCTCGCAGTGTTGCAGTACCAGTAATCCCAATAAGATCATTGGCTCATGGCTCCTACTATTTTTACCACAGGCTTTCTGGATTTAGTTTTTTTGTAAATTGGGATTAGATGAGTTGTGAGAAGCACAACAGTAAGCATCCTGTTTCTGTTCCCCGTGAGTTACTTGCTACACGGTCTTTATTTGTGTCCCTTGTGACTGGTTTGCTCAGAATTCCCGAGAATAACGAGTAGCGAGTTCGGTGTTCTTGCTCAATACTGTTTATCTGGTTAGCCACGCGTTGCATTCACATACAAGCTTGAGGCAGGATGCAAACACTGGCCACAATTCAGGAAGAAAACTCCTTTGGTGAGTAAAATGGTTACCGTTGATGAAAGAGAAAAGAGCTTGAAGGTGAGGGCAACAGATTCTCTGTACCACCGGGGCATCGATACACCAACCTTCGCTGATATAAAAGCAGATTGTCTCCTCTAATTTTCCTGATACACCGGCTCTGAATAGGTGGTCCACTCCTCTGAGGAGACAACCAGGCAGATATAATGTGATGTCCTGGATGGACTCACCTTGTCAGGTTTACGCGACTCAAAGTGCAACAGAGAGTGAGCCGCGTTCTTGCTGGTTCTGTCGAAGAGTAACAATTTGTTTATCTCATTGCCCAGAGAGCAAAGATCCATCAAGCGTACAGTGAAACCCCAACGGTCGGAGCTTAAGCAGCGCTAGTGTGTTTTCCCTGTTGCTTCAGAGGACGGCTGCTCCTCAAACTGTGCCATCTGCAAAAACCCCTGTGTGCGACGAATATAGTGTCAGCATGATAACAAGGGATCAGCAGTTTTCCTCCCTGAAAGTACAGTGTCTGTGTTTTCAAAAACAAAAAAGAGAATCTTGACTTTACCTCTAAGTTTAGGGTTTTCTCCGTTAGATTATCCAACTATTGTACTTGTGTATCGATTGAAGAAAAGAAAAAGTTCACGGCAAAATGACTGCAGTATGACAAAGATGGCATTTTGCCCTCTATTGTAAATAAATAAACGGATGACAGGATTCCAATTCGGCAGTTGGTATGACAACAATTTAATATGAATTCCTATTACTCGGGGCTACCAAAAAAAACTAGAATTCCATTTAGAGGTATTGATTATGCTGTTAATGCTCCACTGATTGATACAATTGAGTACTGCTCAAGAATGCCAAGTGTTTCTGTTTGTCTAAACCAAAACAAACCTTTGCCTCAGAATGAATATAATAAGATAAAACTGACTCCAAACCTTTTTGTTTTAGTTAAATGAATCACTTGCATACAGATGTTGAACTGATATCCAACTGTAAATTCAAACATACTACGTCAGAGGTTTTGCTACCGTTATATAACGTCATACACTCAACAGTGTGAGCTGAAACAACCACCAAACTTTTTGATGAATAGCCTCCCGATCACTTTGGAAACATTTCTTGTGAATGTCAATCCCCTGACGACAGGTTTCACCGGAAGAAAAGGACAAAATGTCACAGAGAATTGGTTGTGTCAACTCTCGACTGATATTCCATAATTCTACAGCACACAGTGACAGCTTCGGGTTTTTGTTGTAATATGTTGTTTACACAAGTGCACCGCAAGTATGAATTATAGCTGCAGTTAATGGACTCACAGCGAGGAGAGGGGACATGATTATGACAATAAACAATTTGTCTGTCCTCTTTCTGATGGATTTAAGTGCTGCTTTCAACACTAAACAGACCGACGTATGTTATTGTAATAGGCCATTTGGAAAACTAGGTTAGTCTCTTTGGGAGAGCATTAAACTGTTTCAGGACCTACATTTCAGGTAGACACGTCTACATCAGCCTGCGAGACCAGGTGTCTAATAGATTTGACGGCAGCAATGGAATTGCCTTGACCCAGTTTTATGCTCTTTATACACGGTCTTTGGGGAGGGATTATTCAGCAATATGTTAGTGTTTACAGTTTACACAGCATGGTGAATTATATCTGAGCCATATGAGGATACTAATTATATTTGCAGTCTGCATGCCCGACATGCACTTTATCCAAATAACTGCAGATCCATGATGTCCTTCAATTTAAAAAAGAAAAGATAAAAAAAAGGTACCATATCAAAGACTCTTTGCTTAACGTCCATGCAAGCAATCCACCGCATGCGAGACCAAATCATTATATGACTCACTATAAAACTATACCTTCATGAAACAGCAGCTTTAAGCGGTCTTAAATCAAATATTACTGCGGTTACTCTTGACACCCCGCGTGAAATCTTCAGGCATCCCAACTAACTAACACCTAAGCTGCCAAACCGCCAAAGGAACGGATAGAAACAGACAAAAGTGGATGCTAAATTGAGTTTATATCATTTGCATGTGGTACCAAATGTGCTAGAAATTTGTAAAAGTGTGATTGTGTCATCCTGCATACACAAATTAATACATGCAGTGAAGGAGAGAACTTAGAAAAAAAACACATGATGTATGATTTTGTTAACTCTCGACTGCTCTCTTATTCTTAATTTTCTCCCCGCCGCTCTTCTTCGGATGACTTTTATTGCCACAATCACCACACTATTAGAAGTTCATTACATGAGGAAAAGAATCTGAAATGAAATCCAGAATCCAGCTGCATATTAAGATAATGAGATGGGTAAAGATCTTCAGAGGTGGCGGGTGGCATTAGTGAGCAATATTTGTCTGGCGGAGGTAATTGCAATGAATTTCTTTCTGTAGGCTGCAGCCAAGCATGGATCCATTTCTCATTTTTGCCCGGAGGGTAATCGATGATGGGGGTGACGAGACAACAGCGCACCTTGAATGAGCAAGGGTACTCTGAAAGGTTCAAAGTAGCCTGCTGGCTCATTGAAATTCAGTCTGCTAAGTCCTGAGCTTTCCATATTCACACCATCTTCCTACAGCGTACCACAGGGAGATCTAGCGGGCATTCTAACCACGTCTTTTATTATGGGTGCACTCTGTGATGGCCTCGTGTCAGCAAAGAGACCTAGATGTCCATTAATTCACATAACCTCTGCAAGCGCTACACAGTACATGCAAGCATTCCTATATCATACGTCCTACAGCAAGGACACAGAGTGGTGACGGTGGCGAAGAACCCAGAACTGTGCAGGCCCACCTAATATCATACAATTACAGAGACGCAATCGCAAATGTTTTCTGCTGACCTGCTGTTCTGGTCCTGCAGCCCAACGTATTTACATATCGTCAATTATGAATCACTTTACGCTCACTTCTGATGGACAAGCACCGGAAATGGATTAATGTTAACGTTCTGATTATTTCATTTCAACGAACTCATGTTTCAAGTGTAAAATATAAGTAGAATCTTTATAACAAACTCATAAAGCAGCAGCTACAGATACAGCTGTACCGCCCTTTGCCTACAGGTGGCACAAATGTTACATTTGCAGCTGTTCGTGTTCATTTCCTTACACATGTGGCGCAGATTAGTCTGTGTGCAAATGTGTGTGTGTGTGTGTGTGTGTGTGTGTGTGTGTGTGTGTGTGTGTGTGTGTGTGTGTGTGTGTGTGTGTGTGTGTGTGTGTGTGTGTGTGTGAGTGAGTGAGTGCATCGCCATCTAAAAAGCATATAATTAAGATCGGCTTAACGAAACAGATTCTTGGTTTGATTGGAATGAAAGCGATGAACATCCATCATTCATTTACACGACATGGACACTCCAGTACCTGGAGGAAACTGTGTTAATCATTGATGATGATGATGATAGATGACGGGAAGGAATAGAAATATTGTCTATAGTTACATTTAATTCAATATATTTCATTTTATATATTTATGCGATTTAATCTCAATTCTTGCATGCAATGTATGTGTACTTTTTTCAAATAAAACTCCTGCATTTTAGTTAGACATACAAACGTAATACGCCACTGCCTGGCCGTGCACCCCGATGGACGTGTGCTTTAATCTAGAGTGCTGATGGGAGAGCATCTCCGCTGTGGTGTGGCACGCACGTCCATAACCTTGACCATGACAAGCTCATGTTTTTTACAGAAATAGACTTCTTCAAGCTCCACTTACTCCACCCGCCTGAGCTTATGCACACTGCGATGCAAGGTTTTTTAAAGACACACACAGACATGGTGATATCTCATTAACACTGCTGCTCAACCCACATTTCCTCAGGAAACTACATTTCTGCAAACGCTTAGCGCTTTTGGGACCGGAGGTTTTTTTTTTTGAAAGCGGACCAGATTTGCCGATCACTAATTCACTCATACCATTATGGAAGCAGCTTACGATCCCAGGATTTTCCCCATGGGTGCTGATTGGGCAATGAACGGTCTTGTTTAATGACGACGTTTTGTAGGCGAAGTTGTTTTCACATCAACTTTGTGTGATGTGATGAATCCCCGGTGGCCATCTGGCCAGCTTCCGAGTGTTGTCACCGTCACAATGTCACTGTTTTCGGCATGAATCACAGTGCAGTCACTGTGTGTACGACGTGTTAAGTGGGAGAGCGGTAGCCCTGGAGGTTCTGGGATCGGGACTAAAAGAGTGTGCTTGAATGGTGGCTCATCAAGTACAAGTCAGCCTAAATCTATCTCGTTATGTAGAACGAAGCTCTCTAAACTTCTCCTTTCAAGATTCTCGCTGGTTTGCTTTTCCCAGTCCAGCTTATATTTGTAGACTGAAGGTAAGTGTGGTGACTCAACTGGCTGAGTGTTAAACACAAAAGAACATTAACGCATTGAGGAAGTTTGCGTATGGATAATGGTTGAGATTATGCAGCCATAGAGACCCAGTGAGATGTTGATTGTGTGATTATATGTTCCCACAGGGTCACGCTCCTCAGCTGCAGTTGTTTCTAATTAAGTCACACGTCTTGTTGTCAACCGCATATGAGCTTCATTGGTAGTCAATTTTCATACTTAACACCTGATGTGAGAGAAACATGGTTTTAGACTCCGTCTCATCATTCTCTGCCGCTTCTTGAACAAATGTCAGTCCAATTAAAAAGGAGCTGCAAAGGCCAGTCTACGATGGAAAGTACTGGTTGTCTATTTCTACACGGTATGAGTTTTTTTTTTTTACAAAACATGTTGGAGTATGAATGTTAATAGATAAAACACAAATACAACATCTCATATGAAGGTCTAAGCAGATAACTTTGAGCCACTAGAATGGACATGATGGAGCTGCCACTGCCCAAGACGGGAAATATTTGAGTCTATTTAATGAGAAGTGGTGTGAAGAAGAGGCATTTGGCTTTGGAAAAGTTGATAATTTCACACTCGAATTCATTTCTGCGTTGGCATTCTTTTGCTGTCAAATTTGAGAGGAGGCATGGACTAATGTGTCATGCTGCCAGCAAGAAATAAAAGGATTTGGACAAGCACACTCTGAAAAATGCAAATTATAAGCAGAAGGCGACTGTTGAAAAGCTGTGAGGTTTGCAAAAAAAAAAAAGAAATGATACTGTTGTGTTTGTCATGTGAAAATTAAAAAAAAGAAGATTGTAATTGAGTCGCTGGTCCTTTGGCTTGTGTTGTGATATTGTGATGCTGAACAGACTCCTCTCATGAAGTGCACTTTACACACACATTTTGATTTGCTGCAATAATGTTTGTCGACGTCACTGATGTGGTTTTCATTACTAGATTCTTGATGATATGAAGAGCCGATGTCATCCAATGTCTCCGTCTGCCTCTCTTTGGGTGGCTCTATTTTTATAGCGACAGTAGTCATTCACCATGACTACTGTCGCTATTTGACTCTCAGAGTGAGTTTCTTTATTGTTTCTGTTTACAGTCTGCGTGCTGTACTTCAGACGATATCCTGACGATATCCTGGCGATAACCTGACGATATCCTGACGATATCCTGACGATAACCTGACGATAACCCGACGATAACCTGGCGATATCCTGACGATATCCTGACGATATCCTGGCGATAACCTGGCGATAACCTGGCGATATCCTGACGATATCCTGACGATATCCTGACGATAACCTGACGATAACCTGGCGATATCCTGACGATATCCTGGCGATATCCTGGCGATATCCTGGCGATAACCTGGCGATATCCTGACGATATCCTGACGATAACCTGGCGATATCCTGACGATATCCTGACGATAACCTGACGATAACCTGACGATAACCTGACGATAACCTGACGATATCCTGACGATATTGATATCCTGGCGATATCCTGTCTTGGAATAAGACGATATCATACACCAAGAGATCCCCTTCACACTCTTCCGTCAACTATCAATTTACAATATATGTATGATGATTATCATGAAGTGTTACTGTTTTATCAAGTCCAGTCAAGCTATATCTACAGCGAATAGACCAAAGTTGATAACACCGTGTAAAAATCTGCTTCCCAGGGTTTGTTCTGCCCTGGCAGGTCACATTACACAGACTATATATGAGTCATACATTGCCAAACACACGCACAGACACAGTCTCACAGCTGAGACACTTACCGAGCCAGTGTTCACCAGTGATCTTGCCGAATCCCTCGCGATAGGACTCCCATGCTCTGAAGAAGTTGACCGAGCCGTCCTCCCTGCGCTGGATCACCTACGCAGCAAAGACAGCAAGACAAGAGGTCAGGGGTCAGATGAGATTCATCTCACACAGAGAGTGTCTCATCCTCCTCCGTGAGGAGCCATTCGAAGTCCCACTGTTGGTCGCTGAGCTCATCTAGAACTAAACTAAATGAATGAATGAATAATGCAAATGTTCTTCCCTCTAAAAAGGCAATTTGTCGGAAGCTAATAAAAGGAATCCATTAAATCTTTGACTGACTTTGAATCAAATCGCCATGGATTTTGCATCCTTAATTGAAGTCCCAGGAAAGAGATGGTATTCATAAAACAATAATCCTTAATACAAGGAGAGGGACAGTTCTCTTATTCTTCTGTACTGTGAATCAGAAAATTCTATGAAGCAATGGTGTGTGGAGAAAATGAGAGGTAGTTTGTTTTCTTTTTCATTTACAGAGCAACCCTTTCAGTACGAAAAACAAAGGATACAGTAGCAGATATTTAGCAATTTAACTCTTGTGTGTGTGTGTGTGCGGACACACGTGTGAGGTGACGGTGCAGCTGTAACACCCAATGAAATTGTCTATGCATTAAAAGTGCTGACATTCGAAGTGCCAGGTTGAGGATAAAAGGACATTGGAAATCTGCTCCTGAAGAGGAAATGCACGCAGATGGGAAATAGCCCAGGACTCGCAGTTGGAAGGCTGTGTTAATGTTGAAATGGCAACGGAAACTCCCTGAGACAGTTTATGTTCAGCGTGACTAACCCCTTAACATACCATAAGGTACCAGATGGCACCAACAGACATATTTGCTTTCAAGATCAGCGCAGGCGAAGAACAACATCCTGCAGAGCAATGGCAAGAATCTTCATCGTCGTCGTTTTCCTCCTCGTATTTGTCTTCATTGTGATCATCTTAATCATCATCAGTTATCAACACCATCTAGGAATTGTAGGGATTCTCCTCCTTATCCTCATGTCCCCATTCAGAGCTCTCTGAATATCTCCAACATCATTTACACAATAATTCCAAAGATTGATTTCCTCCCTTATTCCAGAGATATGATCATCTTCCAACCGAACTTCTGTCGTCACATTCAAGATCCTTCCTCTCATCAGTCCGGCAATCCTGTTCAGGAACCTCAACTCTCCGGCATTACCACGGTAGAGGTTTCCAAAGATATGAATGTGGACCAAAGCTAGACACGTTTATGAAGCCAATACAGATATCGATATGGGACGTTCAAAAAATATTACGGTATATTGGCTGATATTATCCTTTTAAAATAAACATAAGCAAACAACACACATTTATATTTATATATATAGTTAATTGTGTCTTCTCCGCATGCTTTTACTGTTACGCTATGACATTTGTACGGAGGTCAGAGTTTACATGAAGCCGTCTGCTAAACACAAACAAACAAAGGGATTTGCACCAGACTCTCACAGGCTGTGCCCCGGTCACGGAGCATTAGGCCGTCACACTAGTGTCCCAGTTATCTTTAGCGATGTCAGTGATTATACCTCTTAACTTCCTTTAAGCCCGTACGGAAATCCAACTTGACACTTCTACAGAATGTGACCCCTTTATATTAAATCTGAGATCAAACTAATAACTGTTATCAATATGAGTAATACTGTAGTCCTGTGTTACTCATTTACAAACGATTTTTTATCAGATTTGATCAGATTTTACACTGCAGCACAGTGATGTATTTCGTTTTCCTGTATCCATCTACTGGAGAGGTATATTATTGCTGATGATTCCAACATTAATATATGGTTTACAGTGTAAATACTGTAAATGATGTCATCAGACGTTCACACAGAGGGCTGGAGGGTATAGTTCATTTTCACATTCCAAGTGCGAACAGTATAGAACAGCTTAATGCACAGATGGAGAGGTTTCAGCTCAATAAAAACAGCCCGAGTGTTGGATACTCATATTGTAAGATATGTGTCAGAGTGTTATCATAACACATGGCATCAAGTGTGTCACAGGATATGACAGCTATCTTTATAACAACAAACATGTGTATGCTCTGTTAAAAGATGTGGAGTTCTAAATATATCGTGTTTGACTCAATGAAATCTTCATGGTGATAATAAACGATGTGTTTGATTCGCGGGGACCAATAACTCGTTAATAAGGCCGTTACTGCAATGATTAGACAAATCAAAAGACCTTGGGGAAGAGGCTGAGGCAAACAATGCACCGTCATCATGCTACTGATACGTCAGCAGGGCACTGAAGGACCGCGGGGGAGCCGGCCCCTGTTGTGTTTTCTACCGATTCCCTGCTGGTGAGATTTATGTCAACCTCTCTGGTAAAGGCACTGCAGTAAAACACCAATGTCTCCAATGCAGAGGCCAAGTGCCAGTTGAGGAAATTACAACATTCATGTTACTAAAGTCTCCTTGAAATGATGCCCCCCCCCCCAGCCTTCTTATCTTACTCCCTTCTTCCTCGTACCCCTTTGCCCCTACATTCAAATGAGCTGAAATAGAGACGACTTCAAATTGATAATGCTGTTAAAAATGAGGTAGAGGTTTTCCTTTTCATCCATCCCTAATTGTTTTTTTCTCTCTCCCCTGGCACTCACTGTAAAAGCAGCAGTTTATGGAGGCATGAGAATTGCCACCGCAACTCAATAAATCACACGGAAATCTTTTCTTTTAACAAATGTACACCAAAGAAAGTCAAACAGACGTGCTAGACTACAGTCAGCCTTCTATTTAAATCCTCTGTGGCCTTTCAGGACAATTTATCGCTCACATTATCACAGCAAGCCAGTCTGGATGCATACGTGGAGTAGAGCCACCGACAAAGACGTCCGCTAGGCTGGAGACGGAGAGAAGAGAGACAATCCCTTGTGTTCAATTTAGAGTTGGTGTTTTGGTAGCTGTGGCGTTTACAGTCAGCAGTTATTGAAGATGGCTTTCGATGGCTTTTCGTGCCTGAGACGACCGACGGTATCTGCAACTATGAATCACTGGGACAGTGAGGAATTGACCAGTGGTCACATGAAGCAGGTTGAGCTATTGTCTTTCTGGCCCTGCCTCCTTCCATGTGTAGCATCCTTGTAAGACTGGAGAGCCCCTCTGAGGTTTAATTGCATTGTTGACCCTGAAGGCCAGTGTCTATGTGTGTGTTCCCTGGAGACATGGAGCTCACAGAGATCTCCAATCCTTTTCTTTCACATGTTTCAACAGGGACAGGCTGTGGTCAAAATGTCAGGGTGGAGGGAAACATCGGATTTGACATGTCTGTACATTGTTTGCATGTAGGTGCGTCCATGTACAGCAGCCATCCACATGCTTATAGTGATGCTGCGATGTGCACATATGTCTGCATGTGTTGTATGAAGAGCCAAAAGTGTCATATACAACTGTTTGTGCATTTCAAAAGGTGCTCAGTAAATGTGTTTTAGGCCTACGTGCAGCGCATGCACCGTTGCTTTTTATTTTGTGTGTGTGTGTGTGTGTGTGTGTGTGTGTGTGTGTGTCTCCGTAATTGTATTCATGGTTGTATAAGCTTGTGGGTGTTAATATTAATGTTGAAGTTTCTGGGCACCATGAAAAAGTTTTGTTGCTTCTGGCCTGTTTTATTACTGATAACATGCGAGCGAAGAACACGCAGAAATATGCAGCCAAGAGGCAGATAAGCCGACAGTACAATGTCTCTGGCTCTTACATTATGGTTGGCTCATAAAGTACTTGCTCCCAACACTGGTCAACACGGCTGCAGAGAGAAAAGGGCAAGGAGGAATCTAAAAGACCGTTAGCGCCACAAAACATCAGCTTTTCAATTTCACCTTTAAAGAAACAAAAGTCAGCGGACCATTTCAGAGTGTGTATAAATGTGCACGAGTGCATTTGTACAGTTGCACATGGTCGTACTGTGGCTCAAATGCTCGTGTGTTATCGAGCCTCGGCTACTATGTCACCTCACCACACCCCCCCAGCACAGAGCACAGCCACAAACACACTTTCCACTGTGACGCAGCGCGACATCCCCATCCGGAGACACAATGTGTGGCTATAGTGGGCAGAGCCCGACATCAAAGCTGTTTCCGTCACGGTCAGAAGCTGACAGAATTGTTTTATTACGGTGTGGGGTCGGTGATGCTCGAGCCATACAGAGACTGAGAACTGCAGCTGTGACACAGCATGACATTTCATTCAAAGGTTTGACCGAGGAATCAGTGTTTCGCATCATACAGTACAGAACCGTCGCTAAAAAATGCGAATACAACGCTAGGTTCTAGAGAAAAACGTTTTGAAAACATGCTTGTACTCCATTATGTAGGTTGTATCTGCATTCCACTGCTCATGGAAGGGAAAATAGTTTGGAAGTCAGGCAGCAACCTTCGGTTCTGACAAGTGAAGCCCATGAAGAGTGCCATTAACGTGCGTTCTGTCACAGGGCCAGCAACTCTTGCGGTTCGAGAAAGCAGTCTGATTGTATCGAAGTCTATGAGAAGATAACCCTACTTTTCACTTGATTCGCTACCTCAGTAAGCGTTGTAAACGTGAGGTTATGGTCTACCTCGCTCGTTTCAAGTCTTCTTCAATACAGCGTGTTGTTCGTTAAGTAAATGACGGTCCCATTTAAAGACGACAAAGTAGGGCGTGGCTACCTTGTGATTGACAGGTTGCTTCCCCCTGCGTTGTCCGATCTGTCCTTGTTTTCGTCTTACAACTGTAACCCTTTCACAGTGCGTTTTCAGTTGATGATAGTTAATTGTAACATTTTCTACAAAAAGCCTTCAGCGTTGGGTTGTACATAACCTTCTCGTGTAACTTCTGGCCGCAGGAAACCAAGTAGACCCGAGTGTTTCTGGAGTTCCAACAAGTGCAATGGACGTCTGCTCTCGGGCGGCTTGTGTTACATCAATTACAGGAGTTGCATTCGCCCAGTTACATTTTCATTCATATCATATTAATAATTTAAGCTCATAAATGTAATAGTTTGGAACCGGGCGCTTCAGTATTTGGAGCAGGTAGCTCATAAAAGAAGGCACGTAAGATAAAGCAATACCACTGCTGTCATTGCAACGTGTCAGATTAATCGACATATCAGTAAATACACTAAGTACTAATAGTAAAGGACACAATCTGAACAAACATGCAGCATTTGCTACTTCATAGAGGTCATTTTCATTGCGTTTGTACTGTATTGCATTGGTGTGTGTGTGTGTGTGTGTGTGTGTGTGTACCATCTGCACGGTAAAAATAAAGGATGATTCTGGGACAGTTATACTTTCAGCTTCCTCTCATCTTTTAGCTCTGGCACTCCCCATCAGTCTTTTTCCACACTGCAGTGTTTTCACGTTATCTCTTTTTCTTGCAGCTCAAAGGTAATTAATTCTTTATACATGCTGTTCTACATGCCCCACAAAACCTAAAAAAAACATTTCTTGGAGTAAACTTCCCCCGCCCCCCCAGAATTACCTCCATCATCTCACAATATGGTGAGGAGCGTTGTTTACAAGTTCGTAAAGAAATCAATCTCAAAGAAGTAGCTGGAAAACCAGTAAAATATACTGTAGTCTTGGCGTTTTCCAATTCATTATCATTCATGAATACCCACAAACACTGGGTAAACACTTGTTTTAGTTTCCTGACGATGTTACATTGATACACCAATTATCTCTAGTCATAGAAATAAATCAAACTTTTAATGACTTATTCTACTCAAATTTCCCTCATTTAAGAATCTGTTAGCTGTCTTTCTCCCGACCAGCCTTTTTTTTTTTATTTGAATCGATGCACATGTATACAGCACAAAGGCAGACAGGCCATACAGAAGAAGGGAAGTACCTTTGAGGGGCAGAATGGCTGCTGTAACATGTTTTGTCAGAGCGTCTGTGTCAGCAAGTCGCCATTAACAAAGTATTGACAGTTGAACGTCTCATGCACTCTTCCTCCCAAGTCAAGAAAACTCTGTGACAGTTTGTCAGAAAAGTGAGACCTGTGTTCCAGGACTACTGCAACCCAAATACAACTCGTAAGAGAAAAGGTAAAAACAACTCCCAGCACTCAACGCTGCGAATGGTAAAAAAAACAAACGAGTTTGAGTTATAGGTCAACTATTTAAACCCACAAACAGCTACGTCAAGTCAAACGGCCAAACTGTGTTAACAAGAAAACCTCTGATCCTTAACCATCTCACCAAGCACCTGCTGCATTGGCATGATCACATTAAGCTCTCTGTAGTCGCTGCAGTAGATGAAGGCTACTTAACAAGGTGCTTTAAGCTCTTCAGCAGGCTTTCTGTCACCTACCAGGAGCCCACAGCATGCACAGACGGACACCATAACGCTGACAGACTGACAGACTAGAACACAGGGAAGAATCAACACGAGCCCTCTGAAGCGGATTGGGGGAGATTTACAATCTGGCATGTGACCGGGTGGAAAATAGGAAATGTGCCAATAGCTTGTTAGCTCCTGGCATGTACACACTGTGAGCACACTATGTTTATATGTTTGGTGCTTTGGCAGCAGATGTCACTTGGTACCGCTGCTCTACACTGACTAACTGAAGATAATGTGTAACGTCTCCAGAGAGTGATTAATGCGTCAGCAATTACAGTACAGAGAAAAATGGCGAAAAAAAACAGAAATACAGGGGGAAAACTAAACGGTTGTGTTGAGGCTAATAGAATCAGCGGCAAAAGCGGCCTCTCTTCATATATTTAAGATGGATCAAAACTGACGGAGGAATTGCAAACAATTTGATTACATTGTTAAGGATATTGACGATATGGTTATAAATTCAACACTGTCTGATGAAAGCACTCATAAATCCACAGCAGTCTGCACCATTGCTATCTTCAAAGGGGACTGCAAACATCTGTTGGTGAATGTTTTATAATCCTATCAGAAAGACAGATGTGTTCTGAACACAGCAGCAGCAAACGGGAACAGAAGGAGGAACACAGTCATCCACAGAAAGGCTTTCTCCCACTCCCTCTCACATGTGTAGGCCTGAGCACCGTTTCTGCATTTACATGTACTTACTGCAGGTAAAAAGATTACTCCTGGCTTTCAGCGGTAACCTGATTCTTCAAACACCACATAAACGAGAAAGTAGGTTTTCCTTATTGGGTTAAAGGATTAAGAGAAGCCAGATTAACACAGGTAGATTTCTGCTAAGGCTTTTCTTTTTAATCTGCCTGCATGACAAAGACCAAGTGCAGGGAGAGACTTAGTATCAGTGGTAGGAACGTGTCAGGACAAATGCGTAATAGTGTCCAAAAATCACTCAAAACTCCAACTGAAAACAAAAAAACAACAACTTCACTCTACATAACTGATTGCAGGTCATTCTTAAAAATGTTTTGGACGAAGATTATGTATTTAAATGCTAACGGTAGCATGCTCACATTAAAAATAGGCTACACCATGTGGTTATTTCATTTTGACTATTCATTTATTGAATTACCAGAAAACATGCTATGTTGTGACATCGTTATAGAGTTTTGAAATGAAATGAGGGATAGAATATTCTGGCCATATCGTCCAGTCCTTGTTTCACAGTGTTTGTTGTTTTTGCATGTGAATACAGTGACTCAGACTGCTTTAACTTTTCAGGGAAAATCATAATAATGAATAAAAAGTGCAACAATATATACAGTAGGTCCAACAGCAACGACATAACTGGGATTCCATTCGCCATCTATTTGTGTGCCTGCACATGTAACTGAGAGAAAATATATGAATCAGTCAATGTTGCCGAACGTTTCCTCAAATAGCCTCTGGTCAATAGCACTAATATCCTGAAACACATGTCTGACACTACCTGTGATAAGGTTACTGGTAGACAGCTGCACACTTCCCCTCAGCACCACCCGCATGCCAGCTAATGAGCACACAAGTACATGCTTGTCCAGGAAAGTAAATGAAAACGTCAGGTCACATCTGAATAGACTCGCAGTCCGCTCAGTGCACTCAATCTGAACATTATGAAAACAATTATGTTCGCAACAAAAGTTAGATTGTACTCTGAAGTTTTCAATTTCCCTGCCTTACAAAACATTTACAGATAAGACACAACTGCGAAAAAACGTCCATCCTGGATTTTTCTGTTTTTTCCAAACCAATAAACTAACAGATGAAATATTGAAGAGCTTGTGAGCCAGATGGAGACACTGAAAAGCCTATTCCGTACACTCCGAGAGGCTCAAAGGCACTCCGAGCCTCTAAAGGGGCGATACAACATGCACACAGTCGTACATTCAATCTAAAACTTTTACTTTTCAGTTCTTAGCTGAATTGTATATTTGAGAGTGATTGCGGTACTTCTGATAAAAGCACCATTTGATAATGCAGCCCCACACTGCACTCCGATGTATCTACTCTCATTCATTATTAATGCCGTGGTCATTTTTAGTCCCTTCCTTTTAACAAATAAAATAGTAATAATAGAAGACATTACCCTAAGCCGCGAGGCTGTGTTTAAATGCATTTGGAATCCCCCTCTGCCGAAACAGGTAGACCACATGCCCAAAGGATTACTTTATCTGAGTGAGGGGCTTGTGGGTATACATACTTTAGTACATGTGTGTGTGTGTGAAAGCATGGGTCTGTAAGCACATATGACCACACATTTACTGTACGTAGAGATGGCATATGTACGCTTCTTTGATTGTATAGATGTTTCTTTGGTATGGTCCAAAATACTCTTTCATGCGCGCGTGTGTGTGTGTGTGTGTGTGTGTGTGTTTGTATTTGTGTTTTGAGGAGCTTGGGGCCTCGTAATGACAGGTTTTTTATTTTACGTCCTATCTGCCATCATCCCTCCTATCTTTGTGCTCAAACAGTCTCCAGGGCCTGAGTTACGGCGGTGGTGAAATACTGACCAATTTCCTCTGATAACCATCCACATCAACCTGTACTATAGTCTCCTCTCTTCCTATTAGTTCTGAGTGGACACTAAAGGACACAGTTTTCTAGTGACTTAGACTCTATTAAAATGAAAAGAACCCCCTCACCCTGTCTCGCAAAATGAACACGACATAAACGGTATGTACTGTATCTATACTGTATGTACGGTATGGGTGCATTCAGGTCTATATGTCCCCGCCTCAACCGAATTATTTTCATCACTGGTTGAGATCAAATGTATTCCCCCCTTATAGGGATTAATACTACTTTACCAATAGAAACAAGTAAATAAAAAATGGATTTCGTGCTTGTGAGATTATACACCACATAGATCACACGTTATGAACGTCTCCAATCAAAATGACCCCTCCACATAAAAGCAGAAGAAGAAAGTCATCAAAGAAGAAAGTAGGTTTGTACTGTAGCTTATTTATTGCTATGTTGACAGTACATTGTGCTATTGCGATGTTATTTTTTATTACATATTGAAGTATATAAAGTGTTTTGGCACGTCTGGCCGAGTGGTGCTATCCATGGTCCTGAAAAGGGGATTTAATTCTAGCATCTTTTATTAGCATTTTACCTTTTGTTTTGTTGTGTGTGTTTGCATTCCCTATGTCTACATTTGAGTAAAGGACATGGCAAGAGAGTGAACATATTGCACTACTTGACAAAAGTGGATTCAAATATTCCTTTGGTTTGGTTTTAAGGTCACGTTTGCCTTGATTGGTAATTGATACCTGCCCTCCCGCTCTACTTGGTTTTGCCCAAATCTGAATGTCTGGCTGACAAAATGACTGTTAACTCAAAGTCATGTTTCCATGTTTTAGTTCATGCTACAGTATTTATCTTCTCTGTGTTGATATAACTGCCAGCTCCATAAAGTGAAGACTACGCACACCTGGCTCTGGGTTTGAAGTAGCAATAGCTATCAAAAGATAGCAAAGAAGCAGCCGTTGCGTCCCTTTGTTTATCTTTGTATAGGTTCTTCACCTTCAAAAAGGAAAAAAAATAGACACGCGCGTATATGTGATCTATGAGTCACTATGCCCGAGTCCGTGTCTCTCTGAAACAACCTGACAGCTTAGGCTTTGTTATTCAGTGTGTCGTTTTATACCCAAATCGCCTGGTTTTAAAAGCTAGTTTCTCATTTATAAAGTTAGAAATATTTGTGGGTGGCCGGGTTGGTTTGGACAGTCTGATTGTGCATCATGCAGAGTATTACGGAAAAATAGTGTCTTTGATTAAAAAAAGAAAAAGCTGTTGCCTTTTGAAATAGCTGAAGGCCTCTGATGGATTTGTTTGCGCATTTCTTTCTTCGAACAAAAGAAAACCTTGTTGGGCATCATGAGTATAGTCCACAAACACTGCATATGTACCCACGCATTAACAAACCCATACATGCAAAAACAAGTCTTTGGTGTGCTCTGGTGAATTTGTATACAGAGATGTAGAGATACTTAAGACACAGGCGTTATCCCAGAGGCTCCCTACCTTTTCACTGCAAATACAAGAGAACAGAAAGATGTAGTTGAAGGCCCCATCTGAATGAATGCATTTCAGAGAAATAAAATGAATTGCTGTTCCCTTATTGCGGATTATTTATTTTTATCCGTATGTCTTCCTTTCTCTCTCTCTCTCTCTCTCTCTCAACATCCGATTCTGATGTTTTCATCGGGCCCTCTCGTCTTTGTCTCCTCTGCATCTTCTCCTCACCGTCTTCATCGAAGTAACCTTCTCATCTCTCAGACGTTCTGCAACGGTGCTGCGTTATGTCAAACGCATGCTAATGAGGCGGCGGCATACGGCTGATCCCTTATTTAAGCTCAACCGTCACACAGACAGTAAGCAACTCAACTCACCATGCATGCCGTCTCCCTACCTGCCCCTGTTGGCTCACACCGCGCTGATCTCTTTCTTAATGAGGCGCAAGCGTGATCGCAATCAGCTCAACGCACACGGCACGATCGGTAACTGCAACGTTATCGCTTCAATCTCAGCTGCTCCATCAATCCTTTTTTTCATGAAAGAACATGCAAAGCGCCGTTACTTAACACTTTCTCACTGAGCACTGTGCAAAAAGGGAGCGAAGCTGAAAGCACAGTCACACTCACAAGCTATGTATGTATAGATGCACATGGTTACACGCAGGCAAACACACACACATGAGCATTTACCCACCGACAGCCTGGTATGTAACTCTATTCCATCGTGCTGTGCTAAGCACTCTGTCAAACTGACAGTATTGTTTTATTTGATGATAGTAGGGGGCGACCTTGCCCATCTCGCACAGTTAGTCACCGATTTCCAAGCGCGCACACACAAACGCACGCAACTCACTGCCATGACTTTGAGTTCGACACGTGCTGTATGTGTTTGTAGAGTGGGATGAGAAGCTTTTCTAAGCTTCTTCTAAGTATTAGTTATTACACTGGACATTTATTTTTGCGGAAGCAGGTAGCACAGGTAGTTAACAGCTAAGAACAGCATAAAGAACAGACAAACACGTGCATCTATTTGCAGCCAGAGATTGCGAGTAAAGCTGTTAAGAGGAAATGATCCATATTGAAACTATGGAGAGAGTTTTTACACCTCTATGACATTTTCACACACGAAACACGTTTAAAACATCCGTGAAAGTGATGTCAACAAGACCGCATCACACCCACAAGCTGGAAGAAGAGAGCAGATTGGACCTTTATTACTAAATGCAGTATGTATGACTGAATACTTTTGAAGAGATTACACAGTCAGCCCCTGGGTGCCTTCATAAATGCATCGGAACCAGTAAAAAGAAAACAAAAAGTTGTGATGGATTCATGTAGCTGAAACTATTAAGTGTTACAAGGCCTTAGTTCTCCATTAAGAACTGCTCTTCTTTCCCAGAGGACTGCTACAGTATACTTCAGAAGAAAGGGAAATAAATGTCTCTCACCAGTAGGATGGTGTGTGTGTGTGTGTGTGTGTGTGTGTGCGCGTGCACACGGTAAAATACATCTAAACCACACTTCCAAATATAACTTCAAACAGCTCAGTGTCTCAGTGTCAATGTTTGTTCACCTCGCTGTCTGTCATTCCCAGAAGACACGGCGCTTCCAGTATACAGTCTCTCTTAAACAGCTCTGTTTACTTTAGCAAGGCCAGACAACTTACAGATGTTTGATCAAGGAAAGGGAAAAACACACTGAAAGAAACTCGAAGTATATGTTTCCGTGTCAACATTTAAGAATCCCAAATCCTGTCAAAATATCATTACGCAAAGACGAGAATGCAAGATGTACAATACCAAAACATAAACAGGTCAGACATGCACCAGCTCCAATGGAATTATTTTTTTTTGGTCCACAATGACAACTGTGGTTGAACATTCAAAATGGAAGCTGTCATGACATGAGCCGGCTGAGCACGTCTCAGCCACAGCGCATATTTAAGATTGTTATGATTTACTTATGTTTCTGCCATCAATTGTCACGGTAACAGCTAACACTAAAATATCTCCCCTTGTGATTATGGCACCATTTACTACTAAACACATAATGATTCATCGGATGCACTTTGGTTTTTCTGCCGCGTCTCTCAGAACCCTGTTTCATTGTTTCATTGGCCTTCTTTGTCTCGCTCCTCTTTATTCATTTTCCCTGTCAGCAGGCTACCTGATGACATCCTCACTTAGATGTGACTAATTAGCATTCTGTTTTCTAAATGGAAAAAAACAAACCATGAAAAGTGAATGGACTGCTTTCAAAGGGGTCCACGTGAAACCTAAGATCTCCTCGCTGTTCTGTGTTCAAACTTTGATGAGACCTTTTCAGATTGATACACGAGACTCCTAAGGCAGTGCAAGTGTAATCACAGCAGGTGTCCAGTATATGATGTCTTGTGCCGCATGACTGTGATTCGAATGGGACCGGTGTTGCAGTCAGACAGATTCATGCTCAGTGAATCATTTTCATGTTATAAAAGCAGACATGGTGAATAGGCCTCCATTTGAATGTTGATTATAACCCCTATGTGAATGTTTTTATTTGATTTTAGGTAGATACATATACAGCTTATGAGCCTGTGTATAACTGTAATACATGTTTTCCTCTGACTCACCGTCCAGCCTCCTCCGTCTGTGGTCATGTCGCAGTAGACCTGGAAGCCTGCAGGGTAGTGAACAGGAAACACTGAGTAGATGCCGTCCTCTCTCTGACCACTGGCGTACAGATCACCGCAGTCACGGGGACGCGAGCCTAGGGAGAGGTGAAAGTCGCGGGGACATGAAATAAATTAGATCCAATATGGCTCGCAAAGGGAACGAGTGCTTGGAGCGGTAAAGTGTAATCAGTAATAAAGAGGAAATGAGGAACACATGAGATCACACTTGTCACACTTTGTCCTCTGTCTATAGCCATAGAGAGGCACACCAGTATACTGTTAACATGGAGGAGCGGTTCTGGGTCTGCGTTGTGAAGTCTTCCTGTCAAAATAAAACCTCAAAGTGTTTTCGAAAAGGACGGCAAGCTCCCTGCTCTTGAAAAAGGATAGAACGAGCAATGAGGAGGTAGAGAATGGCCGTGCGGAGGTGGGAGACACACACACACACACACACACAAAAAGAAGATGTATGGAGAGATGGGTTGATAGATGACACGGTGGTACAACGGAGTCTAAGTGCAGCGAAGATAAAAAAGTGAAAAAAGACGGAACACGAGCAGGTCGGAATGAAGACGGAAAGGCCCGAGGGCGGTGCGCGGACGTGATGCCGCAGAGAAGACGCAGATATATTGCACAGAGACGGGAAATTGAGATAACACAAAGCTGTAGGGATGAAACGAAAGACGTTATCGAAGTCGGAGAGGAAGGAGTATGGCTCAGTGAGATGTATGGATTTGAGCGATGACGCACAGAAGACGAGACGGGGAGAGTGACGAGAGCTTATAGGAAAGAGACAGAAAAAGAGAGTTGAGGAAAAGTTAGTGCAGAGAAGAAGAGACGGCGTCAGGAATCTTGTAAGCTACAGCAGAGCAGAACAGCTGCACCCTTGTGACTGAGAAACCAGTTTTACACAACTGGGATACAAAATCTATTCCCCATTGTCATAGATTATGCATGCCAGCCTCCGCAGGGTCAAAAACCCCTAAAACAGCCAGGAGAGTTCTTGAAAAGGCCGGAGAAGATTTCATTTTAACCATCACTACACGATGTGGAATGTTTGGTCTCCCAGAAGCGTTTTCATTTCTCCATGTTAAGCCTCGACTACTGCGCTCCGACTTTCATCATCATCACATATAAACGGTAACATTTCCCGGTTCTTCTTTTCATGACAGAAAACCAAAGATGCCTGGGTTCCATGGGACATTAAAAAAAAAGACTGTCATCATTATTTAAGAATTTGGTCGTCTGTAACAAGAGCTTTCTAATTCTTTTCAGTTTAATGATGCATTACAGCGGAGACTTTCCAGGTCCGCTTTAACTTCACAACTTGGTGCGCACACAATTTACCATAAGTGAAAAATAATTTGGTTTTCTATTGTGTGCCAATTTATTCACATTACATCATTTTCTATTCCGGTGACAACATGGAACCTAACTATCAAACTGGGGTGATGTGTGACCATTCGTCCTGTTGCAACCATTGTGGACTTTGTGGTCCCATGATTTCTATATTGTTCTGACTAATAGCAAATCCAATGAAAAGACCAAAGGCAACAATGTGTCTCTCTATCAATACTTTCTGACAATCTATAACAGACGAACACAGTCATTTTGTAGCAAACGTGACTAAAACAGGAGTGCATGTGGGTTCTATTATCAGCTGTGGATCTGGTGCACTACTGAACAGTTATAGCAGCCGGATGTGGGATTGACTCAAGAAGGTACTCGTGTTGGCAATAAAGGAAATGTCAGTCAGTGCAAAGGTGTGGCTCACTGATGTGTTTTAATAGTACTTGGACAACAATGGAGGTTTTTTGGAAAATAATAGAGGTCTATGGCTTGGAGTAATAAGCTACAGTATGCTACTTGTAGGATCATACTGTAGGATTTGTTGAAAATGAGAAAAATATAGAATATTTCTAAAGATGAGTGTACGGTTTGGTTTGATGTGCGCATATGCTACTGCATGTGTTGGTGTTGGGACCTTTGAGGCAGCCCACTGATACGTTGAATGTGGACCGTGTTACATTCGGTTCACCGAAGTACAACGAGCAACGTGCAGAGCAACAGATGAAATAAATCGAGAGATCGTTATTGAAAGTTATGTGGCATAATAAGCGAGAAAGTCCACTAAAGGCAGGCGGATGGGGTGTGTTGTGTCAAAGAAACAGGACTTTTCCCCCAGAAGACCCAAGTTTGTGTCCCGTGTGGAACATAGAGTAAGAGTTGACTTTACATTGTTGCACTTGTTACATAATGTTACATAGGCCACTGTGGCTCAGTGGTAAGCGGTGTCACTTAACCAAGCATTTCACAAATGCATTGTGTTTTTCTGCAAGTGTGATACGAGGCTGATATGAAACATATTTATGAAGCGTATTTTTGGTTGAGAAATGTTGACATTCAACCCATCGCGTGGTTTGTCAAAAAAAAAAAACATTCTGGCAAATGGGTCTCCTGTCAGACTAGGAGAGTATCTGCCCTGAATCTCATCTGTTTGGTGACAAAATCCTCAGTTGCATAAACCCTTCAAAGTAAATCACCCTGACATCACAGGAACTGCACAGCAGGAACTGAACTCATTTGAATGCACCCCGTACTCGCATCTCCAGCTAACGCTGCTCATCTGTGGAAGCCACTATAGTTCTTTTCCATCCATGCACATGTCCTGCGTCTAACATTTTTATGTATGCTTTGTCTTTCTCTCTTGTGTTTTGAAATGCCCACTACTCATAAAACTGAATAATTAATGTGGCAGCAACAGCAACAATAACAGAAATGGGCTTTCACTTGAGCAACAGCACAGCGAAGTCAGGCAGTGCATGAACTGAAAAGTAGGACTCCGACAGTGGTTTCGTAAAACTCAGAAAACCCCGCTACCGTGTGAGCTGAGAGGGGCTTCACTGCTGTCAGGTTTGGATTCATATAACTTTGAAAATCGAATATGCTCTTATGGGAATCCAATGTAAACAGCACAGAGATGAATACTTCAAATATCCACAGGCACAGTGGGACAGACAGGCAGCCAAAGATGTGTGTGGATGTGCCCCAAACGTATGCACACAGACGTAAAGAAACAGACA
The DNA here is from genome assembly GCA_028022725.1 of Lycodopsis pacificus. Lineage (NCBI taxonomy): Eukaryota > Metazoa > Chordata > Actinopteri > Perciformes > Zoarcidae > Lycodopsis > Lycodopsis pacificus. Next base: position 4,815,455 of record CM051707.1, read on the forward strand.
TAAAATGTAAAAGAATGTGCTGTTCAGTGTATGTGCATACAGTTTTTGTTGTTTACCTATCGTAGATTAGATGGTCAGTGCCCGGTACGCTGACCCAGTCAGAATTCACATTTACAATTTGTTGGGAGTGGAAACCGGCATATAACTACATTTCAAGCGGGATGTGGTGGACTTAAAATGTGTACAACATAAACATGTACAAATAATGCAAACTTAACATACTCTATACAAATATATTGTATGTATTGTATGTTAGAGTGCTTTCAAAGAATCCTGAGCCTTGAGCAGAGAATAAGTGAGGCGCTATCCATGGTGCTGAACCTTGGTGCTGGTTGGTTGATTACTGTGAATGCTTTACTCACTGACATTTACATTTACATGAAACAAGTGGGGGTGATCAATTATAAACAACAAGAACAGAGAAAGATTCCCTGAAACCATTTGGTATTGTCAAAGCAAATTAGTCATTTTAGCTTACAAGGGCACCATATTAAATCCTGGCTCTATATAGATGGCAACATCTACAAATCAAGCTACTAAGGGGAGACTAATAGCTGTATTTTGCTTAATAATATGATGTCATTTCCACAGAAATAATGTCAGGACAACATACAGAAATACAGGTAATTCTCTAGAAATCTCACATGGAATGATAATGACAGAGTAAACAAAGATATGTTTATTCTCCCAATATCGCTTGTGTTAATGTCACAAAGAAGAGCAAATTCAAGCCTTCAGCATTAGGTCCATGGTGCCTCTGCTGAATCTGCTTTGTACGAATAGGTCTGCATATTTCAGTAACCCCAAATCCCCAAACAGACAAACCCAATAGTTTTTTATTTTGTTTTAAACTTCAAGAGTAAAACTGCAAAAAACAAATGGCTTCCTAAAAAAAAATGCATTGGTTTTAGTAAACACGTCTTTCCCATATTAATTTGCTGCTAATGGGTGAACTCCTCATATGGGTAAAATATGAATAATAATGAGGCGCTGACTGAACTGGACTGCTCTTTCCAGGACTGTCGGTATGAAATGATAACAGCAGGAACAGCCTATGAGCCACACTCCAGCAAGCAACAACAGGACTGATGTAATCGTCATTACAACCTTGTACCGGCTGCTGACTTCAGCGTGTTGGGCAGGAATGGATTTTGAAAAAAAACACGGAGCTAATAACATAATCATCCCTGATTATGAACACTGTACCAGACATTTCCCTATATGACATAGTGTAAAACACAAACATGTGTTTAATCAAATGCAATGCAAAATAACAGCCCTGCAATAAATGTTACCTCATTAAATTCCTTCTCTCTCTTGAGTTCGTTAGAGCAGTGATGATGCTTCACATCCCGTTGCATCATATTGCGAGTTATTCTCGCTCTCCTCATGCAGCTAATGAATTGACTCAATCTTTTGGTAATGACTTCAGTTGTAATACCTGCTGTGATATAACATTCTGCTAACATCCGAACATGCATCACCACCCTGGATTCTGGTATGTTTTAATAATCTGGTTAAAGGCAAGACGAATCTGGAAGGGGGTGTCAGGCATACAACTGTGTGAAACACAAGTTCAGCACCATGGACAGAGTTTCAACCAGTCCAATCGCACTGGCCTATGAAAGCCATGTATCTCCAAAATGTCATGTGGAGAAGGCCTGCTTTTCAGCTTTTTCTGATACTTTAGTGGGATTTTTGAGAAGTGTATATTGCTTAAGGAGATTTTTCAATGCACAATAACCAAAATTGGAGATTTCACAAAATTTTACGAACAAGTTTAATTGACACCACATCAAAATTTAAATCCCCAACAGATCTGTAATTGTATTCAATATAGCAATAAAAAAAGAAAAATAATAAAAATAAAATAACCTACAATCAAGACATTAAGCGCCTTAAACAAGAAGGGTGTCATCCTGATGAAAATAAATGTAAATGGAAAATTAAACTGTATTCTGTACGCAGAAGGTCCACTGACAAACACTTTAAGAGCTTTTAGATTCATGTTCAAACCATCATCAGGTGCAGGTAAGAATTCCAGGCAATAGATTGCTGATAGATAGCAGATGTGTGAGCCCATTCAGCACCGGACGAACGTCACAGGCCCGAAACTGTTTGTAAGATAGCATATTAATTAATAAAACACCCGATGAGTTATGTGAAGCACTTCTTAGTGCAAAAGAAAAAGCGTATGCCTTCGCTCTCATGTTTGCAGATTTATGAGACATCATGCTGCGCTCCCAAAGAACGTGAATATCTCTCTCGCTGTGCTATTGTATGCCGTGTGCTATACATGAGTAGTCTTCGCTCTGTGCTGCTTGGCTACCTTTGCAGGGGAAAGCCAACAGGGGAATGAATGGCATTGGGTGTACTGTGCCTGGTTAAAAGCCTTCCAATGGGATGATGCCTCAGGCCTTTCTCTGCCCTCCCCAGCAACACAGCCCAGTGGACATGCAAGTCATTTCTCATGTATAGTAAAAAAAATAAAATAAATCCACAGCTCTACCAAGGCCACTGGATAATGTGGAGGAGATGTAGCCCAGGGAAACATACTGATATCACCAGGAGATGTTGAGTTGAATGACGATGTGGTAAGATGGATGACGCACTGGAATACAATTTCAAAGAATAGTGGAGTCGGGCTGGCAGAGGCCGGGATCACAACGCAGAGCGGAATACAGTGGCAGAAGGTGAAACATATAGGGGGGGGGTCGGTGATGTATGAATAACATACACAGAGGGACGAATTGAGAATCAGACAGACAAATCTACAAAGAAAGAATCCAGTCCAGCCAGACAGGTACAGATGGTCCGACCGCGCCTCGTTTCTCTTACCGTTGGCGCAGCCCTTGAAGCGGGCCCCTCTGACCGGTGCCCTCTGCAAGTCGGCCTTGACGCGCGCCTTCAGGCCCACGTTCTCCTTCTGCATGGCGTTGAGAGCATCACTCACTGAGTTCACCACCTTCACCATGTTGATCTGACTGTCTGACAGCAGCTGCAAAACACACACATTATGTTTATTAACAATATAATTATGCATGGTGCTACAAGCTGTAAAAACCTCATATTGCTTTTGACCATTTACGGGTATTAACAACCTTCCAGGCAGTTAGTGAATTCCATTTATTTAACTACATTATAAAAAAAAAAAGACGTGTAAAACCTTCTCAGATCGTTAACATTATAATCATATCAAACCCAATTTGCAATACTATTGCCATTACATCCATATTCCATCATTCCTACACTGGATTTGAATGGTGTTAGATTCACAGAAAACGATGCGTGAGCATACTTGACACAGCAAATGTAATTTTTTGCAAAACTCTTGTAATGCCGTAATCTGGAAGAGCAGAGCAGCCGGTCCCGGGCATTTTCCAAGCAAGGAATCATATTCGCATCGCCACAAGTAGAGTGCGATAAAGACGACGTATGAAGACATTTTCATCATGGCTGAACAAAGAAGGAAATACATGATTTGCTTGTCTTCCTCAGAAGTATTTCTCACAGGGTAGCTGCACAAAGTAGCTTTCCTGCCCCCAGTCATTTGGAACGGAAGTCTGGGAGTTGTATTGTAAAGAACTTCTTAGCGTTATCACCAGTAAGCACAGGTGTCGCCAAATCGACCAGAACGGAAAGCTTACGGATTAGGACTTTAAAGATAAGCAATCCAAAACATTTTGTTTTTCTTTGCCTCTGATTTTGTCAGAGTTGCATCACATTTCCATAGTGCAACTGCAAGAGGGAACTTAGAAAATTCTCCCCTTGATCTGTCCCACAGTGTCCATGTCTGCGTAATGTATGGGTTTTTTTTCTGGGTTTGATTCCATGTTAACAGCTTGGGGATGCAGCGCTTTTCAATAGCCAACTCAGATGTCGGTGCATCCTTGAACACACCAGCAAGGACAGTTTTCACAGTAGTTTCCACTGCATGGACATGTGATGACAATGTGACTTTTAAAAAGGGGGGAAGTCTTTCGGAAAAGTGTTTGTATTCTTGAGGAAATGGCACCAATGTATAGTATATTTCCTTTGTAGTTAATGGGCTTAACATACAATATTGAACCACTGGTACAGCGTAGTAAGGCTCTTTAGAAACAAACCAAAGTGCAAAGTGTAGCAAAGACACCACATGGTACCCTATCCCATAATGCACCCTGGTGAATGCTGTGAAATACAAAGTGCCCTATGGGAAGCCTGATGATGAATGTCTGTGCTGGGCCTAGCGGAGAGAGCAGGGTAACCTCTCTGATCTACTGTGGTCACTTTCTTACCTGCAGTTTATGTGCTGTTTGTTGCCGAAAGGTCGTTTTCACATTATTGCCCTAGTTGGCCAACACCTGGTGTTGGGGACCCACATGTATACACACACACACACACTATACTTTTGCTGGTATGAGAAATATTCTATCCGTACCGCTCACACATACCCACGGTCTCTCTCTCACTCCCTTTCTTTTTTCCTCCACTTTATCACCCACAAACACACACACACACACACACACACACACACACAGACACACACCAAGACATACAGTGTTTTAAAGTCATTCATAAAGCGGTTCAGAAGTGTCCTACCAAAGGTGTGTCTGTGCAGCTATATTCAGGTGTTAAAACTGCATCAGACAGAAACCCCGGTGGCCTTTCCCTGGCCTCAATAACTATGTAACGCACCTCTGAGGCACAGCAAGCTGCACAGCAATCATATTAGGTGGGCACTGGGGCTTTAACCCACACACAGTCATAAACAACAGCAGCACATTTAGGTAGCCACATGCAACTAGGAAACCACATGCATGAATACTCTACAGAAATGACACACTGTGCTGAGCAGCTATAGGCAGGATGCATACAAAAGATAATTTGGGTTATCTGCTTTGTTTATGTGTATGTTAAGGTCAACATTATCTGATGAATGAGTTTGCCTCTTTACTTTCAGTGGTGTGATTTGTTCGAAGGCAGAAAACTAAAAGCAGGGGACCGTCTACAGCCTTTATTTCAAGCCTTTGGCTGACACATCAATTAGCATCATGATGTGATTAGCTCTCATTAGGCCGCCTTTCCATTGGCGCACACAATCAGTCACACCACAGCACTTTTTTGTGAGTAAAGCTTTAAACACCAGCATTTTTTTTTTTTTAATTTTGTTTTCACATCTGCGGCAGATTGAGGGAAGGGATGAATTTAAATGTTTATGAACACGTCCTTTTTTTAAATCTCAACACGACTCGCACAAAAGCATGTGGCGCACCTACACTCAAAATCAAGTTCTGCGGTTGTTACAGTAGTTCAAATCCAGTTTGGTTCATGCTTTGTCTAATGAGTCTAAACTTAAGAGAATTATTAAACACGATTGAATCATTTGACACGCACAGCAAAAGGTGTTATTTCGTTGGCGTTAATCAGGCGCTGCATATATTAGAGACAAGTCACAGAACAGTGAGGAGGTACAAAGCTGGAACTGGCGGGTTAAATAAAGTCATTCAGTCACCATCTGCCTGACAACCCATCTTCACCTCACAGACAGCGGCTGTCCAGCCGACTGGAGCCCGGAGGGGAGCGAGAGGAGCCATGGAGGAGTCGCCCACTCTCTCCTCTTGAGTGGTGTAGCTCTTGCAAGTTGAAGATAATTTAAAGCCTCAAGCACATTTGAGCTATTCCACGACTTCACTTATAAATCCAAGTAACCGACTGAGGTTGAGATGATTGGAACATTTCAAACAAATGTGCTTTTGCGGAACACCGACCAATCAGTGCTTTCAGAGAACAGGAAAACATATCTCATAATGATGCGGGTCATCATGGAGTGTAGCAATAACTTGTTTGTTTATATATATATATACACGTGTACATATTGTCTTTATTTCTCAACATTTTTTGACATTTCCTCGACGAAACAATTCATTGATTACCGGTAATCCTGAAAAATATCCAGCAGAATAATTGTTTAAATTCATAACCTGGAGCTCTGCATCTCCAGATTGTTAACCCCGTTATTTTGTCATTGTTCTGCACTTTCCCAGCCACCTCTCCGCTCAGACGTCCCTACACCCTGCAGTAAAGAGAACGCCCCATCTTCATTATCGACTGGAAACTTTGCTCATCAGACTACACTTTGTGCTCAAGAGCATCTGGGTGGCTAATCGTTTCTCTGATGCCAATAACCCACAGCTGGAGCTTTTTGTAAAGCCAATTTTCAACCCAGAAAGTGAACTAACGGACACCTTTCTGGATTAACAGGACAAAGTGGTATGCCCTCCATTCACATACTTTAGATTCCTCCCTTGCTAACAGATGGTAATTGACCATGAGGGCCACAACCTCTGCCTCACTTACTGTATCCTTCTGACTAAACAGAAATCAGAAAACCCAGACATATATACGAGGCCTCTGAAGCACAGAAACAATGAATAAAACATTTCCCCACTGACTGACAGAACCTTCACGCATAAAGGGAATGTTTTCAGAGCAAATCTCTGGTTCATATCATACAGAGTCTCTGGTCTTTGATCAGGCTTCTGATTCTGATGGCGGGGTGGGGCAAAATGTCCAGCTGTTCAATTAAATCATTATTCATGAATAAAGTGCAGAGGTGACCCTTTAATGTTTCTGCCCGCGTATCGGCCGTACAGTACGTCTCTATTGAGCAACAATTCCTGAAGGTTTTATCCCATTTTTGTCTCGCACGTTTCTGTCACAGTTTTGACATATCTGTATGTAATTGTACAACTTGTACAACAAAAACACATTTCCAGTAATTCATGTTCTGAATCATAAGCAATCTCGACAGGATATTGTTCTTGTTCGAAGCAAATGGCTTAATTGCATATTATGTTCCGTCACTTCCTTAATTAGAGACATCTTTGAAGCGACCCATTTGCTGAATTGAATCTGGTTTCCACATTATATGTGACTTTTATCATTATCCACTCTTATTGGGGGTTTTGAAGTTATTTGCATCACATCCCTGCAACAAGCACTCTGTGAATTTTACTTTTTCAAATCCTCAAAGGACTGCGTGTCCACCAGAGAGAACATCTTGAGGCAATATGGTTTTCTATTCTACAGCAGCAGAGGTTGGCCCCGAGATCCGTACGAGAGGTTGTGGGCGACACTAGTCAAACACATTAATATTCCACAGCCACACAATTCAGTTTAAACTGTGACCTGCGGTTCAAGGAAATCAGTAAGTCATGCTCTTCCTTGCGGCCCTTGCAGTCTTCTTTTCTTTTTCTTTTGCAGTCAGACATTGTGCAAAACGGAATGCCAAGTCAGATGAATATGTGAACTACACACTATGTCTGCTGGACGTCTGCTATGGGGGATCTTACCCTTCCATTTAATGAAGGGGTGCATGTCACATGACCTCGTGGCCATTAGACACAGCGGCCTGCTGGTGCTCAGGGCTGCCACTGCTGGTCAGAGCTGAACAAGTACATTAGTAATTGTTTTAATGCAGTTTATACCACTGCCAAACGTTTGTACTTGTTAACGTGCCATTGCGGATACTGTGATGGGAACACTTCATGAGAACTGTGACGCTGAGATCACTTGTCAAAAGTTCCGTTACTATCAACAAACAGTGAAGCAAACCACTCACACGTCATCCTATTTTTAGAATTTGACGGACAACATGTCAGTGTTTGTGAGACAAATGTCAGGGAGTTGCGTCGTTAAGTGGTGACAGTGTTTTTGCTTCATTAGTTATCCACAGAGAGGTGTCTGGATGACTGTGTGTGGGGTAATTCCGCTAATTACTTTCTAAATGTAAATAGATTTCCGGACAATATTTAATCTGGCTCATGACAAAAATCATAGCACAGAGATTGCTGAATCAGGAAAAAATCCCAGTCCATCTGGTTCTGTTCTCCGTCAGTTCAGGTTGTGTCTAGAAATCATGGGCAATGTTGTGAGGACATTAAGCCACGAAGAGCCCCCCAGGGCTCAATTCCTGGGCCTGTAATATGCAGGGGTAACTGAAGGAGGAGGAAATACACTCCCAGTATTATGCGAGAGATTTGACTTGGAGCAAACACGAGCAACATAATACAACTTGTCAAACGCTCCGCAGCCTAACTATCAGTTCAATGTATTGCTACCTTATAGTCACTGGTCCCATCGACGTTGTTTATGAGAATGCAAATGTGCATGCCTTCTCTATTTGAGGCTGCAAGCACTCACGGCGAAAAATGAATAAGTCGGTTTGTGAAAAATCAAAACGCATCGCTCCTAAACACACCGCAATCGGATTCTCCTGCTTATCTTCTCGGGGGGGGCATGTGAAAAGGTTTCCCTCTATATGGCGGGGTGAAACTGTTCTTCAGGGGGCTGTGGTGCACACGGAGCCATTACTAACACTGGCACAGTCAGCTCTGTCGTCTGTTGTATAAATCAGAAATCCTGGCCACAGGTGGCTCATAGATCACACAGTCACACCATCGTGTCAGGCCAAAAAAAAACAGCGGATGTGCACTCCACATGCCTCGCCTCCAAAGAGGAAATCAATCACCGGGAGTGTCTGGGCTGCCATGCACCACCTCCACTTAGCCCCAGTGCCCACTGCGCTATGCCACCTACACAACATTAACAGCAATGGGGACAAGCCCTCTTTCTGCCTCCAGTGGACTACCAATCAGCACCCGTGGTTTCTTAGAGAGGCAGTGCGAACCAATCCAGTGAGCTTTTGAGTGATGTCTGAACAATGTTGACCCACGAGCTGAAGAGAAAGGACTGGCAGAGGCAGAAAGCATTCAGTTGTTTGAGCTGTATGGCTGGCAGCTATGAAATCTATTCACTGCAGAATAGAGAGAATGAGCCTGATGTGCCAAAATTAAAAGAGCATGTGGTGTGAAGATTTTCCACGCATTTAGGAAACGCATCGTCAATAAATCAATACAGACAGTGCGAAACTAAAGGGGGTCTAATCATGTTTTCATCCAATGTGGAGTCTGTCTTACACATCTCGGGACACATTATGTAATCTTATTGAATTAATGGACGAGTTGTTTGTTTTCTTGAATCTTGATGGGCATCTCTTCCCCTGTGACCTCATCTTCAAACACTAGACTGAGCGAGCTCTCCTCAGCGGAACACGAGCCTTATTTGCACTTCAATCGTGTCGCTATTGGGTTCGCGAAGTGCAAAGAGAAATTAACGTGGCTGAGTTGGCACTGGCTTAGTGAATGATGGTGTTAAGATTTTGCAGTCAGGAAAAGGAAGGGACTAAATGAGACCGACTTCAAGTCCAATGAGCTGTCACACGTCTTAAGGTGGTTTCACAATCAATACATATTGATAGGGGCTTCACAAGCCAGTCCTCGAGCGCCTCGGTACAGTACTTAGTCGGGACTTCAGTACACTGGATTCAGTTCATCTGTTTTTACTGCTCAACCAATCATTTTGATGTTCAATCAAAAAAGAAACAAATAAACATGATGCAGTATTCACAGATCTAGTTATGACGGCGGTAAACCACTCGAAACCCAATGAGCACCATTCATGACCATGTGGATGGAACAAACATGTTCACTGTTCCAGATCATTTGCAGTGCATGGGATGTCAAACCTTTGCATTTTTTGATCACAGTAGAAATGGATTATTACAATACATTACTTTATACGACATAACGAGAAGGAGGCTACGGCTTCTGCAAATTCATAAAATCATAAAAACACTACCTTCAATGATTCATTTCAGCCCTGTATCTTTGCTTTTGATATTTTGCCTGTCGTATATATATATATATATATATATATATATATATATGAGGCCAAGGAACAACGTTGGGCTACACCGCTGCAGAATCTATTTCAGCAGTACTGGGGAATAAAATCCATATCTTATTAAGCAGTTTCATTTCCATGATAATGATGAAATGATCATATAATAGAACTGTAAGGAAAGATAAAGCTGGAGTTCCATAATCAATGTCTTATTTGTGTTACATGGCGGCTCAATTACCACTCTGACCTGGGTGGTGTATTCTCTTTGACCCTTTGTCTCTGCCATTTACGCTTGTGTGCGCGTGTCTCACCTGTATGAGGCGTCCCTGCTCCGTCTGCAGCGTGTTGAGGTCTTGCCCCAGGCTGCCCTGGCCCCTGCGTAAGGATTCATAGTCCATTTTCAGTTGCCCCGCATGGGCCGACAGCTTGGCCACCTCCTCAGCCAGACTGACAAGAAGAGACCGATCCTGGCCCTTCACTGACTTCAGGTCAGAGTCGTGGTCGGTAAGTGAGTGGAGCAGGGACGTCTGCACACCCTCCAGGCGCAAAAAGTTACTGTTGTAGTCGGGACAGTTGGGGTCGATGAAGATGTTGATGCGAGAGCCGTCGCCTCTCTCAACGGTGACCAGGGCATTGGCTTCATCCTGATTGGTGGAGATGTGGGGTAGGCCGTCAGACATGGGTGGGGCCTGGTAGTGATTCATAAAAAGGATGGTGCCGGTTACAGTGACAGCCAACAATACGGCCACGAAGAGCAGGATAGTGCAAAGCAGGTAGCTGCAGCTCATCCTCTGTAAGTAGGAAGGAAAGAGGGAAGGAAGGAAGGAAGAGAAAAAGGAGGTGTTAGGATCACAGTTGCTAGAAAGTAAAAGTTACGGCAAAAGAAAACTCGCCTTCTTCAAAAATAAATTACTTTCATCCATCACTGGGGATATTTTGAATGCCAGATGCTCAGCAATATAAACACATTCCAATTTGCGAGAATGTAGTTGTGAATGATTTATGTGGAAACATAACAACTGTCAGTTGTCTTGGGAATCAAAACTCTGTAAAACGTCCTGTATGTCATTAGAGTAGCGGCGTTTCGGTAGAGGGAGGATGCTGGCCTGAGACACCTTTGGTCAAAGCACCGATGTTCCATATTCCCATTTTAGAGACAGGAAGGAAAATAATACAAACCTGAAACAACAGCAGCCAGGAGGAGAAAGTGTAAAAAAAGAAAAGAAACGAAGACAGCCAATAGAATTGAAATGAACAAGCAGAAAGTAGAATCCTCTTAGAGGACAAAGGCAGACCTCTACCAGTAACATGGTCTCCATTAACGGCACCATAAAGGCCTGTATGATGGCTTTTTTTATGATCCATTTTCCCACTCAGGTCCAGAGAACTAGCAAAAGGTAGCAGAGAGCAATATGGCCCACCTATGCATGATTAAAAATTCCTGGCTCCCCCACATCTTCCTCCAAATGAATCAGCAAGTGATCTCTTACAGATTTGTTTTTTCATTTTCTGCACCGGAGGATGTTCTCTGTGAGAATATGTGGGCAGGTGTGTGTGTGTGTGTGAGTGTGTTTGTTGTATTTTTGTATGTGGAAGTGTGACTGAGTGCAAGCTCATTAATATGTAAATTGGCTGCACAAGCACAGTGAAGCACATTAATAGACAGCTAATGGTCTGCTTTACGAGAGAGGTTTATGGTTTCTTTAATGTGAAGAAAATCAATCGTGTTGTCCAGGAAATACTCCTATCCACTATGTTTACCCACAATAAAAGAAGTTGTAACTTCCCCCGGCAACTTGTCCTTGTGTGGGCTGAAATATGGGCTCTGTGGACAACAAGTGTGCACGGCATACACCATGTGGCTCCCAAATATTAACCCATAGTGATGGCGCAAAAAAAGGGTTCTATTTAAGGGCCTCACATGTAGCTCTCCTTACTCCGATCGTGAGCCAAAGTAAATGCAGAAAAAAGGGGTTCATGTGGAGCCTGAGGATGGTTGTTCTCACGTGGGTCCCATTTGTAACCCCCTGGCTTCATTCAGAACTCACATGGGCAGACACACATGGGGCTAGGCCTGGCTAGTCCCTGCTGCAATCTAATGCATCTATGCTTTACAGAAAAAAATAATTCGATTTTAGCTTTTGATCTTGAAAATCGAACCCCCAAGACAAACAATAGGCAAACGTGGACTTGGTGAGGAACACAATACATGCATTTTTGAGAAGACCAGCTGTTTTACCACCTACACTAAAGCAAAAGAATAAATGATTCCTTTGTTCTGGAGAGTAACAATCATTTTTCAGAAGGTGAAATGCCTACTTTCAGCACATATTGATCTTTTTAGTTTTTTATTCCTGTAATATATAAGTCTATTTGGTAGAATCTACTGAGTACATTGATGAGAAGAATGCATTATTGTTTTTCTGCAGGGGCCACCTTCTATGACCGCTGTTTTCTGAACACCACTGACGTATAAGCACTGTCACTGCGAACCTCCCCGAGGCTCTATTTGTCCGAATGGGTTGGAAACTGCGTACACACGCATGCACACATTATTTGCACACATTATTTGCACACAGCCCATTCTGCCTAATACGTGTAACAGACAGGCAAGCACATGCACATATTGCACATGAAAAATAAAAGGATTACTTTGTCAGAAATTTCCCACTTCCTCCTGTTTTTTTCACCCAAATACATCATCACAGAAAACGGCTCCAGGGAAGTATTGCACGCAACATTATTCTTTTTTCTCTCCTTGATCTGACTTAAGATGCAGACCGTGACGGCATGATGAAATCTCTCTTTGCAAGTCAAACAGTGTTTTTTAGTCTTTTTTTTTTTTTGCCCCGTGTACTCGAGTGCAGGTGCAGCTGAGTGATTATGACGAGGTCTCGGCTATGTGTGTGGATGTGTACGTGGCAGGGTGTCTGTGCCGTGCTTAATGTGCATAATGGCCTCGCGCTGCAGAATGGCTGCAGTGTAACATTAGAACAGTTTCCCTGAGCTCTACCGCCAGCGGGCCAGGACATCAGTGGAAACCGTCATTGGCACTGCGCTAAATATTCATTGCTAGCACACTGATTGTTGACTGAACATAGAGAAGATATATGGTGGTGACCCCCCCCCTATGCGCTGACAGCGACACACACACAAAAAAGCATCCGGGCATGTAATGAAACCTTTCGCAGATGCACTGTAACAGGCACATAATGGTCCTCAGATGTTAACATTTGAAGCCACCAGGTATGAAGCAGTTTCTGACAGTTTAAAGGTGCAAATTTGGATGAATAACAGCCAGAAATAAAAGGCAACAAAACACAGTTCACAGGATGCACAAATGACTTGACACAGCGACGAGCTTTAGACAATTCTACTCCACTTCAGGCTGACATGAGGTCAGAAGGGAACGACTTGTCGGAATGACGAGTGGCGGTTTGGCTTCTGCCTTTTTTGTGTTTTTCAGATGGTCAATAAAAACTCGAACCTTCAACCCGTTTCATGTCCCAACGGAATAAAAAATCTGTCAACTCAGCATCACGAGTTGCAGCGGGGTGTTGCGACACTGAGACCGGTGCGCGTGCAGCCGCTAAACACTGTTATCTTCTTTGTAAATGAGTCTCAATCTCGCAGCAGGAGCCCTCTCTGTAATTAGTGGCTGACTTTCAGATCCTCTGGTGTCTCTCCTCGTGCCACAACGTGGGATTTGGGACAACAGGGGAATTCTGATGGTTGGATTGAAAAGGAGAGGCAGAGAATGAGAGAGAATTATTCTGTGTGAAAACGATGTTGTCCACCCACACAGGAACATTGGCAGACGAAAGGCTTTGTCTGCTCATTAGATAAGCGGGAAACAATCGAGACTCTTGCTCTCTCTCTCACTCGCTTTCTCCCCTTCAAATGCAAACACACACACACACACACACACACACACACACACACACACACATATGTAGACTTATACAAAATATATTGTCACATTGATGCTACCCAACTGGAACATAATAGAAAGGCACAAACATTTTTAAAAGCTGAATTGGCACACATACTATATGCATGGCAAGCCTGAAGCTAAAAACTCATAATTTAGATTTTCCCCGGCCCTACTTTCTATTTCATTCGCCTCCAACTTATGAATAACACTTTCACATCGGTATCCAACTCATACCGCAGCTACCGCCGACATCCTGCCATGAAATCTTTCCACGATGACTCCGCCGAGTTGAAAGAATCTGCAGGGGCCTAATCCCCGTCTAGAACTTGTGTGTTTTTGTACTTGAGCTGGGGTTGAGTCGCTGCCGCACGGTGGCAACGTGTAATGCGTAATGTGAACTAATCCTTTGCACTGCCATCGAACCAAAGCAGGGAGAAAGCGGATTGCGAGGAAAAAAATCATCATCAATGACACCTAATCCCATCCGCAGTTTAGCAAATCACTGTTTAAAGTGTGCCCTGGTTTTCATTGGAAGGAAGTGGCGGGATATATATACTGTAGGACCTAGAGGTTGTACAGGAAACAATGAAGGGATTTTTGGACAAACACAGCAATGTGAAGATGTCCATCCTTCACTATTTCCTGTCACGTTATAGACCATACGATTAATTGAGAAATGAATCATCAGATTAATTAATAGTGATAATAATTGTCAGTTGCAGACCTATTCCAATTTAACCAAGAGTGGGTAACAAATAGTGAATAAGTTGATTTAGTCGGTCAGAATAAAAATAATATATATAATATATAATACGACGAATAATTAGTTCTTACATTAACACATTTACAATAAAGCCTCTAATTTAGCTATCACTAATTATGTCCTCCTGATATAACCGAGGACACAAAAGCACATGTTGGTGTGTGTGTGTGTGTGTGTGTGTGTGTGTGTGTGTGTGTGTGTGTGTGTGTGCATGCCGATCTGCCTGTTGGTGTGCACAGTACGCTGGGGATGACAGGGCCTTACCTTGGCAGGAGTCTCCCTGGCAGTTTCTGAGTCTGACCAGCGATGTTTGAGCTGGGAGGAGCTGGGCACACACTCACAGAATGTCTGCATGGGACAAACAGACAGGGCCACCAGTGTTGGCGTTTGTTCAAGTCACATGTGCAATCAAGCATGCAAGCACATGCGCACAAACACACACACACATGCACAAATACGCACAGACAACAGTTTTGGATCGGTATTTAAATAACAGAGAAATCTAAATAGTGGGCGCAGCACATTCTCTAAGCCCTCAAATGTAATACAAAATCATTGTTTAGTGATCAATGCTGCTGGCGCTGATAAACTACAACCACCTACACACATAACCGCGCACTGACATAGACGGATCTGAACAGGCAGCTGTAAATCTCAAAGGCATCACTGAATTCAATAGATTATGACAGGCTCGATGCGTCTTCCAAAAGATGGCATCGCAAGATCCTCAGCACACAGAGTCTCCTCCTACTCCAAACCCAGAAGCAAAGCAATAAAAAGGACAATTCCATGGAATGTGAGTGGGTACAGCATGTGCAAAGAAGCAGGCATAAGCAGTTGAATGTGGGTGTTTGTAGATCTGAACATAACATGCTTCATTCAGCATGTGTGCTTCTTGTGCTCGTGTGTGCGTCTGGGAGTACTTCTAGCTGCTGCACAGATAGAAGCAGAGTAATTATGAAAGTGGGGGCTTTCTAACTGCTCCAGGAGAGCACGTTGTTCCATGACCGTAAACCCCCGCTGCTCCCACTGTGGAATTGCTTAATTAGCCTGGGATAACAACGTTGACGCACACACAATCGGTGGAACGCCTGCACTCAAAAATGACTACCTAAAAACGGATGCAGGAAACATTAGCAATTAATGTATCTGAACGTGTTATATATCGGAGCACGGTGTTATAAGCCTGTGTGTGAGAATGTACACGTGGCCGAGACTAAATATGCTCTTCACGCTTGTTATGACACTGTGTTTTAATACCATCAACAGGAAGAGTGTTACAAAATTATTTTTAAGCTGCATTAATCGATTTTCAACCACTAGGGGGAACAAGCTCAATTTGGCGGAGACCAACATTGGTTTGGTTAAATGTAAGTTCATTATTTATTCTCCTTTCATCGCCATATTTGGATTTGTAGCTGCTCAGCATTCTTCACCCAATTAGCCACTTCTGTGTGTTGGGGATCCAACTTTTTCAGTCACGATACCGATAGCTGGGCTTTGGGTATCGGCCGATACCGAGTACCGATCCGCTGCTGGTGTTTACCATTTTACACACACAGGGCCATGACGAATAAACAACATGAACATTTGAAATACTCGCCGGTGAATATTTTGCACCAAAACGATATAATAATAATAATAATATTCACGCTCTGTGTGATGGTATACACGACGAAAAGAGCAGCAAAAAACGCGAATCAGTGAGAGTGCATTGCTGTGTATGCAGCTCACACAGACATTGTTATGATGGCTGACCAATAGTTCACCCCTTTGCTCGAAGCATTCTCCTCCAATGTGTACGACATCACGGGGGGGGGGGGGGAAGGCAGCAATAGAGAAAGTGATGGAGGGATATTTGGGAAAGGTGGGCTGAATTCTAATGAGCAGCCTTAGGGTGAGTGATAAAAATCTGTCTGTTCCGTCTAAAACATCGCAGCTGTCTGTGCTTGCAGTACACAGACGAGCTACAGAGCTACCATTACTAAATAAACACAGACCCCGCAGTGAACAAACTAACAAGGCAGCTACAGAGTGAAGACAATTTGAATGGATTTGTGTGTTGGAAAAGAAAAAACAAATAAAAATGTGCGTTTTATGCTGCTGTTGTGTGCACCAATACATTATAATAATATGGACACTAAGGTATAGTCCCACTTCGCTGCAGGAGATAGAAGATGCGTACACGTATGAACACATTCACACAGCACAAAGGTTGTGTGTTGCAGCTGCAACCCACCAGATCCCTGACAGAGTCCTCCCATTACACTGAGCAGCACGTATCTGAGCTTTAGTTTGTTCATCCCCCTGCCTGCTAATGCTCACATTGGGGTTCTTTTCAGCCTGTGCACCAAAAAAAAAAAAAACATGCACACACACACACACACACACACACACACACACACAGTGACACGGCAATATCTGTGGGGCTTCTTGTTGGCAGTGGTCCCAGTGTGGGCATGACTGCTTGGCAGTGTTTGTCTAGTCCTAATCTGACTCCACAAGCTCCACCAGCGGAGAGGATTTGCACTTAATAGAATATTTGGGCTTTTTTTTTTTTTTATTGGTTGGACCTTACACGCAGAATCCTATCTGATGGGCCAAGTGTTAGGAGACAGAAGGCTCAGGCTTAACCCGGGTGTGACTGGACGTGTACGTGCGCTCTTTTAGAATGAGGGGGCCTACGTGTTCACACGAGTGTGTGTGAGGCCGTACATCTTCAAGGCAAGAATCCTAGCAACCACCGAAGAGTGTTAGGATTGTTTGAACTCGTTCTTAGAATACACCGGCACACTTTGCTGAATACCTTAATGTGTGTGTGTGTGTGTGTGTGTGTGTGACAGGGACTTTAGCAAGGTGTGTTTAAACCTTGCTGCTCACTAAGCCGATGGAGTGGAAGAGGATTTGCATATATTCACTTGTGGGCTTACTAATCATTTAACGGGACTTTCAGACTGCTAAATGAAGGGACTGAGACTGACAGAATGGGGGGGGGGGGGGGGGGGGGGCGGGGGGGAGTAAAAAGGGGGAGCAGAATAACAAGCACATGGTGTGCACAGTTCATCAGTTCATCATATCAGAGATTATCTTGCTAAGTATGCATTGTCTGTAGATATAGGTTTGCTATGCCTTCTCAAAGCCCCCATAAAGGAATGGATGGGTGAGTGAATAGCGCTGCGACATCCTGACAGAATAAATGCTGAGGATTCCGTGCCTGCCATTACAACTTAAGAAGCCATCTTTAAACACAATGAGGCCTTATCTTACCCTCAACATTGACTAGAGACTACTCAACACAGAGTTCTTGGATGACTCCAACAGAGGACTACATAATGAATAAAGAAGTGGCTTTTTACAGATGTTAATTGAATAAAAAAATTTTTCAGGATTCTCTCTATGGTACATTATTGAAGAACTAATGAACTACGGTACTATATAATGACCTAATAAATCCGAAACTAATGACACTTCCAATAAAAAGTCAGTGGCTATTTCACTTGAGGGGACACGAGGAAAGTCACTAATATGAAATGCATGTAATCAGGAAGCAATAATTCGTTATCGGTTATGTGCTATTAAGCAGCTGAAACACGCGTTTAGAGACTACATCCAGAAACTGCATCATACTGCATCATTGGCATACTGTTTCAGTAACGTGTCATTATCATTATCAATAATCCTCAACTCCGTTATTCAAGAGCTGCTTATTTGCTACTTATTGATAAGCAGTTAGCCCCTGATGTGTTTGTTATTTGATAATTATCAGATTTTCTGTACTTCATTAGAACGTTTCTGTGAAACCATTCGGCCACGAGAAAAATATAAAACTTTATTTTTGTCCAGCACACACCAACATCTAACTATAAAACAAAATGAGTCAGTGTCTGTGTTTTTGGAGACCTTCATGGCATCTTGGCAATCTTGAAAAAAAAAAAGAAAATGGTGAAAGAATAGCGTTTTTTTCCCCCCAAGTAATATATTCGTAATACCAAACTACGTTGCATGAGAGCGGTTATGTGGTTATGTGTTGAGGTGGAGAACGGAGGATGATTGCTTTTTGCACTGGTCACAATTTATATTTCTGTTATTTACCCATGATCACAATGTTTTCCAAATCTTTACCATAAAAAAAGCAAAAGTTGCAGCAGATGTTTTTTTCATTAAAACAGTCAGACATTCAGCACCACACCGTTTATACAAAATATGTTCATCACCTCCTCCTCCCCACCTTCCTAAAACAAAATGGAATTGAGCGGCACACAGAGGATTGTCGCATGGACTGCTGAATGTGATGAGGGAGGTGTTTACCTTGCCACAGCCTATATTCTATTCTGCAGACTATAGAGATTTGGGTCTGGATATTTTAGAGGACACTGCGGTAGTGGATGTGATGGCCGGCATAGCGGCTTCTACACACTTTAAAAGGGACCCTGTACAACTGATGGCTGATGACAGTGCTGGACACTTTTTCTGGATTGCTTTGCCACTGGTACATAAATAATGGCTTTCTATGGTACCAGGAGGGACACTGCTGTGATTTGGTGTCAATACTAAGTACCTTACATAAGGCAATATGATACATCAGACATTATAATGGCAGAAAAATCATTGGTCCTCTGTTCCAAGTTATATCCATACTTTCTTTTCAGTTGATTTCTGGCAGTGACCAACTAGGAAAGAGCTCTCCGTGCTTTCATGAGGCTGTTTGTTTGTTTCTAGATTCAGAGGATTTCTTCTTCTTTGCTTGTTGGCTGCATCTGCTCGGAGATGAGCGTCTCAGAGGTGTAAACAAAATATTCTTTCAAGACGCGTTATCAGGACGGGGGAAAAGAAAACAAACACATCTAAACAAGCCACAGTTGGAATGGAGAGTCAATTAAGACACCTGAATTGGAGAGAAATTCATCCAGGTTCTCCCACACAACTTCCCTTCTCCGTTCTCTACACGGGCTCCCTGTAAGAGCTCGCGTCCAGTTTAAGCCTCTGGTGCTTGCCTACAGGGCAGTGAAAGGAACAGCTCCTTCCTATCTCCAGGCCATGGTCAAGCCCTACACCCCCGCCCGACCTCTTCGCTCTGCTGCTTCGGGGCGGCTGGTTGCCCCGTCGCTCAGAGGTCCCTGCGGCCGATCGACCCGGTCGCGGCTTTTTTCTGTCCTGGCCCCACAGTGGTGGAATGAACTCCCCACTGACTTCAGGACAGCAGAGTCGCTGCCCATCTTTCATCAGGCTGAAAACTCACCTCTTCAAGAAGTACTACCCTGAGCCTTCCACTTAGCACTTATTGTGTTCTCTTGAATACCTATGTTGAATACACTTATTGTAAGTCGCTTTGGGTAAAAGCGTCTGCTAAATGACTGGAATGTAATGTAATGTATATAGAGTGCTGCAAGGATAACGTATTTTTGAAAGCCAAGTTTAGAAGTTAGCATCGCATTGGTTACCTCGAAAAAAAGGCATTGGGATCTTTTTTTCCATTGGATGTGGGAGCATTGCTGGAAGTAAGCTTTGTGGCAAACATGAGTTCATGATACTTATACGTTTTGTTAAGCAAGATAATCTTCATAATTGGCTAAAGTAAAAAGCTAAAGTTAGGCTATGAACAAACTACACCATTTTTGCATTCGGGCGAGTCATCAAAACAAGGCTACTGTTTGGCGTGTTGACAATTCGTACTCTCACACGTTAGCAACCACCTTTTGAAGACACGTAAAAGTCCTGAGAGGGGTATTTTACTGACGTATTTTATATTTTATAAAAAAAAAAAACATTCAGAATACCCATTGACTTATAGAAGAATTGGAATTTGGGCTTTAGGACTCATTCCTGCAGCACTCCATACAGGAGGTGCCTCTGTATTTCTACTATGAAGCTCCATTGGCTGAAATAGCAAAATAAAAAATCCCATGGATCACGCTTTCATTATATCTACATTTGAATCTTCTGTGTGTCGACGTGTGCTGGAGTACAACATGTATGCTGAAATTCTGAAAACACAATCAACTGCATCAGCTAAAACGGACGCATGCAAACACAGAGAAATGCTCTTCACCTTCGAATTAAGACAGCATGCCGAGAAAGAAGAGGGAGGAGAGGCCCGCGGGAGACCAGGGCAAGATGACTTCAATCCTAAGAGACAAATCACCCGCTCTACCCTCCACTGCTTGTCCTTGGCGCTCGCACTGCAATCGGCCCCACACGGGGAGTGAGTCTGTCACCCACTGTCCCTGAGGCGCACGCACACACACTGGAATGCAAAAACATATCACTGCAGCCGCTATTATAAAGCACACAATCACCGGGAGGTCAGAATGGCTGCTTGGTGAGCCTGAAGTGAAACGGCGAGATTGAACGAGGGCTTTCAATCCCGTATGGGTGTTAATGGCTCAAACTGTTACCTCTCTTCTCTCACACACATCTGAAAACTGCTCTTGCTTATGCTCCCTGATCCGCTTATTCATTTACTAAGAACCGAAACATGTAGGAGCTCAACCAGTACAACTTTATTTACATTATCTTTCATTGCCTTTTCCCCAGCTACTGCTGCCGCCATCCACAGTAATCCGAAAACAGAGGACCTCTCTTTTAATTTCCTGTCCTGATTTTCTTATCAATGTTTTGTGGACTTTTTTTTCTTCCGTCTTCACAGAGAGCTTCGGCTTGAACTGCTGTTTCAGTGGGCTTGAATGGCTCATCGAGACAGTGAATGGGAGATCGGGCTGTACTAGTACAGCTGACTTCTGTTGACTTGATGCAGGCTAAGTAAGGAGGACGACTGCAGAAAACACCATGTGACCACCACGTACACACATGTGTTCGAATGGGGGTGAATGAATGCGAAAGCAGCATTTCTGTGACAGTAAAAAAAAAAAAACATCGTTATTGCACTGCGAAGGTCCTTAGCAACAGAATGGCCACCTTGCTAATACTGCTCCAACACACGGACAGAGAGGAATCCCCATTAAACGCAACACACTTATTCCTACGGAAGAAAGCGAGGAGGTAATTATGCCGCTGTTCGCTTTACCTTTGTCAGGAATCATCAAAATGATTCCCATCAAGGATGCCTCACATTTTAGCTTCACAGGCTTGCATCACTTTCTACCTCCTTTCCAGTCCACACTTAAATTTCTCTTTTTTGAAATTGCTGTCCACTTAAGAGTCTCGATTGCAGTTGCGAGCACAGTTAAGTGCACCGGCACAATCACGCATGCACAAGATCCACACATAACTAGACACGATAACACATTCACACACCTTTATGAGCTGCACACACACACACACACACACACCATTAAAAGACAAGATGGATCTCCGCCCCACAGCCTTGCTATTTTAATAGAGGCGGTGATACGAAGGAAGTCACTTCTTCAAACAGGCAGGTATCAAGAGCCTCCTCTCCTTAATGTATACATTTGCATACATCGCTATGTGCCAATCGTACGGGCGCTCATAAATAATACATGCATGTTATGGATACTGGTGTCTACACTTCATGCTTCAGCTACTTTGCAGAATGACTTATGGCTGTGGCTCAAGTAGCACAGAAGGCTGACCTTACACCGCGCGTGTGTCGTCTCTGTGTCGATCCATCTCTTGGTGTGTGTCTATGACTGTGTTTGTCGGTAGTTGATACCCTAAAGCTTGACGGTTTGCCCTTGGCAATGAGATCAGATATCGATGCTGATGGTGCGATCCAAACGCAGTGTTTGCTCCTTTACTCACACGGGTCGGAGATATGCGCGTGTGCCCTTGGTACTTTATTCATGAAAAAAAAGCTGCAAGTATTGGTGTGTGTGTGTGTGCGCGCGCATATGTGTGTGGCACTCCGTGACTAAAGGAGATGTTAGTTGAGTGCCATCGGCTGGTAAGTGCTGCGTGTTCATTCTCTCCCTGAGGGTAGGTCGCGCCGCAGTGGATGTTGGTCTTCTTAGGTCATGGGTTTCTATGTGAAATCAACTTTCCCATAATGCACCCAAGTTACGGGATCACACACAGACGAACAAAGCAGTTCCCTCGACATGCCAAGTGCAATAGCTCGCCTCTCTGGGCTTTCTATACTGAGGAAGATGGAGCATGAAATAGAATAAATGAAGATGAATAAATAAAAACGCAGACAGTGTACTCGCTCCCGATCCAGCAGGTTAAGAATGCTCTTACAGTTGATTTCTGTTTTCTTTTTCTTGCCGGACAACCAATTGAAACCCACGTACATGCATACATGAACATCCATATGCACACGTACTTACCCGTTTTTCATTTTTATTTTTTTATTTAATTATTATTTTTATTTTTTTTCCCCTCCATCTCAAAAGGCTCAAGGACATTCTCACACTCACACACACACACACACACACACACACACACTGACTATATGATATTTGCTGGCTTTTATCCCACTGTTCTTGTCATCCTCTTGTTGTTATGTCTATGTATTGTCTTAATATTGTCTCGTGTCTTTCAATAAAAAATGTATTAAAAAAAAATAAAAATAAAAAAAGAATGCTCTTACATGGTCCTGTTCATGAAGGTTAATGGGAAGCCATTTTTTTCCCTTTAGGTCCTAAACCTGACTTTCTATCCTTAGAAGTCAATGTGAAAGCATTGTATCTGGCTAGGATCTAGCAGCTACAAAGGTACCTAGCATGCCAACAGTGTGATGCTACAACTTGTAGTGGCACTACTCGTAAATACAAAAGCAATTTTCTCAACAGGGCCTTCACTGTAATGGAAGCATTCTACATTTCTCTGCAAAAAATAACCCGACGTTCAATGAGTGCAGTGCGTACAGTAGAATGGGGGTCTGTGCGCGTCGTGAAGGGGCCTCTTGATGCAGAGTGTGGGGGTTTGATCACTGCCTTTTCAAGAGGTAGTATCACCAACAGGGATATGTTCATGCAATTGTGCAACTTGTTAAAAAGTGGATAGTTTCAGTCTCAGTGTGAGTAACTGTTTATTTTGGAAATTATTAACATAGAAGACATTTCATATTTTGATGCTTTGGCAGCGTTGTTTTTCTGAAACGTGCCAATAAAGCCACATTGAATGGAGTTGAACTCTTACTGACTGCCAGACAACCATTATGCATGGTATAGTGATGCCCTAGTAATTGGCGGAAACAGATAAAATAAAGTTCCATCAGAAAGGCAATGATAAGCCTCCTTTGTTAGAGTCTGATGTACCAGGAGGATACATGTGTAGAATGTATTTCCTATTCTATTATTTTCACAAAATCTAACAAACTGATACTGAACTGTTAATACATATAATCAATATTTTAAAAAGTCAACAAAGCTTTTCATCCAAATTGTGTCCTGTGGTTCATTTGACAATTTCTTTAACTCTTTTATTTTGTTGCAGCAGTTTCGAGAATTTAATGAGTTCTGGTGGCAAAAATCTTCAGTTTGTTCAGCTGCACGTAAGCTTTGCATTCCCTCAACATCGGTTAACGCAACAATGCAATCTAATGTGGTTGCATTATCCAGAAACGAAGCAGCCATTTAACACTTCGTACAGCACAATGTGAACCGTGCATGATGCAGCGTCACACTTTGCTTTAACACTGTCGAATGAACAACAGAACTGCGACAGCTTTGGTGAAATACAAGAGGCATGAAGGAGAGAGATGTAAAACAGAGGTACACTTTATTCTCAAAAGCTAAGATCTTAAGTCAACAGTCTGAATCCTCGGGACTCGAGAGCTGGCAAGTATGAGAAGCGGCGGCTTGCTCTCTGGCTGTTTGCAAAAGGAACTGCCACAACTGTCTTTTTCATTTATTTTTTCATGAATGCAGAAAGGCAATGCCAAAGAAACTGTAATCCCAATGAACACTGAAGAAGGCAACAACTAAATCAAAGTGGAGTGACTGCAAAAATAGACCAGTTGAGTGCGGTTAGCCGGTGCTAAACATCAGTCACACTCTGGAAGTAACAGACCCAACTGGAACTATAACTCCCATCACGTCTAATGTCTGGTTTTCATAACAACTTGACACAATAATAGATTCAAGCTGGTGACAGTTTTGATTTGTGTGGACTCGCACATTTGCAAATGGGAAATCAATGTGCTATCAAACTTTTTCAGAGCGACAAACTGCAATCGGCACATTTCCCCAAAAACGCATGCAAATCCGGACACGAAGCCAATCCCGCACGAGTCGCAAAGCAACAGTAAAGCGATGGCGGCAAACATGTTGATATGGTGGGCTCGTTCTGTGGAATGTGGAAACTTTAAAACGAATACACGGAACTTAATTAATGCAGTCCTCTCTGGAGTTACGAGATTAAACCACTTCATTAGTGTCTGGAGAGACAACAGACATGAGATGAGAAAGGCAGAGCTTGGGGAGAGAGGAATGGGGAGGGAGAGAAAGAGTAAGAGCCGGCTTTGTTCGTGTTCGAAAGAGAGACACTTTCAAGGCAATAATTATGACGCCGAAAGAATGTAATTATTTTTCCCAGAATGCCAGAGGGCTCCGAGTGTCTCCCAATAGTGATGGGTGACAATCTAATAGACCGTAGATGTAAGTAGTGCATGGGTCTTAATTGGTGTTTAAAACGTAGCTTGTCTGAACACACCCCGGCTCTCTCCTAAATGTGTCGGTAGCGCCTCCACCCTGTGATCCCGCCGGGCATGATGTGACAAATTTGATCAGAGGAAAGCGACGTTTCACCATGCAGCTCACACAATCCGACAGCTTGCAGCGATAAGCCTGAGGTATCGCGAGTCTTTTAAAACGGTCACGTTTCGCACTTCCGCGGGGATCCTCAGACCGTTTCATACCAAATCCACAATTAAGAGGGAGAGACCGAATCTGAATAGAGATCGCCACGGGTGACTTGAGGATTTGTTTGTTGTTGCAGATTGCGGCGTGTGCCTAACACCATGAGAATGAGTGCAAAGTGGGAAAACAGTAGATGGCAAGAATCGCAGCTGTTTTACTCGACATTATTCGAGTGAATGACTTTTTTCCAAATCAGTGATTTTGAAAGACTGTTTAGGAATTCCTCCTCTACAAGATGGTAAATAGTGAAGAGAGGTATATCTCACTCCAGATGACTTTCCTCACATGGGCAAAAGTGAGAGAATACATTATCCACTATAATGGATAAACCACTTTGCACCTTGTTGCTGCTTTTCCCAGGGTGCTAGTGTGAACACGGCTTTATGGGAAATGAAACATTCTCTGTATAACTCCCGAGGGAGAGCTGCAGTGATGAGTTAAAACATCTGGACTCCTAATGGAAGGCTTGGTCGTGAGAACAAAACACAAAAGGTTTTTAAAAAAAAAAGAAGTTTTTTTTGCCGAGCCTCTGTCAGCTCTCATTTGTGCACTCTCCTCACACAGTCAATTCCTTTTTTCTCGCCACTCAGCCGAAACGTCGATTCAAGAAGCTTAGCATTCTGATTGAAATCATAAATCCATTTTATTCATTTCCAGATTTTCATTTTGTAAGATCTGTTATAGAAGAAAGGGCGCTGTTGAAAGCTCAAAACGCACAGTATGCAGTGACATTTAGAGGAAGTCACTTTAACAAAGTGATGTAGCTGGTAGCATCAGATCTATTGAGAACTTCTTGAAAGCGGAGAGCAGGTTGTGTGACAGATGCGAGGAGCGCGTGTAACTTTTTTCTTCTCATAAACTGTGTAGTCGGGTTACGTTCGCCGCCCTCCCCGATGGAGGGTCGCGGATCAGCGTTTGACCCGTGACCCAGATCACAGCCAACTTCTAATTGTGACAAGGCACATATGGCAGATAATTATTCTGAACAATCTGTTGCCATGGCTATGGCTGACCCTGATGGCCAGTGATGCGCCCTCTTCATGTCCAGCTCTGTGGGTGGAGGCGGTTTTTCCTCTTAAAGTGCTGGGGATTAGAGATGTACATTATCACTTTAATCTCCTCTTCAAACCCTTCAAAGAGGCTCTCTCTGCGGGGGCCGCGGCCCCTCCGCTGAGCTGCACATGGCCACAGAGAGACGTATGTTTCACTGCTTGTGTATTTCACCAAAGCCTAATATAAATCAGATTTCATTCTCTCTGTGGCGCGGTCCTATCTCAGTAATCCACTTCAATCCTCATCTCCATCAGCTTCAGTGTTTCTTAGTGTATACCAATGATATTAAATACACCGAGCTACTATTGAGCTCTTATTTACGCCGACTCCCCCTCCGACAGTCATCTTCTCCAGAATGGATAAACAAGCCTTTCACTCTTGAGATATATAAAATAGAAAAAAAATTTACTGTTGAGGCATCCCTCCTGATATCCCCTCTGAGCTGCGTGAGCATGAAATACAAAATTGCTCTGAGTCATAATTGAGTGGCAACGGCAAGATAATTTGTTTGGAGTTTAAAAAATGCTCAGATTAAAAGTGACTCAAATAAATAACAACAGCCAAAAAGCCATTACAAAATGCATTAGGTACAAATGAACACTTTAATATGGTAATAATTTAGTTCAGAAAACAGCAGACTTTTTTTTAAAAAGATGCCACATTCCAATAGTGCAACCCATGAATAAATGGATTATGACACAAAGGTGACTCACACACACTTTATAAAACAAATAATGTTTGCAGAAGTATGAGCGAAGTGGTATCATGCGCTTCAACTGCCTCACGACAAATACCGCGCCTGGCCAGTGCTTTCAGAGTAGGGCAATCAGGCGGCAACTTTCAGGTGTGGATAGTGAAGCCAATGCAGAAAGTGCCTTTAACTTGCATTCGTCATGTTATGGCCAGCAGGGGGCGACTCCTCCGGTCTAAAATAGAAGTCCAATAGTGTAAAAGTCTATGAGAAAACGTACTTGATGTATTGCCTTAGCAAACATTGTAAACATGTATGTATGGTCTCTATTGCTAGTTTCCTCAATATAGCATGATGTTCATTTTCTCAATTATGCTCTTATTTAGAGTGAAAAATGGGTATTTTCCACTATACTTGTGAGCATAACGGTACCATCAACTCTTCCATCTGTCCAGCTCAGTTGTCCTTGTCCCTAGCTGTTATTTGTATTTATTTGTATGTGCATTGTGAGAGATGCCAAGAAAAGTCAAACTCCTTGCATGTCCAATTCTTACAGTCTTTTAACCGGAAAGCCTTCTTTGACGAGGGAGAGTGTTGGCCAAAAATAGCGGTCATGTCTAGATTGCTAACCCTAGATTTGCTATCTGCCCGACAACCAATCCCAACTTTAACCGTTCAAGGTTGACGTCACTCTTCGCAAATTCAGGTTCACCATCTAGACACAGACAAACTCTCTGTTGGTTTTCAGCCTCACTTCCCTCTGTGGGTTCCCTCTTGCTGGTAGAACAAAGTCTAGTGGTACTTTCTTTTTGTCAGCGTGTGGTCGGCGTGAATGTCTGTGTCCTCTTTAAGTTATACACCTTGACTTCAGCATAGTCCTTTGTGTGTCTCTTTCGTATTTATTGAGGTTGTGAGTCTGCAGTTGTTTTGTGCTGTAGTCAAATGTCTGGCGACGGAATAGCACGTCTGTCCAGAGCTCTTAGAGTTGGGCAATATTCTATGACGTAAAACGTTAGTCCTATAATATAGTCGGTTGTCTTAAACCTGTCTGCTCTACTATACTTTGGACCAAACCTCTATAGCGATATCGACACACAAGATGAGAAAGCTGCAAGATATATGGAGAAAGTTGTCTTTCTGCTTGTCAGGTGAGTTTACTGATAGCGTCCAAGCCACCGCCATCTCTGTGACCCCTGACCTCACCCGCTACAGGGCTGACAGCAGCTGTCACGCTCCACATACTGGAAAATCACAGCACACAGCAAACACATCGCAGCCATCTAAACTAAAAAAACAAAAACACACACCATCATCGTTTTCTCTGGCCCATGACAAACAGTACGATGACCCTGAGGTGAACAATGTCAGCCTATCAAAACAAAGGTCAGCAGACCATGATCCCTCCTCTTTCCTCACTCCTCCCTCTCACCTCTGGTCCCAAACCTGCCATCGTCCCCTCGTCCTTCTCCCCTACATCCACTCCCCTTGACCAGCCTGCCCTAAAGTGCTAAAGAGTTTCTCTCTTCATCTTCAACACAATTGCAATAAATCAATGGGAGCTGAGGGGCTGTAGAAATACTGAGAGTCTGATTGATTTCTTATGTTAGCACATTACAGAAGCCTGTGAGGAGCCTGCCAGATTACATTGCACAAGTGAGAGCGAGAGCGAGAGAGGGAGCATAACTTTAACATGCAGACACTGTATGAACCAAATAAAAGCTGAGGAACAGTTTTCAAGATTTGTAGGCAATTATACTGTTTCTGTGTCGTCACAAATCCAACGTTTTACGAAACAAACGTTCAGTTTTTAACTTTCCTCTCCAAGTTCCTCGAAGCTCGACTTCTCACAAAAATCTACGGACATCACCTTTTCTAAATAAGTTCTCGCACTCTCTGTAGTCCACCCCCGTCTCTTGCAGACTTTATCTATTAGCCATTGCATCTCTAAGGGAGATTTGACTAAAGGTGGCAGACAAATGGCTTATCGCAGAAAGAAAAAGGGTTATATGCTGTATTCTAACTGTTGCTCCCAGATCCACAAGATTTTACATAAATTCTCATCGACCGAAAAAATATTCCAAAAACACAAGGTGGCACAGATGGAGGAAAAATAATGACTCTGGTTGTAACAGCATGAGTGAATACTGAATGGGAGCTCCTATTGACACGCCATACCACGATTTAATAATCTTCCTGTGATTGAGGTGAAACTACATATACGATGACAGATGAGCCAAGATTGAATGAAACTTCTACATTTCTAGACATCTTCAAATCTAATCGGATACCTCAATGTTTTGAACACATTCATCACAACCAAGTATATATATATGATTAACAGGAAATACTGGAACTAGTCGGGCTATTCATTCCTTTTGATAAATGACACAGACACTACACTTGATCTTCTCGCCTTTGTTTTGAAGTCGGACCGAATGCTTGGAATTGTCGACGGCGAGATACCGTTATTGGCCAATTTTTCTAAAGTTCAAAGAGACTTGAGCTTCCGTTTTGGACCAGTTGTAATTGATTGGACGCCACTGTATTGCACAGATCCAATTGTCGCGCTTGACTCTACCACGGACAGTAAGCCAAGTGACTGAACACTGCAGTGCCTGGCCGATGCGTTGGCCAAGTCCTCGAGTGGAATAACACAAACGACTGCAGCGTAACACAACGAGAGAACTAAGGCTTTAACAAACGCTATAGAGTTTAATAAGCAACCCCCCTGACACGATCTCAACAAAACATCAACATTAAAAGCCTGATAACTGTTGACACTGTCTCGGGTATTAGATCGAATGGTAATGCATAAGTGGCCATTATGACTCCCGCCTGTGTTGTGTAATGATACTCTATCATTCTCATAAACAATGTTCTATCTACTAAACAGCAGCATGTTGGCATCGTCATTGTGAGCATGTCAGCATGCTAACATTAGCATTTAGCCTCCTGGTAGGCGCCTCACAGAGCCGCTAGAGTAGCTGCAGACTCTAACATAAGACTTATCATTGTTCATCATGTCATCATTTGATATACAGTATGTATTATGGAGATTGAAGAAAGAAGGTTCATCTGCAGTAAAGAGGTAATATATCTACTTAGTACAACTGTATTTTCCCCACATGACACGCTTTAAATACAGTACATACTGTACCATTTGACTCTGGTTGGCTTCTTCCTGTAGTGTACTACATTAGATGAAGAGTAGGTCCGTGCATGTGTCTCAGGTGTCACGTGTCTGCTCGCACGGGGCCGTCTGCATGCTGAAGTGTTTGTCTCTCAGAGGAATGTGTCCCGTTCTCTATGCTGCCAAGTTCCACAACATCAGCAGAAACTACTGGTCTGCAGTATACTCCACATTTCCATATCCAATCTCATTCACACTTAGGTATTGCCGAGAGGTGCAGAATCGCACCAGAAGAAACAAGGCGAACCAAATGTTGTAAACATGAGCTTGTCTACTGCAGCCACGGCAGGGGGTCGGCACCTGCCCGGAAATGAGATGCAAGTCGAAAAGTGCAGAAAACGTAATGTTTTTCCTCTCCTGCTAATGAAAAACAAAAGGCAGATGGTGTGCGACAGAGCCACTTCCAAACGTTTGATGAGACTGATTCTATTTTAAATGGCCAAAAAGAATAAAATGTCTTGGTTTCTTTCAACGACATACTAAGCTATGTGAGCAAGAAAAGGCATTTATTTTTGAATATCAAACCATCTCCTGGATTCTTCTGATTGATTTAACATTTGAATAATTGAAATGGAGGGTTTTGGGGGGTAAAAACGAGCGATGGGAGTGAGTCCTACAATTTCTCATTTATTTAAATGTGCCACTTTCCCCGAGCACATCTGAATAATGGCACACAGTCTGCCAGATTGAATTTTTGATGAATTTTTGAGACAATAAATAATGGATGTTGGTGGGTGAGTCAGTTAATATTTTAGCCATGAGTTTGTCATAACTGTTTAATAGGATAGCTGCAATAAATACATTTCTGTGTCTCTTTGTGCCTCCCTCTCTATCCGTCTAGTTCTCTATTTTTTTTTTTAGGCATCATTCTATTTTTTATCTCTCTCCTAAAACTATCTTTACTTCAAATGCTTCTCGTCTCAGGCTCCTAACCCCTTTCATGAAGTTCTCCTCTCACTCCGTTTATCACAAATCATGTTTATGTTTCAGTTAAGTGAACAAACTGTATCTTTCAGTGGGAACTGTTTTGCTGGAAACGGATGAGAGTGAAGATATGTTGACCACAAATGTCTTTTGGTGTGAAGGGCTGGGCAATGTGGGCACAATTTCATAATAACGATATATATTGTGAAATAATAAGCCTTTTTTTTGTAAATTAAATACTTGACAAATTCAAAGTACCAGTACTAGTAAGAATTTATCTCTGCTTAAGTTAATAAATATAGGCTTTACCTATATCAGTTTTAAACAAAGGGGACAGCAAATGTGACATCAAGGCTCATCATTTATACCTGCACATCTCGGTCTGAATGAACTGCAAGCAAAGCCTGACCTCACTGATTAATACTTGGTTATGATTTAATTTTGCTCATCAACACATTTTATATTTATATCTGTGATAGCGATGCAGTCGTTGAGGTTTTTCTGCCATTGGTTAACGAGGCAATCGTTCTTTCTTTTTTTGCATCCAAACAGCAAGGAAACGACTTAATAGGAGCAACAAGGATTTCTCAGCCTTCATCCTTCTAGTCAATTAACGCGTGCGACACTTGATGGTGCCTGGCCCATAATGATGCCATTATGTTGCAACGTTAACTTAAGCAAGTCATTAGCAGGTAAATATATGACATCAGTTTGCTAAGGAAATGACTCTATTTGGTTCAGAGGAGAACCAATAATGGGATTTTGGAGAGGCTACCAAGTATGAGAGGCTAAGAGAGCAACCCAGCTCAAATTAAGGGCACGTCGGCATCTTAACGCCGCGATAAAAAGGTCTCCTGTATGCCAGCGATGAGACGGGTGTCATACTATGGCAGCACTATCTTAACAATCAGCTCTGCCAAGCCGCCAGGCATTCCAGAGTTAAACACTCCCGTCCTCGTCCCTCTCTCCTGTAATATTCTTCTGCTCCAGATGCGGTGGCCGGAGTAGATTGATTGCGTGATTAAACTTCTCCATTCGTCATAAATTATTCACTGGATTTTCAGAGTCTAATTAATTCCCTTATTATTTACTGTTCCATCTGCATTCCTCGTCAGAAACGTTACCCATTCACATGAAGCGGCACACGCGCGAGTGCCGTGCGTGTGCGCTCTCACGCGTGGCCGCTGATTAATGGCGAGCCGAGGGAACCGAAAGACAAAAAGGCCGTTATGTTGTGGGAAGTGTGATCCCTTAAAAGATGGCCTCTAATCTCAAATCTCTATTTGATCAAGACGCTAGCGCCACATGTGCACAGCTCTTTGACTCTTCGATTGAGAGCGGCGGGAGAGGAAATTGGACACTCCTCACTGCAGATATGGAGATAGAGCCATCTGTCAGTGGAACGGGCCTGGCTCGTTGTCCATCAAGACGACTGAACTCTGGAACACGTGCGCGCGCACACACTGCGTCTCTCTCATCCCTCACTCCACCACTCTGCCTCACCCCCAACCCACTCTTTTCCCCACCACCTGCATGCCCCTCGCTGGTGATTTCCAATGCATTTTTAATGATGATTCAGCGGGGAAGTGAATGATAAATTTCAGAATGGCGATATTACGGTCTTCCAGATTAAAAATAATGGGGTGAATGTACACATTTATCTTTTCTCTGAAGTGTATTTTTCTTCTCCCCACTTTAATGACCCTCCGTGGCGCACACACACACACACACACACACAAACACAAACATGCACGAGGGGCCAAATCCTGCAGATGGAAATCTAATGCCTCCGCCTGCCTCGTCTCCCTCTCTGCCTCACTCTCTCTCACACTTTTAGCTCCTCTGCTGTGAAACCCTTCCCAACAGGTCAGCCTGCCGACACATCTGTCAATACATACTCCGGGAGGTAGAGTATAACCTTGCCCTGCGGTACCATCCTAATGTTTCCTACTCGGCATTGCCTTCTTCACATCCCTTCAACGGCACAAAGACAAAGAAAGACTCCAACGGCGACCATGTACGATATATACGCTCGCCCACACGCATACGTCGACATGCGAGTACACGCAACCCGCACGCAGAGCGTGTGTGGTGCATTAAATCAACACAATTACCAAAAATCACGAATGATTTAGGTACAATTACGGTCTATTGCAGCTGTTGTGTTGGATGCGGGTGAGCCCTTGGTGATGCTTTGGGGCTTCCGTGATGAGCCTTGTAACTGATCCAAGAGCCGACTGGGAAAGGTCTCTCTTCCCTCCAACAGCACCGTGTGGTACATCTGATAACAACCCTTTGTTGTAGGTATGTGGGATTTTGAGCAGCTGGAATATATCTGCGTCATCTTTGCAAAGGTACATGTGCCCCCAGCTAGCCTGCTGCCTGCTCAACGCTGATCTGGGACCTACTGTGATTCATGCTTACCAAGCCTCCCGTGTCCTTTCATCTCTGCTCTAGGTTACTCTTTTGTTGCTATACTCCCCTCTACTTATTTTTATTCTGCTGCTTTCATCGACTCCCGTTTTCATTCGTGTTCTTGTCCTTCCTTGCCTCGCCGTATTTCTCTCTCTCAAGTCCTCCTGGCCACCTTGCAGCACCAGAAATCTGATATTAAAATGTCCTGTGCCCCTTCGCATCAGCAAGAGATATGGAAAGGGAGAAAATGAGGAAAAAGACATGGAGGAGCGCGAGGGTCAGATAACAAAAAGGCGGATGGAGGAAGAGCGAAGCCAAAAGCACATGGGACAGCTGCCGTCATTCATAACCTTCACACTGGTAAAGCCCCTGGTTTCACAGGGCTACTACACGCACGTTACCCAAAATGGCTCCATCTATCTGCAGCAGAAAACTAAACAAGTGAGCACGCTGCTCCATTAAAGGCACTAAATCCCTCCCTATGCAAAAAGCACTCTTCACTTACGTAACGGCTCGTAATGGCTCGTTACCGCTTTGATCCACCAACACACACACACACACTCCTCTCACACATTCATACCGTCGTTCTAACAATAGGCCTACGCTCCTGCGAGCCACTTAGGCTTTGATACCACAATCCAGCAATGGGCTTCAACTCTATAGATGTGTCCGAAGCTAAAAGGAAGATAATGTTGCAATGATGAAAAAAAAATCATCAAAAGAATAGAAGCGATTAGAAAAAGGATGTGTGTGTGAGGAGAACATGCCCACCGGAAGATGAAAACACTGCAGCATGGAGGCTTTGGGATTCGTTTTCGTACATGCCAATAGAAAGGCGGTGTTGTTATGAAGAGCAGTAGCAAACTGAAATCAATGAAACCGGGGGATTGTTTGTTTTTTTCTTTTTAAATTGAATAACTCTCCCTTTCTTCCCTCCCCCATTGTTTCAAAAGGAACAATGGATTTGATGCAAGGACGCGATCACACAAGCACGCCATGCACAGACTCACACAAATGTATCAAACCGTTTTTTTTTTCTATATTCTGCGCAGCTGTTAAACACATGCTGTACACACAGACTGACATGACCTAATTTGATCAATCTCTCCTCTGAGAAAGTTAACTTCTTTCAACAGCAATCTACTGTAGGTACAGCTGGATGCGCAAATGAAACAACACATGCACACACATAGGCAAACACAAATCCTGGCAATGCTGTCAAACAGTCACATCACACTACAAGACTTTTTTTTTTTTGATGAGGAGTTTCCATCTGTGCAGGCGAAGGCGCACGCTTACAAAGTGACAGTGAGAGAGATTCACACGGTACAAAGAGTTAAAATGCCCCAATGTTCACATGCTGAAGTTGTCTGAGTGCAGGATTTGTACGTATAAATGCATCTGCCAGCTGTGTGTTCTGTTAAGTGATCTGACAAATGGATGGGGTACTTTGGGGGCTTGAAAACTTTTGCTGGCTGGTGTTTCCTCGAGGCCACCCTGAGCAGGGGAGGACGAGACAGAAGCTGAGGTTGTTAGAGTTGCACTGCTACCATAGAAGAAGCCTCCCCCCCCCCCCCCCACAGGGAAATCACAGGCCCACTGAAGCAGGGAAGCCTCTCCGCTTTGCTCTGCTTCAGTCCACACTGCCTCCTATACCTCCAGCCAGCTCAGCAGGTTCATTAGTTTCAACAAGGATACCCACAAAACCAGCCAGCCCATCATCGAACACACGCAGCACAAAGCTATACAGTCTTCACCCCTTTACACTGTAAGAACATAACGTAATGTGAGTGGTACAAGTCTACTCTTCACATGTACCTGCTTCTACTTCAAATAAATACAGCATGATGAGTGGGGGAGCAATAAGAACCGCAATTTTGAAAG
Organism: Lycodopsis pacificus; assembly: GCA_028022725.1. Lineage (NCBI taxonomy): Eukaryota > Metazoa > Chordata > Actinopteri > Perciformes > Zoarcidae > Lycodopsis > Lycodopsis pacificus. The sequence goes on from CM051707.1 coordinate 4,850,816, forward strand.
GTTGAAATGTTTAAATTGCAAGAGCTCCCGCTATTCAGAATTTACACAACAGTCCCTTCAGTGTAAGCAGGCAGCTGTTGATTTCATTGGCTATAATTATAACTGTATGTTTGCATGTTAAGTTAAAAAAATCAATAAGAATCAATAAATCAGGACCTCCAGGCTGCAGAGTTGTCTTCAGCCTGTGGAGCCAACGTTAACTTGCAGAGTGCAGTGCTGATGTCTTCAGTCTGATTTCTATCATAAGTGGCAAACTATGCAGCTGTGACCAACAAATATAAAGCCACTTTGAGCGTCATGGTTACAGTAGATTTGAATGCTATTCAGCAATCTCAAACATACCATCAACTACACCACATTAAATATTAAGTAATCAAGGCAAGACAAATTTGTCATTTCTTTCTATAGAAAAATATGCATGTTTACTTCTCTGATTGGAAACAATATACGTTTGTGATCTCGCTTAGTGCAATTAGATAGTTTCCGTATATTGTTCAGGCCTATTTACAAGATATGTAGAAAGATGTATGCATGAAGGACGCTCATGGAAGCCTTAAGGAGTATTAAAGTGAGTTGGTGATACATCCTGGCAGACAAGTGTGTGTGTGTGTGTGTGTGTGTGTGTGTCATGGCTGTCATGCAAGCCTGATATAATATCTGAGCTGGGTCTCTGCCGAGTGTGTTTTTGATAGATGTGGGCCTGCAGTGGGTGAGCTGTCAAGGCAAACCTTCCACCTTTTTTACAGCTACGTGTCGGATGCGTTGGAGATACATAAACATCCTAACAGTTTGGTGATTTGCTAACTTATTGATGTGGTGGTTTTGATCCGTTTGTGTTTCCTCATGGCACACAAGTGGAGCCTGGGCTATAAAAATCCAACATATCGTCTGTAAAATATACCTCTTTAGTGCAGTGTGTACGTGGGTGTGTGTGTGTGTGCGTGCATGTGTGCATGTGTGTGTGTGTGTGTATCTCAATGTGTGAGTTGGCAAGGCACAGCTCTACTTTATGGTATTCTACTCATATACAAACAGTTCTTTCAGTGCTTTGGAGCTCTCAAAGTGCTATTGATTGCCTACAATCCAACTAGGCAATCCCATTGGGCTTCATTGAAGTCTCAGCTTTGTGTGTGTGTGTGTGTGTGTGTGTGTGTGTAAGCCATGTGTAAAGCTAGGCTGTGTGCATGTGCACATATCACTTAAGATCTTATATTGAGATAAAAGAAGAGTTGCTCAAACTTAGCTCATGTGTGATCTCAGAACGATGTCATGGAAACAGATGTATAGCAAACGGCCCTATAAGAAATCTAGCTTGTGTTCCCTCACAAAAAAATAAATAATCAATATTGGTGTTGTTACAGCAACATGTTGCATCCCTTGTTGCTTGTGTATCTTGTGTGGAATTACATTTTTTTTTCCAGAGCAATCTTGGAAAACATAAGCTGCATGTATCAAGCACTTTTATGAGAACAAATGTTCTCGTCCTTCATTTAGAAAGATTGGAAAGCAGCAACCTTGACTTATCTCAGCTTTCTTTGCATTTCCTTACAAAATACAAGTTATACTGTAGTGTCACTCCACTCACAAGTCCTGGTAGCCATTTTGTGTCTTTCAAGTGTCTCGTTTTCCTAGACACAAGTTAAGTGCATATCTGACAACGTCGCCTCGGTCACCGTTTCTTATTATCCAGTGAATTGGATTTCAAGGCTTTTAAGTAGCACTCTAATCTCCATTTTACTCTAACTGGCCTCCATCTGTTGCAAAAGGGCACGAGTGACAGCACACCTACAGCAACAAATCAAACATGCAGAGTTACCACAATAATCCTCGACCACGTCTTGTGATATGAAAACAAACAAGGCACCACGAGAGATATCTCTATTACGTGATCCCTCCCCACTGGGTCTGAAATGACTGTGTCAAAGCACCAAGGCTGGAGATGAAGGTTTGGTGTTACTGCTTTAGATTACAGGGTGAGAGACATGCTGACACACGGAGAGGGCGAGAGCGAGTGTTTATGTGTGTCTGTGTGTGATAGCAAAATAACAAGTGCCGAAGATGGAGACCGATAGATGAAGGGAGGAGAGGGACAGATAGCAGCATTAGCCATCCCCATTTCGCACAACCTCTCATCTCATCCAACACTCCCCGAGGCCGACTGATCTGGAGCGAGTGTTGGGGTTGTGGGACATGCTTTGCATTTTCATCCCCATCGGCTTACCATCCAGCATATTAGCACTCCGCTTACTCAATCAGATTTGTTTTATTTGCTTCAAGAACACTGCAATTAATAGGTTAAAAATCACACGGGGTATCATTTTCCTTTGCACAGATATTTTTCTTCTGCCAAGTTTACTGACCTGAGACAGGATATGTGGGTATTATAGGACACACAATCATCAAATGAAAACCCAGGGCAGGCATATTTGCTATTTGCATGACCTTTAAGTGGATATAAAGGAGGCAAGGCAGCTCATAAGCAGCAAATTGTTGGTCATAGCCACTTAGTCATTGATCAGTTCCATCACAGAACATAAAGGTTACATCAGCCAACATTAACTTGTATTCGAGGATACTGATGGAACTGTACCTTAAAGAGAACTCAAACACAGGCCCAGTTTAGAGTGCCACCATGCAAATGATCTACCAGATCTACTGAGGCACATGACAGGAAGCAACATATCGTCTGACACCTGTCAAGCTTTGTAAATTACGAGACATGTGCCACATGGGTTTCCTTCCATACGATAGCTTCTGAATGACACAATCCACGTAATTATAATTGGTTTGAAGTCTAAGAACAATGGGGAGAAAATTAATTGTTTTTGAGTGAACTATTGTGCTGAAAGAGGTGAGGAAGCATGTTCTTTTTTTTACATATACACAAGTATAAGATGTTGGGCAATTCATATTCCCTGCTGCCACGTTTTTCATAACAGGTGAATTAATTTGGACATTACATCAAACTAAGTTGCCCAGTTTTTTTTTAAAGTGCCAGGTACTTATATGCCAAACATGGAATACTACTACTTCTCTTTTGTGGCAAACATTTTGCAATGGCACCAGAGGAAGTTTTCTTTTTTCTGTGATGCCACACAATAACTAATCCCATCCTCGCGAGGAGGTAAGAGGATAGAAAGGGTAAATCCTTCTGGGTTTCCAAAGGCGCCAGGCTTTCTCACTGCCCCGAAATCCGATCCCGGTTTCCTGCGGAGCCCTCTCCCTCATGGGCCGTCAATAGCCCTCTACTGACCTTGTGGAACATTGACTATTCCCCAAAGTGAGCTTGCCCGGCTGCAACGCACGATCGGCTCCTGCCTCAATTCATCCGAGCGGACTATGGGAGGATGTCTGTGTGCCATATTGCAACACTCCAAACAGCACAAACACAATTTCCAGACATTCAGCTCAAGGCTTACATGGGAGGGACGATTTAAGAATATTTAGCAAAGACGCAGCCGAGATGCGCAAACAACTATCCGCCTGTTCACACTCGCAATCTCCCGCCGTGATTTCAGCATTAGGCTATCCAGTTCCACTCAGATCATCAATCTGTATATCAAAGAGCCTAATAACACTCTGGAGCGTCGTGTCACGCTAAACGCAAGCAGCCACGGGGACCGTGTGATGTGCGGCTCGGTTCAGACATTGTGACAGGAACAGAAGTGCCAGTGCCCGCCGGGAGTCGGGGGCATAGCTCGTGTTGCACCGTCTCCACAGCGCACACAGATTCACCCGAGAGACACATTCTCAAAACTCGGTGTGGTGACACTGCGCCAAGCAGATGCACCACTCCTCGCGAACCCCACGGCGCAAAACTGAGTTAACATACCTGGTTTTTATGCCGAGTCCCATCTTCGAGTTCAGAAGAGCTGTTCATGATTCCCCATTGGTCATTTACCACACTACGGAGAATCTGCGCATCCGATCCGCCTGTGTGTTCCAGGCGACAGAGAATAAGCCCGCTCTTTCGAAGTCTTTACCTGTGATTTAGCCTACTCCATGGGGGGGAAAATTGGCTCTTTAACATCAAAAATGAAGGGAGGCACAACTACTTCTGTGGGCTCAGCAACCGCAAACACCGCACAAATTACGCACCAAAATCCCCCCCCCCTCCCTCCCCTCCTCCTCGAGAGTCTCCCGATTATCTTTCCGTTATTCCAATTAAAAAGAATGAAGAGGAGTGTTGGCCGGGTCCAGGGTTTGTAACTTGCTAACAAACGCCTCACAATTATGTTGGATTTAACAAAAACAAAAAATTAACCCAGAAAATGATCCAGAAAGCAAGTCGCAGTCCTTTAACTCCATAAAAAGGAACCGACAAAATCTTCCTTAGACAGCTTGCAAAGTGCAGTCTGACCTTTCTGTCCACCCACTCCTGGTTCCTGGACACTTGGACACCCAGGTTAGTCCGGACTGTGACCAGTTATGACTGAATAGAAGTCTCCAAATACCGAGCCCGGGGGGGGAGGGGGGGGGGGCGGGGTACGGGGACGGATAGAGCGTCCTTTCTTTGCGCCAGGCTGATCTGGCTGGTATTTCACAGAGATGCCTTTGACAAGCCGGGGAGATTAGCGTGCTCCGCTTGTGTGCCGCGCGGGGAGCTCCGTGCCTCCGACTGTCAATCAGCGCGTCCCTTCGGTACGCACGCCGTGCTCCAAGGCAGCGTTCCTTCCCTGTGCCGCGCTGCCCTCGACTGCTGTGCCGCCGCCTCCACGCCTGCTACTTCACTTCCACCGCACCTCGGTCCCTCCTTTTCCCACTGCAAACTCAAACAGCGGCAGATTGTGGCACCTTTATGCGTGATGTCAACACTGTCTGGGGGTTCATGGAACATAATCCCGGAAAGCAGAGTGCTGATGAAATCCTCTCGCAGGAACACGAACGTGTGCAAATATACTAAAGGTTGCAACACATTTTTTAAGATCGTCTAATGTGTACATTATTATCACCGGAGACCTGGTTAGGTTTAGTGGTTATCTCAAAGTCTTATGACCGGCTGTGACATCATCCAGCACTGATAATTTGAGTGACAGCCTTTGGAAGTAGAGCTGCTTGTTTGGGAGTTTAAAGCAGAGGGACTTCACTAGAGTAGAATAATAAACTTATTTATTATGAATCCACATTTAATAATGTATTGCATAGAAATCCAATTTAAAACCAGCCGAGTGCAAACATATAGCGGCATCTATGCAAGGCTCAGCACAGTAGGCTATAGCACATGACTGAAAATAATGAGAAATAATATTGGAAGAAAATGCACCGGGCTGTGTTCAGTTTTTTAGAGGTCCGTGTCTCAGAAGTAGGGTTATTATAAAGGGTTATTATGTGGCACTTGAATAACTCAACTGGATTTACATCAGAGCTCTAATGTTTGAACTCCAGGCACACAGTAAATGAAGTTCCTACAGAAATCAATTGACAGTTTTCTGTTCCTGCTGACAGGCAGCACAGCAGAACACAAAGACGCCCCCCTCTCGCTTACACAGTCATTACCGCCAATAATGTGGTCCACAACAGTGGCCATGTTGTTGCTCAGTTAAGGTGGTTTGATCGACAGCTGATGTCTAATCCCTGGTGCAGGGACCAAGGCAAGTGTCAGATTACTCATCCCTGTGATGGACCTGCACCCACCAGGGGGAGGGTAAAGGGGGGGGGGTGGGGTAATGTGCGTTAACAGCTGGTCTGACATCCACCAGTGGATTGAGGGTACATTGTCACGGTGGATGGATGACAGAAATGTTTAAGTTAAATGTTTGGACATAAAAGTATAAAAGTTTTCACATTCTCTGATTTGGCAAGATTCCATAACTGGGCTTTGATTCACAGCCAGCACACTTTTTTTAAGGTTTAACACATTATCGTGAACTCAGCAATTTGTTTCATCAAGAATGTGAGCGTGGCAACATGAGTGGCAACATAAGTGAACAACCGTGTTGACTGTCAACTTCATCTTTAATGTAGCCAGTTTAAAAACATAAAACATAAATACACAATACAAAAAATGTTTAAAAGAACGTACATTGGTATACTTAATAATGTTTGTAACAGGGAAGTGCGTATATCGCATGTTTCCAACTGAGTCCCGCCCTCATTATGCTAGTAAGAGTGGCACAAAAAAGAAATACAGAAGATTGATAAATCAATAAAATTATCAATATTTATTTTTGTGTACATGTTATATGTGCATATATATATAACTTTTCCACGTGTTAATTGTTTTGCCTCGCTATTCTGTGTGAATATGCTCATCGACTGCTCTTTAAAACATCAAGATTACATTCAGGAAAAAGTGAATTGTAGAATCTTGACATGTTTGCATATATCACCAAATAGTGACTCTATTTGCATGGATTGTTTTAGTTGTGAGTCAGAGTAAGGTGACATGTCATCGATCATTATGTAGAAACAGACACTTTGACTTTTGCCGACTGGAACAAAAGGCAGTTAACACAAAATGTCTTAACACCCTGAGGCCTCGGTTCGTATTTAATGAAAAAAGAGAAATGTGCAAACATTGCACATTTGCTGACAAACTGCAGGGGTATTGAACTTAGTCGATTTCCTTCCGGGCTTTTGGCAAATATTGTAATAACACAGCGATTTACTTCACAAAGAAAAGCCTATCAAAGGAGAAGGACTAAAGGAGGACCACCAAATACACACCAGCATGGTGATCATGTCTTTGTATGATAATGTGTGTGTGTGTGTGTGTGTGTGTGCTCAGTTCTGGCTCCATGTTTGAATGTCACTGAAACCTGATCAGCCAAAGAGAAAAGGAGAAGTCTCCCAGGAAGAGCTGTTTATCTGTACAATTAGCCGGGACAATACAGCCTTTTATTGGCGTGTCCAATATCCAAACGTGTGTGTGTGCGTGCGTGCGTGCGTGCGTGCGTGCGTGCGTGCGTGTATTTTTGCTAAAGCCCTGCTCTTGGTTCAATGTTGCTGTCTGAGATTTGTTTCCCCTTGGCTGTGTTTTTTTTGAATTTTTCACGCATGGAGTGGCAGCAGTACAAATGCACAGAACTGTGAAGAAGCAACAGAGTGAACTGCCATTCCCAAAATGCCAAGCCTATAATTTGCAAAACGACAGAATTGCAAAAAGAAAAAAAATGTATGGAAAAACCGAAGTTTGGGAAAGGATCGGTGTAAGAACAGCACAGAATCCCACGAGTTAGTTATGCTCATACAAAGTCGGAGAGGTTTACTAAACAAGTATAGGAAATGAACAGCTGTTTGAATCTAGTCAGAGCTTAAAGTATATGCACATAGACATGCACACATTGCACAAGTAAATACACATGCACAAACCGACATCCGCACACACAAAGTGCACCAAAAAACACACACCGGAATAACTGTAAACCTAATCAAAGTGTCAGTCCCTACTCTCATCAAAATAATTCAGCTAGAAATTCAATGGGGGACACAAACAGAGGCTGCAGACTGAGGGAGAAGTCTCTGGTGTTATTAATGTCTAATGATGGGTCTTTCTCAAGAATCTCCAGAGGCGGGGCAAAGCGCTCGCACCTCTGAAGTCAAGCGTTGCACGTCTCCCTGGCTGCGCTGTTAATTCCCTAACTTAGCCCGAGGTCAGCCTTATATAGGTGTGGGATATGATTGAGGTTACTGATCAGATTCTTTGCAGGGGCTCCTAGCTTGGCCCTCTCCCACTTTTTCGGTTAACCCTGTGTGGGCAAAGGTGTTTCATCAAACACTGCACACATACTTGCACAAACTCGCAGTCCTGAGCGGCGAGGGGTCCAGTGAGTACACCGAGAGTCTGGTGGCACACCCACAGACGTGACATTTACTAATGCGGGTAATTAGACGTAAATCTGGGAGATTGAATTCCATAAGTGGTGGTGGTGGTGCTGATGATGATCACAAAAATGATTGTAACGATTATGAGCTTGAAAATATGGTGGGTGTTTCAAACACTTTACGACTCTTTTACTGTCTTCATTACCATCTCCAAGCTACGAAGTACGATTATGTTCTCCATCTGTGATAACTAACAGCCTTTATAGGATGGATCATATTCTGAGCTCTGCTGTAGTCGTCTCCCTCTCTCTCCCCCCCCCCCCCTCTCTCCGGTGAGTCAGATGTTCCCTTTTGCAACTTCGATCCATGTTTTTCTGATCAGGCAGCTCCATGTTTTGTTCGTGTCTGTCTCGTTAGAGTTCTGTTTGTCTCTTGGCTCAGCGTCAGGTTGTCTCCGTGAGCCGGCGAGCTGTGTTTGCTGAATGGTTTGTAATTATCCGCGGGCCTCCCTCGGGCAATGCTCCCAGGGCTCCTCTGCAAGTATATAGTGCTCCACCCACCAATGAACCCTTTTTCTTTTGGAGCTATGAGAGCAGCGGCGGGACAAGCAACGCGCGCATCATAAAAAAGGTTTAAGTGTGTATCAGGGGCTCATAAAAAACATGCGAGCAGAAGAAATCCGCCGTCGCTGTGCTCGGTTTACCTGCAACCTCATCTTCCTCTGCAATCAACACTGCCCTCTCACCCTATTTTCACGTATTACCACTTGCTTCCTCCGTTTCTCTTCCGATTGTACTGTATGGCAAAAAAGCTTACCTACCAAAAATACACAACTATGTGATCCTATTGCTCTCTCAGGGAACATCTTTAATGTGTTTTATGTGGGGCTGAACTCCTAAATCCAATCTGTACCTTTTTGGGGGATTGGGAATTAAGTAGGCAGGCGGTAATCCCAGAATTCTGCTCCTGTAATGTCTTATAATTCCATTAAGACTCCTAACCCCCCACTGGGACATCCCTGTACCTGTGGTGTAGCCCAACCCTTTCCATTAAATTCGCTCCGCAGTTCCAAACTACGTGAGTTTGTCTGTTCTTTGTTAATAAAGTGGAAAGTATTGTAAACCAGGTTCCATCTTCACTTATAGTCAAATATCACACATGTGATTGCAGCTTGAGGGTTATTTACATCTTACAAAAAGCGGAAGGACACCTCGTCTTACACTGCAAAACAAGGCGCGCCATTGTTTGGAAGCTGTAGCTCTTGGGTAAGAGGCGCCACCAGCCAATGGCACCGCTGTCATCACATTCTTTGCACCTGTGGACCACACTGTGTTCCGTGTGGGAACGCTGGTCTCGTAATGATAGTAGGTGGCCTGCCTTCCGCTCGGTCATAATCAGCCTTCAAATCGTGGAGGAGGAATTACATTTTTTACATAATTTGGGACTCGAGCATGGAATCTGCATTTGAAAGTTTGCAATCATTTCATGGAATTTCATGGGACTGCACTGTGTGACCCTACAGCTCTGTAAAAAGATCAGTTTGAGAGTGTGAGAGTGTGAGAGAGTCTCTTCTGTGGCACTATATGCAGTGATGTGTGCGAGACTGGAGATGAAATTCTACTCCTCCACTCAGCCCGGGTGTCTGTGCACTTTCAGGTGAAACCGAAGAGAGGGAACCAAAGAGATGAATGGAAATGACACATAATAATCCCAATATCAGTCCTGCATCTTGAAATAATGCAGCCTACTGGAGCTGATGGCGGATAGGCAGCACTGATGTTAACTACCGAATACGTTCCTGAATAGAGAGCAAGGTGAAAGGGTGTCTCGATAGAAGAGGGATGTGTGGTTGAAAGAGACGCCAACTCTTTCATCTTTGTGTCAAGTAAAAAAAAAAAGAAGAAATAAAATCAATCTGTGTACAAATAACGCAAATTGCTAAGTTGGGGAGGCAGCCAAAGTGACAGGATCTGCTCTCCCAAAAGCATTTGCTCCCCAAAATATATTTGTCCTTCTATTTTGTGTCTCAATCTAACAATATACGATGCCAAGACAGAATATATAAACTGTTTGAATAATTGATACTTGGCTAAAAAGACTGGATGCTGTTAATATTTGTTCGTAGCTAAACCCTGCCATCAGTCAGTCAGCGATGACTTTCACAATATGGAGCAATTGTTTCTCCCAAAAATTGAAAATCTATTAATCAAAACATGACCTTTCAGCCATGGGCATTCATTAAATACACGACAAACAACAAAGACCAAGCATATAGATCATTGTTTCCTGCAGTATTTTGTGAGACTATAGTGGGTGGATGCTCTCCCGGTAGATCATTTTGTACATTTTAAATTGAAATGCTCAATCTGGGGCACTTTGAGAGCAAAATGAAGAGGCTGGATCTATGAAGAACCCTGTTCTTGTAAACAATGTTGTGCTCCAGTAGTGGTGGAATGTAACAAAGTACATCTAGGCTACTCAACTACTGCACTTAAGTACAATGTTGAGGTACTTGTACTTTACTTGAGTATACTTCTAGTTCACTTTATTTCAAAAGGGAAATGTTGTACAATCTAGAGCCGGTCAACATTTATTATTAGTTCAAGATGAGAAACTGTTCTGTTTGACTGAAAAAGACTTCCTGCTGGTAAATGCATCAGGATCAAAGACCCATCCTCAGCTACAGATTTGCATTATAGCATAATAGCACGAGGTAATCATCCAAGGCCCTGGCCTATTCAAGAAAGGATCGAGAAACAATGATCAATACAAGGGCCTCCCTGCAAGATATGTAAGGACATGACAAAATTCTATTGTCAAAAATGAACCCTCCCCTTACGCTGAATAAACTCAATGATTTCACTCTATAATACATAAAGATAAAGATAACCTAGCCATAGGCTTGTAATCAACAGAACATTGCATCTATTGCGATATACAGCTTAACTGAATGACCTTATTATACCAATAAAAATGGTCCTTCAACAGATACCTGATGATGAAAGGACTGTGGCACTGTTTGGAGTTTCCTATATAATGGAATTAGAAAACAAAGATAACTTTAGCAACAAGAAACAAAATAACTATTTCAATGAGGCCTATCTATTTACAAAAAACGTATCCCTCACATCCAATTTAGTCTCCTGAGGAATGAACATGCAAAGGCACAATGAAGATACAACAATTCGACCCTGGCTATGTGCCAGCTCTTGGCAGTCATCCAATTAACACCTCAGTGTGGGTTAATGTATTGTCATGCCCCTTTAATAGCCTGCAATTGAGGATTCTTGTAGCAGTGACTAAACCACTGAACACAACATTACGGTGTGCAAAATAAAAAGAAACACCCCTTTCTTTGTGAAGGTGATAGATAGCATGCCATACTGTTTAGGTGTAATGACATTCATTTAGTGCACCTGTTTTATATGATATTCTTCTGCACCTCATCATGCCATAATTAGAAAGACAGGGCAAACAGTGGTAATAGATTGTGTTCGTAAACCGACATCATGCCCTTTACCTTCTGCTGGACTACGCAACTGACCCGCAGTTATTTTTAAACCGCACAACCTCCACAGATTCTCTAAAGGCGGGGCCACAACAGCATTGAAAATAGTGAAAACACACAGCAAAATAAACTCATTCCAATGGTAAAGTTGCACCATTGACCAATTAGCAAACCGTCTTGACAGTGCTGACCTTTGAGGGAACAAAGTCCATAGTGGAGGAAGGTATCGTAGCTTGTTAGCTGTAGTGCACCATCCAGTACATTCATACCATGCAGAAGTGAGTAGATACGATCCCATTTCATTTCCATAATCAAGAGTTATGTACTTATTCTATGCATGAGTAAATATAAAGCAAAATAAAAGGTTGTACGCTAAAAAAGAACAAAGCCAGATATAGTTTGAGATACTGCCTGTTACACGACCAATTTGGCCAGAACATATGGTGCACTGGTATTCAAGATAACTTTATCCAGGATTAGCAAATCAATCCTCAGGTTGCTCTTAACCAAATTAGCTGGATGAGAACACAATGGACTTTTTTTTTTGCCTGATAACAGCATATTAGCAAGAATTAGTTAAGCCACATTTAAAGAAGACGGCCCAGGCTGTTAGAATGAAGACAGGAGTTTATGGGCTCATAGTTCTCCTAACCCCTGTCCACTGTCCACTATGTTCTTTTGTCTTTTCCACAATGAGTTTTATATGGTTCACATCACATCACTCAACCAAGTAGTCCGCCGGGTCCCTGCGCTCAGACTCAGAGTCATCCGAGGCATTCTGCAGAAGACATGACTCCAGGTTGCGTTTTGAAGTCTGCAGCGTACGGTGCAAACATGAAAGGGGACAGGACTGTTCCCTGACGGGTGAAAACATGTATTCAACGATTAAACAAAGTCATGGAAGATTGAAACACAATATACAGGAGAACATGAAAAAAAAAAAATATAGACTCTAAATCAACTCTAAATATAGAGTTGATTACGATGCTCGGGGAAGATAAAAGATGTATTTCAAGTATGGTGGGGGGGGGCTCTCATAAACTGTCATTTGCCAGCACTCATTTTATCACAGGTAAAGGTACAAACAGTTCTGTCCCCGAGTTAAATGCTTTGTCAGAGGGACAGAATGGGCACACGTTGTCTTGTATCATCTCAATTTTGCTCTTTGAATTTCAAACACTGTGATTTATTTTTTTCCATGAGAGCAAATTTAAGCAAAATGGTATCCCTCCAGTTACAGACATAAGCCCAAGGAGATCAGATGACAGATGAAAACCACAATTTCCATATCAATTGCTTTTGCTTGATCAGACACAGCCCTTCCCTTCTGCGTACAAAAGCCGTAAAAGAAGTGCACTGTCATTGTACATCGCTAGACGGAAAGATATCTGGTGTCTGTAAGACACCAGATATAACAGCCAGATGATACACACAGCCAGTTACACACAGCCAGTTATAAATATGAACATAAATACATATTTGCATTATGACTTAGACTTGAATATGCATGAGATACAGGGGAATAATAAGAGTATTTGAAAAGATGACTATTATTACTATATTACAGCTTTTTATTGTTGGTGGTATGTGCATATATGTTCTGTGAAATGACACGCTCACGTTACAGCAGACCCCCGCCGTTTGGTGAGCGGGGAGCTCCGGGTGCTGGTGATCCAGAGGGAAGCCTAACACTGTTCACTGATGGACTGCAACTGTACAAAGCCGGGTGAAAATTGGCAAAGTAATCCTTTCAGTAGTTGATGAGCTAACTTTTTTTCTAGGCGGTTGAGCTGGTGTGTAAGGTCACAAGGGAGCAAGTAAAGTTGGTTCAAAGTATTTTTGCAGGCGGCACTCTCTCAGCACATAACCCAAGGGGGCCATGATTAGCAAACCAACCAAACCTGGTGTTTGACCAGCCAACACATTCTCACGCTCAACTAAACAAACAGCGACACTTAGTCAGTGGCCACGTTTCAAAACGTGACGCTCTAGGTACCCCTCTAGCATCAGCAGTGGACGCGCCAGGGACGGTGTGTCAGTTGCTGCTTGTCACATGCAGTGTCTTTTCAAAACGATACTTCAGTGTCCACAGGGAAACGCAGAGTTTCTGCTCACAGCGGTGGTGACGTCCACCGTCACACACCAGCACCTGATTATGACTCATTAGGCGGGCAACGCTACCGAAGCAGCGACAGTGACTGAAAACGGCAAAGCCAAAATGAAGAGCTGAAAGAAGCTGTGAAGCTCTGTAGAGCAACTACAAAATCAACTGACAGTTCTTTGTTGGATTGTCACTACAAGCGACAGCTCTAACATTACACATTATAAAACAGTATTGATTATAGCTGCTACAGTATTTTGGATTGGCGGTGATACAGTATGCGTTGACATTTTATATGGATGACACAGCGTGGTCCAGAATCAGCAGTATAGACAGAAAATCGTAATCGCTGTGTGTGCAAATTTAATTGAGTTAAAACAACAGAATGCCAAACTGCATCCTCCCGTTCTCTCACCTCTTATCCATATCCTTCCACAGTGAGGAAAGAGAGGTACAGGAGGGCAGGGGCGGGTGGTTTACTGCTGACAACGCTGTTGCACGGCCAAATTGCGATAATGTACTGTTAATCTGACAGGACTTCTAACAGGGAAGTGAAGTTAAAGAACATAAATAACTTCCAGAAGGCAGATGTTCTTGAGCAGACAAGAAGCTGAACACACCGAGAAGACTTTTGGCTACGGAGAAAAGAAACAACAATTATCCAACTTCTACGCTCACTTCGTTCCGCAGCAGCCACAATGACAAAGTTGCCTGCGATTGCATTTGCAGACATTTTCTTTTGTTATCGGCCGAGTGAGCACAGGCATTGGCCGATGACGAGTATCTCAAAATGGCATTAATTGGCCCAATGTGATTAGTCGTCAACCACCAACTTCTCTGCATTAAAAAAAGTTTCATGTCTTAAAGTACCACATACGTTTTTGGAACTTTAGTGATACTGAGAGGACAACATACTTATTGTAATGCTCCATTGCCTCTGGGTGCTGCTTTGGCTTCCACATTGGTGACTCTACTATAACTGTCCTCAGGCCAAAAGTCATAGTTTGCAGTGACAAGTGCCAGAGTAAAAGGGAAACTCTGGTCTCATTCATAAAACAGTGCGTAGTATCCACATTTGCGTGAATGGGGAAATGTACATACACCAAAAAAAGGGTAAATTTATAAAACCATGCGTACACCTGCCAGTGTACAATTTCATTTCAGAAATTCCAAATCAACTTGGAAATGTGCGCTCGTGGATCCGCCTCATATGCCGCCCTCTACACGCACACATTCAACCATAAATGGTCAATGCAAAGCACCTCATGAATGTTGACGCGCCGACATGAGCCTGGTGATCAATCGCTCTCTAAATTGAATGACGGCAACCACCAAGGCAGAAATGGAGGCGCTTGTTGTGGGCGAGGTGGTCCCTGAACACTCGCTCCCTTCTACTTCTTCTATTCACTTCCTCCTCCAGCAGTGCCAGTGCATCCATCATGCAGCATTACACATGATGGGTCTCACTGCAATACGGATATTTTGGAAGCAATCACACTGATTGCTTCCAAAATGGTCGCGACAATCACCGTGGGATATCACTTGAAAATGGAAGTTTGATGGTGGAACATGATTTATTTAAATCTTGTTATGGTGACCTCGGCCTGTATTATGATTAGGACTCATCGTGAGGATATGGAGTGTAACGATTCGCTAATTTACATAATCCGTACGTGTAGTGACAGTGCATGTGACTGGAGAAAGCAAAGGGGGTGACAGTCACAGTCACAAAAAACATTTGAAAATTACAATCCTACTTGGTGATACATGCACAAAATGAATAAATACTACTGAATACTATTGAAGGTATATCCTGCTATACCGATGATTCTACAGCAGCAGTGAGCTCCACAGTTGAACACGAGTGTCGGTAGTCCGGCCCTCTCCTTTGCGCTGATGAAACATTGAGTGAAATTTGATTTGAAATTTGAGTTGGTTTATATCTTTCACAATTGAAAAGGGCTTATGGAATAGCTATGGCTCACTCGTACAAGCACAAAAAACACTGATGGTCAAATCTCGGCTTTGGCTTCGGAGGATCCAGAACTATGGCAGATGTAGGAATTTGAGTGTAGAACTGTCTGTTATTTAGTAATAATAAAAGTGTTTCATATTTCATAATTAATAATTCATATTTAGGCATAATCATAAGGGTTTTGGAAATGCATAATTAAGATAAGCATAAAGTGTTCAGATTAGTAGCTAAAAGTAAAATTAAGGACATAAAGCTTGTGTCTAGGTTACAGAAGCTTAGCTTTATATTGAAGGGAGATTTATGTTTCAAACAGGAAGTGGGTGGTTTATTTTGAAAGTCTTTTTCTTACTCTGGGAGAAGCCAACTGGTTGTGGCTCTCTCTGTTCTGGCTCTCAGCAAGAAGGCTGTGTTTTTTTACCTGAGAGCGGAGTAAGTTTTTTGCAAGGGGTTTTATTGTTTTGATATTTCATGGAAATAGTGTACTTCAGTGTATAATCGTATGTTTACTGTTGGGATTAAATTCCTTATAATTGTAAATCAGTCTTGGTAGAGTTATTATTAGAGCAGCGTGTCGACTGTAAACACAGCAGCTGACAGCAGCTGACCATGTGCTCCAGTCTCCTCGGTGGGTTGTGATTCAGCCCCCAACACAGACATTGTTTTTAAAAAAACGTAAAATTATGGCTCGCCTGAAAAACATTTCTTTAGCAAAAGAATGCTCAGAAACTACAGCATTCAGGTGACATGAGAAATAATAATTTGTTACAGATTGACTAAACTGTCTGGCTAATAACACCTCTATTATGAAATAATGATTTACACGATTGTCCCATGAATTGTTTTCATAATTGTTCGATGCAGAGACTTTGACTTTCATCAGTGCATGAGCATGCTTGTCCCTAATCCCATTCGATGGCAGGGCAGCCTCATTATTCCAAACTCATTTGTATCAATACTGAATTGCACCAACAGTCCCTCCATTGTCACTCTGTTGAGGTTTTTCACAAGTGCAGCACAAGCTCGAGTGCAGATCAGTGAAAAATGATTCTGTCAACACAATTAGAAACTGATTACTCTACCAGATATCATTTTCATTATTTAAAAAAAAAGGACGTATTACCCCAGCTGCCTCCTCGAACTGAAAACATAACACTTCTGAACACTTTAATTCACTTGAACATGAATATGAACACTTCTGAACACTTAAATTCATTCACCTGGTGCAATATCTAATCCGTGCAATCCTGTGCAATATCCAATACGTTTAAGTATTTACCTTACATTTTACACTTTACTCCGTCTGTATGTATATATATATATATATATATATATATATATATATATATATATATATATATATATATATATATATATATATATATATATATATATATATATATATATATATATATATATATATATATATATATATATACACACACACACATATACACACACACACACTGGTATATTTAATATTCTTCTTTACTGTCAATCCCGTGCAATATCCAATACGTTTAAGTATTATCTTACATTTTACCTCCGTCTGTATATACTGGTATATTTTGTATTCTTCTTTACTGTCATATTTTCTATTACTGTTTAGTTTATTTATACTACTTGATTTTTTATCTTCATTTCATTTTATTACTTGTGAGCAATGCTGCTGTAATCCTGTAATTTCCCCACTGAGGGACTAATAAAGGATTATCTTATCTTATCTTAATACTTTTAGAAAAAAGAACAAGGCGATGGCTAAACACAATGAGATCAATGCTGGCACCAGGAATGAGCAAAAGTGGAGCAAAAGAAATGGTCAATGGACTTTGTGAAAAGTTCTTTAACCCTCTTGTATATATAACCCGTAAGTATGATCTACGTTTGTTCTGATGTATTACATTGTCTCATAAAGGAGCCTATACACAAAGAAGTTTGCAATTCATTTAAAATCTGCTTGCATTATTCCAAATAGTTCAGTGTAGATACAGTGTAGAATATGAAGGGACTCTCCTGAATAGAGACGTCATTGTGATTTCATTGTACAGCCGTTTGATATGGGAGGGTTACTTTGTCTGCAATCTACTCACCAGTTTAATTAAAACATGCTTGAAGAAAAGTTGAGGGGCCTGTTTGAAGCCTAAGTGAATATTACAAAAAAACGCCCACGTCAAGACTATTTTTGCACAGCCACCATCAAGGCCTGAATCGCATCATCAAATGAAACGGGCAAAAAAAAAAGAAAGAAGCAGTCCAGTAAATAAAATAGTCTGACGCACGGAATGAGCAGCCTTGGGACGGTGAAAATCAATTAAGTCGGGGGTCTGTTGGGTGTTTGGGGGGGGGGGGGGGATGTCTGCTGTTCCTGACTGATAAGAACCTTTCTGTGCTTGATTTGGTTATGCCAAGAGAAGATTATCGCCTGGCAGGAGCAGCAGTAGGCCTTACTCATTAAGTGGTGGGTTATTGCCAGGCCTCAACACCAGAGCCAAGGTTTCAGTACAATGTAATGGGGGATGGGTAAAGATCCAAACACGCTGGAAATCTTGTCCCGCTTTAGTTTTGCTAAACTAAATTGCTTGTTTTGTAAAGGATTAGTTTACCTTGATCCTATTTTAATGGGAGAGGGTACTTCTTCTGATGTTTAGTAGTGAGACATGTGGTGATGCTGCAGTGAAGGTATGGATTTTAGGAATGAGAGTAGGCATCCGTTTATCCTTTAAAAGAAGGAGACACGGGTTATTACATTGGCTTTCCTGCTGCTGCTGCTATCTATCGTTTCCTTTTAAATTATTTGTGGGATTCTTTTTTTTTTTTTTGCAGCAGGGTTTTGTTTGAACCAGCAGAGAATCCATAGATGAATTGCACCGCCAAAAACAAGCTGTCCGTTTGTGGTTCAAAATGATAATTGGTCTCGCATGAGGCAACGCTAGCTTAGTGATACTTGTCTGTCAATTATATAATTTAATGTTAACACATTTTAGCCTTAGCGTGCTGTACAAATATACCCAGAGGGACACGGTGCGAAACAGACTTTGCACACTTCCACGAAAGCCTGAAAATCAAACCTCAACTCTAAATCCCAAAACAAATCAAATTATTGTAAAAACAGCAACTTCTAGGCTTCATTCGGGGACTGTTTACCCTCATCCCCATAGGTGTGTTCCCGGTTTGCCCTTGAACATGTTTAGAAAGGTTTTAATAACGACGAGGTCCCAGGAATAAAAATAAAAAAAGCCTGTCATGTGTAATTGGTGTGTGTGGCATTGCGCTGAGCCACCGGGACCCAGAGTAAATACAACCTGACAGTGTGAAAAAAGGGAGAGAAAAGGCTCTTTTGATCCCTTATTTATCTCCCCTCTGTCACCGATAAGGCTGGCGGCGTTGGACGATGGAAGGATGATTTTCCCTGAGGATAGAGAGAGGCTACAGCACCACAATACAGACTCGGAGAGGCAGAGGGGGTGGAGGGTTGAAATCGAAGAATAACGCTAAATGTGAGCGATTACAGAAGCTTTTTCTTGTGGAAACGGAGGGAAAAGTTAGAGAGGATGAACCATCTTACCTATTGAATGGAGTCTTTCTCAAACCGGATGTATTCGAGGAGCTTCTGCAGTGTTTGCTCTCTTCCCTCATCTGTCGAAAGCACATGAAATAAATACTCTACATCTCAACATCTGACAGCAATGCTTTCTTCTTCTTTCACGTGGGCCTCAATGGTTGTTGAATGCATTGTATTCAATGTGCAGACAGCTTGCTGTAAATTAATATTGGAAGAAGTGAGTGTGTAGGTGTGTGTGTTAAGACAGAATGAGAGAAAAGGGGAGAAGTGGAGAGACGCGGCTGTTCATTCGAGCATGATTCCATTATAGTTGGTGGCTGCTGTGAAGAGGAACCATTAGAGGTGTAATCAGGATGGATGGATGGTGATGAGGACAGAAGCGATGAGCAACGGGAGATATACAGCTGATGCTTTGTGATTGAGCCGTCGCCCATGACCCGTAACCCTCCAGTGGGGGAGAGCTATAAGAGAATGAAATGACACCCGTCAGTGAAGGTAATAATCACTGGCTCAGTATTTCATGCTCTTGCTTTCTTTCCCTCGCCGGCTCTCTTCCGTCTCCCCTTCTCTGACCCTCAGACAGCAGATGTATCTCAGGGATCATTTTTGCTGATGGATTCATGACATGTCAACACAACCTTTTATAGTTTTGTGCATGATTACATCTTAAGAAAAACATTTACAGGTTTAAAGCTGAATGTTTTGTAATTTGACATGCAAGCGGTCTGTAGCAGTACTTAGTTAATTGAACCACATTCAATTAATATATTAATCAATTTCCTGCATTTCTGCATTTTACTACTGTATTTTATTTCTTACACTGTTTCTGCAATGAATGTTCTTAATTGTTTTTAAATCTCCTTTTGTTTTGTCTTATGTTTTGATGCTTTTAATGGTTTTATGTGAAGCACTTTGAATTACCTTGTTGTTGAAATGTGCTGTACAAATAAACTTGCCTTGCCTTAGTAAAAACGTCGCTATGTGGACACAGGGCCTTAAGTTCTGTTTGAGATAACCCCTAATGGATTGATGAAGCTTTCCAAAGCAGAGGACTTCATACTGTTATACTCTTTTCAAAAGGAGGACTAGTATTACTTCTCTTCTCAAGAGTAAACAGATGTACCCTTTAAAGAGCAGTGCTGGAGTAACTGTATAAATGGGCTATTACAAACGCCATTAGGCGCTCGTCAAGGCGTGCACTAGTGGGTTGAAAAGAAGCAAAAATAACAGCATTTTTATTTCATAAATAACAGATTGTTTAATATAAAAAGCAGGGAAAGCAAAATGTATCCTTCTTTATAATGTTGAAATGAATCATATCACTGAGAGCCACAGACCTGCGAACTCTGCCTCAAAAAGGACCTGTTTTCATGAACAGCTTCATATCATGCAGAGAAAGTGTAAAACTTTCAGTAAATTTCAGACGTGAAGCTTATGTCTATTGGACACGTGGAAAGCCCTCGACTTTCCCTAACATTGCGGAGAGGGTAAAGCGAGATGAGGTATGTTAAAAGCAATCAATCCACACTATGTGGACCCCTTGGGTTCCACGCCTGTGCTCTATTTTCTTCCCAAGACATGGTGCTGAATCTAAAGTAAAGCGAGAGCTATTCGATGCGAGAAGGGGAGTTGCGTGGCAGCCCTTAGTTCTTCTAGAACACCAGTCCTTTCTGTAAAGGCCCGGTGCGTCACATTTTGTAGTCGTGATTAAAATGAGATGTTTGGGTCAGATGATTGCGTCCATGGTGGAGAGTGAGTGTAAGGCCGAATCAAAACACAATCAACAAAGCAGCTGAGTCCTGTTACGCAGGGCATTGCAAATCAAGGTAATGTCAACGTTGGCCAAATCTGTAAAAACCTCAAAAGGTGTTTTATATTCTTGCTTGGTTTAGGTGAGGTTATGGCAAATAAACTATGGCAAAGGTAGGGTAAGAGTTAGCAAACACAACACTTATGTGCTCTGTGATTAGGACCGGGTGATAATTCAAAATGTTAATTGTATCGTCTTTCAATGGGATCGTATAGTAACAAAATAATTGAGATAACATGGTACACAGTTATGTAATCTATAACAACGAGCACATATTGACTAAAATTGTAAAATATATAATTATGTTTGCATTAAAATCACACAAGAGTGAAAACCATGCCGTAAT
Source organism: Lycodopsis pacificus (assembly GCA_028022725.1). Lineage (NCBI taxonomy): Eukaryota > Metazoa > Chordata > Actinopteri > Perciformes > Zoarcidae > Lycodopsis > Lycodopsis pacificus. Next base: position 4,871,879 of record CM051707.1, read on the forward strand.
TTCATATCGACTTTTTATTTACTGAATTACCAAAAAACATGCTATATCGTGATATATGTATATATTCATACACACGTATATTGAGATATGCTTTTGGCCTGTTGCCCAGCTCTACCTGTGGAGTAAACATGGGCTCTGCTTACATTCAGGATGACTCACAAAAACGCATATTGTGCATCCTCGAGGAAAAAAACATGTGCGAAACAGATTATTTAGTTTTTTGTTTTTGACACCTGCACTTCCATTTTACTTGCTGGCCTTCCCTGCCTTTGCTGGCGCACTGCTGCGTTGCTTGGCATGATCCCACCACATGTAGCCGAATTAAATAGTGTGAAACCATTAGCTGCTTTTACTCTGAAAGGGAGTCAACTTAAAATATAGCAAAGTTTAATATTTGTGATGAAAGGTTGCCTACCGAGGGAAAAGCAAAATTACCTTTTTTATACACAGAAAAACAAGAATTAGTAAGAAGAGTAAATATGATTTGTGTGATCAGGATATGTTTGAGGTTAGGTAAATAGATTAAGATCAGTTTCCTCTTGCAGGAGTGACCGTGCAGCTCACACATCGACCTTCACACTTACCGTCTGCCTTGCACTGGCACAACACATTGGATGTAAATTGTGATGTGTGAAATGGTCCAACACGGACACAATTCCTTTGGGCGCTCTGCTGGTTTACAGACAGAACAACGTAGATGAAAGGTGGAGGTGCTTCAAGTATAGCTCTGCTCACACCGTGTCTGACACATGCGAGGATCTCAGTCCAGTGGCTGTCCACAAAGCTCCGGCTGGGGGTACACAAACATCAATACCAGATGACTCATTCTCAGCTGGCAACGGAGCCATGAACAAAGAGGTAGCTGGGTAGTGGGTAGAGTTACTTGCTGCCGTTTTCCACCACAGACTGACTCATATGGCTGTAATCCAGTGCTCCGGGGCAGCCGTCTTATCGTCACGGATTGATGAGTTCTACTCACATCTAATCACATTTGCAAAGAACTACTGTCTGAGAGTGAATAAGGAGTTTGGAATAAACACACACTTTTCTTTATGTAGCCTATAAGCTACCTAGTTGCATGGCCATGCAATGTGAATACACAGAGACACTGCATGTTTGAGCCACCACATGCATCATAGTGATCGATAGAATGCAAGATAAAAGCCTCTGATTCATTTGATAGCGGGATGAAAGGAACGGCAGACGCCGTTGTCTAATGTCGTGACATATTAGTGACGCAGTAATGCTCATTCTTTAACAAGCTACAGAAATTATACGGCATGGAGTGCGGTGGAAACAAATCTATTATTTGATGCCAAAGAAAATAAATATTCATGATTTCTAACAAATATCTAATGGCCCAAATGAAGGAAAAGACTGATGAAAGATACTGGTTAATAAAGCGTGACTCAGTGAAGACGCATTGCTCTAATGCACACTAGTGTTGGACCTTCATACATAATTAATCAACTTTTATTTCAGACTCGAGTCCGTATAGTATCAAAAAAAACAAATACAACAATATATAAAATACAATACAAGGACACCAAGACACAAGTGTAATCACTGCAGTTAAAAAAAAAAAAAAAAAGTCACTCATAGACATTTGTTCCAATGTTTCCAGAAACAGGAAGTATATCTTGTGTCACTTTGTGTTGGATCATAATGATTTAGCTATGAAGCACATTTACATGCCACTTAATTCAGTTAAACAGAACTGGGTTCCTTTTATTTTATAGTAACTGAAAGGGAGAATGGGGTGGAAACAACCTTTCATATTCAGCTTCCACTTAATGTTACACCACAGACTGTATAATGAAGACAGAAACATGATCACGATTTACAGAAAAACAGCTGGAGTGGAATGTTTTAGCCAAATGGTAAGCATAAACAGTTGGGCTCCTCTACCAGAGAAGCTACGGTATACACAGTCGCACTAAGCAGCTTTGTGTCAACATTGGGTATAATCAATGTAAACACAATATAACAAAACATTGCTCAAAATGTGCACTGTGACATGCATCAGGTCTGCAGATGGAAATGACCCTGGAAGGCTAAATCTGCTACATTTACATGATGGACTCAAGTGCTCATGTTCATTATTAAGCGTGCATCAGCTCTTCTAAAACGAAGTAAAGAAGCTGCTCAGGTTTTCTTAGTGGCAAAACACAAGTTTATCACATTTATCATAAAATGAAGATAAGATTCTGATGAACATATCCTTCAAACTTGTGCTTTGTTAAGCACTACTTGTGTTTCACATTGAACATCAACCCACTCTCATGCATACATACATACCTTTGTAAATGACTTTACAACCTTGTAGCTGAAGTGAGGCTGAATGTTTTTTTCATTCCCGTTTCTGAAATGCTCACAGTGCATCAGCGTCAGAAGCTGATACCACACATACGCTTCCTGTGTAACCTAAAGACGATTGGTACACATGTACACATGTTTGAGTGCACTTCAGTTCGAAGGTTTTTGAGCCGAGTGATTGACGTAGCATCCGATATCATTGGGGTTCCGATACCGTGCGTCCCAAACATTGTATTGCTTAATTTATTTAAACATCAGAAAAGTTTTTTTTTTTTGTTGCTGGCTTTAACTGCAGCCAAAAAGGCAAAGGGGCAGCTCCTTGCCCATCTTTCTCTTTTGAATTATGTCTGTATGATTCGTTGACCTGTATGTTCATGGCACCTTGTGAGCATGGTGTCGAACATTTATAAAAAGTTGCTGCCAAAAAAAAAAACACATATACCACCAAAAACAATGTTCAATTCCCAGTAAGACTCCAGAGCTTTCAATGCCGAATTCATCTCATTGAACATTGTCACTTGCGCAGAAGATTATGAAACCAGGCCATTCATGGGAAAGATTTAGATCTTCTCCTTTAAAAAAAAAGCATATTTTGGAGGTTCACCCAGATGTCAAGTTCTCCTTTGTTGTCGTTTCATGAAAAAGTAGTCCATTGTGTTGTGTCAGGTTATGTCAGGTTAGATTACCAGGGGGCACCGCAGTGGGCCTTGCAAGCCAAAAATAGTATCTAACACAACCACTTTTATAATGTGTGTCGCGGCTGCAAACTAGCCAAACAATCAACTATGAATACACTTGTGGTGCTGTTGAGTTAACTTGCCTGTCAGTGTGTTGCAGCCGACCATCCTGGCAAACGACGGAGCAGCTGCGTCACACCTCTCTAAGTAGAGCAGCCTGAATAATTGGACTGTGCCAATCTGTAGCAGCAAGAGGGGTGTTGGCGGGAACCCGCCATCTACGCCACAGCAGAGGAGTGTCTATCCACCCCTGCAATTGACTATGGACTGGGCAGCCGTGTACATATTCTGCAGTTAGGAGAGGGCGCATTCAGTGTCCCTTGAGCAGAAGAGCACTCACTGTATTGTGGCCTAAGTTCTGGTTTGTTATGTTAAGTTCATACAGTTCTTCTAATTTGTTACTTTGGCTGGATTTGGTCACCATCCTCATTATTATACATGTTTTGTGTGAATAAAATCACTATTTTTTTTCCCACTTTACCTGCTCTCCCAGCTTTATGCGTACCCTGGTCCCTCACAATGTAACAGAACATTTATACAGATTTTTCGATTGAGGAAAACCTAGCACTCTTAAAATCCAGGTTAGCCAATGTTTAGAGATTACTTGTTGGAAGAAGTATCTGCAATCAGACAGAGTAGACCGCAGTGATATTTATTCCATGGACGAAATTCATATTATTTGATCAAATTCTAGTTCCAATTGCAGATGCTTTAAGATGAGCCCATGATCCCAGATAGCAGCAGAGACACATACTGTGTGGATGGAGGCTATTTCACTTGAGAGGGATGGGTCTCACCCAACAAAAGGTCAACGTTATTAACACAGTGGGACTCAATGGAATCGCAGTGGTCCTTGAGACAATTATGAAGGTTGACCTGCCTAAGCCACCTGTCCAACACTCTCATAATAATCCCTGTCAGTATGCTCAGCTGTGATGTGGTGAGTCACTGAAAGTCGAGTTTGTAGATGTCTGACTGTTCTGTTTCATATTACCTTCCTCTGTCTTTGTCAGACTTGAAACATCCCACTCTTTGATGCATTTGGAATATTACGGGATCCCTGTGTGGAGTTTATTTGTTGTTTTGTTACTGTCTGTAGCCAGTATGGTGCAGCACTGTAGCTTACAAGCTTCCTTCATCATTTAAAAAGGTATCGGATGGCTCGTGATAGGATGAAGTCTGTTCAGTAATTGGATGCTGCAGCTGATCTGATGGGACTGTAAAAGAATAAAGTGGAGCCAGTGGACGTCAAGGGCAATTTTTATGTGCGTGAATTATAATGAAACAACATGCCTATCTCGAAGGTTCATCTTCGAACGGCTGCAGTCTGCTGTGATACATTGTAACCCTTCAAGAGTTTCAAACACATTCGATCATTTAAAATGGCTGAATGATATCGGTCTGGAAATCTGTGTACTACACACTTGCGCGACAACAGCTGTGCAACATGTTAGCATTATTAGCCAAGGACTGACTGCCAACTGACAAATGCTGTCCAATTTGAGAAACACATTGATCCTAACCCTAACCCTAACCCTAACCCAAAGGCTGGTTTGAATAAAATTGTTTTTTTGTTTTCTTATCTCCAGGGTTTTTACTAAAGCCTTTTTAAAAGGACAGCCCCCTTGTGCCAGTGCCCCTCGTGGCCCTCTTAGGAGGGCCCCGCTCTTAACTAAACCTAACCCTAACCCTAACCTTAGCCCCCTTGTGCCAGTGCCCCTCGTGGCCCTCTTAGGAGGACCCCGCCTCAAATTAAACCTAACCCTAACCCTAACCAACACATTGATTCCCCCGTCCTCACATCTCATCCACATTTGTCCGTCCCTTGTATTGTTAGTGTGAGGAACTAAAGAGGGAGATAGCCAAGTGTTTTCTGGTGTTCTCCCAGAATGCACTCCTGGTTGCAGTCAGAAACACTCAATGCACATTGGGCTTAAAACTTTTCCACATAACAGGTTTTGTATCCACTCATGATTAGCATGATTACAGTAATTCAATACAGAATAGAAATACATTTAACAATTTGTATTTTTGCTATTCCAACAGTTAAAAAACAAGCCAAGAGTCATTTTGTTTTTTTCCTGTGATCAATATCACAAGCTGTGAGGCATTGCTATGGTTGCATCAATAATATGGTTTCTTTGTGGAATAATGCATGGAACCTCTGTGGAAAAAAAATGGAATGGTCTCCTGCGCATGTAGGTGAAAAACATCAGCCCTCCTCATTACAAATCATGCATAATGGATCTTGTTCGGGTTGAAACATTTTTTTTTATTGCGTGTATGTGTTTTGATGTTTATGTGTGTTGTATGCTGTTTTTCTATGACCTGAAACGTGCTCTTGAGAGGTGAGGCAACCGTATATTCAGTGATGCCCTGCGGCCTCGAGCCTAATTGGTCTCAGAGCCCATGTCACGTCTCACATTTTATAGTAATTTGCACTGGCTAACTGCTCCCTCAATGGGGCTTTGGGGGAGCGGGTGGAGGGACACAGTCAATTCATGTTGTCACCGTTAGTATTTGCTTTTGATTTAGTTTGAAACCTTCTGACCTCTCATGTCCCAGTGTCACGCTCTGATCAATATGTAAGACAAATGTTCAGGACCTTGGCTTTACATCCTCTAATCATGCCAGGCGGACGTAAATGTGTATGCTCTGTAAATTGTGTGTGTGTGTGTGTGTGTTTCTGGACTTGTATGTTGGAGGAGTATGTTGATATACATGACAGTGTATTTTATGTGAGGCCGGCTTGTTCTACTTGGTGGTACAAGATTTTAGTAGACAAACTCTACCACAATAAAGTGACCATTAAAGTAAAAATGCTTTTGTTGTGTTTTTATCTCACTTTCCATGTCCTAAAGTAAATGTCACAATAAATACTTATCACATCACACTCTCTTCTTTACATTTTGGGGGCATTTCTTTGCCTTTAATATGTAGAAAAGCCAAAGACAGACAGGAAAAATGGATGAAATGCAGAAAAGGGCAATGGGCCAGATTTCAAAACTGGGAACTGCGGTAAGCAATCAGCCTTAGTTCACAAGGGCCCCACCGTACCAGGTGAGAGACGTGGCTTTCTCTTAAATGGTTATTATTGCTTTGCCATACTAAATACACACACACACATACTGTGCACAGTGCACACACTTCAGTTTGTCAGAAAACTAATTCTGGTGCCATGTGTAAAGTTTATAATGTAGCCTATCATTAAAGTGCCTACAGGGTGTGAACCAACTCGCATTTTGTACAATTTGAATTGCTTTCACATTTAGAGATGCTCTCTGATGGGCCCTCTGTCTTTTTAAGCTGTTCGATCTAAATGACACAAGTTCAATTTAGTTTTGTTGAGCAGTAAATGGTTATTTTACATGTTTATCTGTGGAATTGAGGTTAAGTTATATTTTTATGTCCCCCATCTGGCTATTTCTGGACCCAATTAAGGGGCAATTGGCAGCTCTGAGGGACTTGCTGCAATTCTATGACAAGTGCCTTTATAATGGCAGTAGCAACAGTCTGTGGTGTCTTTTATATTACTTCGTACCTTTCATTGTTTAGTTTTACATCATTTAGATAATCCACAAATATACGCTGATGAGGGACGTTAAGATCAGCTCGAAATAACAGTTAAATCAAATAAAATCACTGTGGGGATAAACTTTCAAACTCCTCTTATCAAGCTATTCATTTATGAATTTACCTAAAATTAGCATCATAATTGGAAAATGTAGGTAATTTAAGGTACAGATAGTTATTTTGTACATTTTAAGGGCTTTGAAACTATTTTCCATTAAAGTAAAATGAATTGATATGTTATGGGATTCTTAACAAGGCAGGTTTACTGTATAATATATGCAGGGGAATATCACATGATCCGCTCCTTTATCATCTGCAGAGTCAGTTGAAGAGCCTGCAGATAAAAACACTGCAGATAATGTAAAGTGAAAACAGAAGCAGCCAAAAAGCCCGTCAAACTCGTCGCCTCGCTAAGCTCGTTAGCTCGTTAGCTCGGCCTCCTTGGCTCACGAGGACGTTCCAGTTCTCTGTTCCTCCTCGTTGGTCGGCGGTGGAAAATTTGCGAGTTCACACATTGAATTCAATGTGAAATTAAAAATGTTTAGCAAACAAATGAATCCACACACATACTCCCATGTCAGAGTAAGGGTTCGATCCACCGTCTCGAGGTCTCCGGTCAGCGTCTTTTACCACAGAGCCATCTTCACAGCTGAAGATTGTGAAGAACCTGCGAGAGACAGAAGATCATATTGAAGCTGCAGAAACTTCACCTTCATCACCTGCAGAGAAACTAAGTTCACAGACTTCACACTGAAACTTGTTTACACTGAGTGTGCTTCAACTGGTAGAGAAAGAGCTTCACATTCTGAAGGTTATGGGTTCAAATCCCTCCTGGTTTTTTGGGAGTTTCTATCTCAGCTGACTGTATCATGACAGTGTCTCCAATTTTAATAAGCCTGTCTTGAATCAGTCGAAAACAATCTGCACCAGGATCACCCTGTTTCATAAACAAACAGAGATGATCAGAGCCTGAACAGTTATTGGGGGATGAATTCAGTTCGATTAACTGGACAAAAGGTATCAGAGTGACACATATTGGCTTCTTGCGGGATGAAGAGTAAAAACATTTTCTTTCAAAATTTGCGACGCGACTCCTATCAGCTGAACAGTGTCAGAGCCGCCGTCACACTGATGTGTTGGAAACATCTCGATGACATTAAACCCATTCAAAGACCTTGTGGACAAAAACAAAAAGCAGAATAACATTATTTATTTATCATTAGACACGACTATAAGTGCGACGCTCCGAATGTGATCGAAAAATGAAGGAAATCTTTACCCCTGAGTTTCATTTCATCTTTGTTCATGAAATCGAAAGGAGAGAAAGATAATCTCCTCACGTAATGCAGCGTTCACTGGCCTGTAAAACAGCGGCTCGGAATGTATCCAGCCCTGACAGCGACAATATGTAGCCGGAATTAGAAAAGCCTTGCGAAGACTTGTCAGCTAGGACATTTGGTGAGAATGCATTTCAGAGGTTAAGCAATGCGTATGCTCCGATGATGCACAGCTGTGAGCCGTTATCACCACACCAATGTCGAGGAATATAGGAGCTACTGAAAGAGAGATCATCCCAGGCATCCGCAGAGTGAAGACATTCAGGATTCACTTCATCATGAGATCACAAGCCGTCGTGTGAATGCTGCTCCATAGCGAAGTGCGTGGGGGGTAACATCTGAGCGAGCTGCAGCCGGGAAGAGTTGGAGGGGAAAGACCTCGGGGGAGCAGGGAAGAAAGGAAGAAAGTAAAAGGTGAGGGGAAGAGGCATAAGTCGCCACCACCCGCTAGCCAGACAGTCAGTGTAATCAGTTAATGACCTTTTCACTGCGCCGCTCCTGCATCGTCTCTGAGTGGTCTAAGGACGACTTTACCGATGTTTCATGAAAGGCTAAATGCTGGCAGCATCAACCCGGCTCAGCAAATTAGTGAGTGGGAGAGATTTTCCTGCAATCGAGTGTTTTAAGTGTTATCGGGGCTTTTAGCTTTCACATAACCCCGTTAGGTCGACATAAAGGTCAAAAATAATGAAAGGATTTAAAGTTCGACACCATGTACCGGAGTTGTATTTTAGTTGAGTTGAAGTAGAGTTTTTTTTTGATAATGAGTAATGCGTGGTCCTCATTCAGTATTAAATCTAAATGTAGGAGTGTCATTTCTCTCACTGAGTGACTTTCCAACACTGCTGAAGTCTTACAGAGGCAGTGACAGAAAATGTGGATTTGCAAAGGTGTCAGCAAGTGTTATCACACCCGCCTTTTTACTCAGCTGTCAGCAGTATCTCCAGAAAGAAGTGTCTTTTTCTCCCCGCGACCCTGAACAGGATGAGTGATTCAGAAAACGGATGGAAGCGTGTTTATTTCTTGGTTTCATTATTATTTGGTTTCATTTTGATGCTTTAATCATAATATCACTTCAACCCCCTTCCTACATCATCTTCATTAAACAATTGACAGCTATCAATCATGGCGGCATCTCTTTCAAAGCTTCCTGTCACGGAGATATGTCCTCTCATTGATGTTGACGCACTGTGACTCTGGATGAGACGACGTCCCTGTTTCCTTTTCAAAAAAACTCCTCAGCGCAGCATTTTCAGTTTAATTAGCGCATAAGTCATCTCCGTCTTTCCATATTCCGGCCGCTTCACTTTCACTTTCAAAGTCTGCATTATAAATCATTATAAATCTCCACATTGTAAATCATGTGGGAGCGCGTGGTCTTCATATGGATGTATGATCCTGATCAGAGCTGGCTGTGCCCTCACCAAACTGCACTGAAAAAGCAAGTCATCTAATCAATCCAATTGCATTGCACATTTAACTCTAAAGCTCTGTTTGGGGGCCCTGGGGACACCCGGCCCTCTTTAAAAGCACGAAAAAACAAACATCAAATTGTTGAACCATGAAATCTCATTACTTTTCCAAATTGTATAAGTATATAAGCTCTATATCTGTGATTGTTTAGGTAGTACTCCACCTAGATGTTAGATTAGATTTGAATTTCTCTTAGTTGAGCTTTACCAATCTGGAATCGAACTGACTCCAAGCATAAGTAATGTTTGTTCATGCATAAACCATATGACATTTAAAACACAACATATTTATGGTGTATTAACAATGCTTTATGGTGTCACCAACGCTGCTCCCAACCAGGGTTTTACATCGGTGTGCCCTCCTCTCATCTAACGGGTGGGTTGAGGTTTTTCTCCTCTATTGAAATTAGCAGACAGTTTTATCCCTCTGAAATAAATTCTACCCATTAATAATATATCATAAATGAATGAACACGATTATAGAGCGTATATGCTGTTGCATTCAATCTCCCCAAGGCAACTAGCTGAAGAGTAGAAGGGTGTCCTGACCAAACAGCAGATAGTCTGTACCATCCACCATGTTAACTCTGAAAGCTGCTACGATCAATAAAGCACAAAAACAACCTCGCAGGGATAAATCTTCATTTTGTGGCACCGGAGTCTTTTGGGAACAACAAGGACTTGGTGTTGTGTCAGGAATTACAATAGATGCGCATTTTGGGATTAATCATTGGAATCCAAGCTCCTTTACCTCTGTGTGAGATGAAGACGATCAAGGAGTAAGATCAAAAAGATGCCCTCTTCTTTTTACAAAAAAAAAAGAATCCTTCCCTGAGGAATGGGAGACATGAATGCAACGCTGCACATTTAAGCTGCATCTCTGCTGACCTGCTGAGACATGGAAAGACAATTATGTGAGAAGAAGATGACAAGCTTGTCAGTGTGACGGCTCACTGTGAATTCCATTTGTCCTCCGTGCTTTTATTCACCATGAGTCACACCTGATTGAACCTCCACAGGGGAATGAGGAGCACACATTGTAGCAGCGTTATTCTGCCCATCTGGCTCAAATCCACACCGTGTGATGCATTTTAGATGATAACATGCATAACATATACGTGTATGCTTATTCACATATTACCCCCAGAACTAGATCTAATAACTCATACTGAAATGCAAACACGAAAGTGAACGAGGATAAAGATAACCAGAAAAAAAGAAACAATGGAGAGGGATACAAAGAGCATATTGGAGGAAGAAGAAAGATAAACAACAGGAGGCACTTACGGGCAGTTTACAATGAATGGATATGATAGATAAGGATTATGGAGCCATTTGTAAGTGGTGAGTCACAGATGGTGAGTCAGAGTAAGTGGTGGCATTTGGGGAGAGTTGGGGAAGAAGTGGAGGTTATGAAAGAAAGAGAGTTCGCAAAGCCATCATACAAGAGAATACAATTTCCAACTTATATAACATGACCATTGTCTTAATTTCAATCAGGGGAGACAAGTGAAGAAAAAAAAGGTTGTTTATTATAACAACAGATGTGTTATAATAAAGTCTTGACAGCAAGCCTTTGGGGCTGATGATGCTGCTGAGGCTGAGGAAGCTGAGGAGACTGGGCTGTGATGGGGAGGTGGAGGGGCACGTGTAACAGCAGCATGAACGCAATAAAGGCAGAAAGAGAATCCTATTTAAAAAGAGACAGCGGCGAGATGATAGGCTAACAATGTAGGTGTGGACGTATGAGACCAGCCGATATCACAATTGTCAGCCCCAAACAATGTCCGTAAAGGAAATTATGAGTGAACATGCGTGAGAGGAGTGAATGGCAGGATACATGAGAAACAGGCCTTGTCATGTCAAAGTAAAGTCTTCCTGACCGAATTTATGCTCGAGCTTCATTCAATTTAATTCGATAAATTATGATGCAGTATGCATAAATGCTTTGAACAGGGGGGGGGGGGGGGGGGTTCGGTTGTCAGTCACACTGTTTTGTCAAAGGTGAGAATTAAACATGAGAAGGGATAACCGAAGCTGCTGATTATTTACAAGGAAATTGATTACATTTGCCCACAGTACAAGATATTAGGGATGGTAGAACTCTCAATATGGTAAACAGTTAAAACAAAGCTGGGCTAAAACGTCAAAGATCAAATTAACCTGCGAAGCCATATAGGTCCAAGTAAAAAAAAACAATGTGTGCAGTCAGGAACACAGTTTCATTCCTAAACCTTCAGAATATACAACTTGTTGTCATGCATACCCGTACGAATGCACAGCACTATGAGTTCATGCAGTACATCGGCTTGGAGCTAATCATTGATAGAATATTCCCAATGAAATAACTCTTTCAGTGAATTAGCGATAGAATTATATTTTAATTGTCTCCCTCCATAACAGTCAGCGTCGAATGACTCATACTTCAGGGAGAGTGGGCATACAACTGCGTCTGTGATAAAATGAGCTTTGAATGCAATCAGTACTTCGGATAATCAGCTCCACAACAGCCACGCTGTGTACTGAAATCAATCATTAAGATGGGGGAAATAAAGCCAAACAAAGATCAATGCATGGAACTCAAGGATGCGTAACTGAAAACCTCAGATTCGTCCCGGAACCTACGTTTTACCGGCTGTATTATGTGCTGCGAGACACTCCTTCAGTGCATATATTATAGATGCTCTGCAGAACTGCTCTCAGTCCCAAAAGCCCGCGGGCTTCCGCTGCCCAAGAGCTTGTCATTGGGACAGCTGTTCGTATAAACTTAACAGGTGTTACAGATCTCTGCTGAGAGACCCTTCTTTTTCACACTGTCTATTTCCCCTTGTTTTCTTTCCGCCCGATTTTCAGCATGCATCACCCATATCTTTGATTCCTCTCGTTCAAATGTGATAGGTCGTTAACATACACGGACAAGCAGACAGATGCTTATGTGGTCTTCATGCAGTACAGATAGGAGAATGATGGACGTCCGCACTGAATATTTTACGGACAAGACACGTTTTCTAGTCAGAGATCCACAAAGAATAAAGCGTGTTGTACAATCAGTGGAAAAAATACGAAAATCTCTCAAGATTCTGAGTTTTTCCAATATGCATATTACATTTATCACCAACGAAATGTATAGGCAAGCACACTTTAACCGTTAATCACATGAACCCGCAGGCATTTCAGCTACATGGGCTGTATATATAAGCAGTTCCTGCATTTTGGAGAGTCATCAATTACTCTTCATGTATTCAAATCCACAGCATATTCTACAGGTGTTTTGTCACCATTAAAACTGCCACCAACAGTGTAGTAGCTTTTTAGAAAGTGTCACCCAGAACAACAAACAATATCGCTACAAATCTTGGGAAATTGTTGTTTATGCATTTACAGCGTCTGCAGCTGAATCTATTTGGTAAAAGGAAATGTTTCTGCCACTATTCAGAACAGCAAAATCATGTGCATCTGCTAAAAAAAACCTTATACACACACATATTTATGCTAGTAACGATTACAATTTTTCGCTTTTGTAGTCCTCTCCTTTTCATACAACTCGTGTATTCTTCTTGTGATGGTGCGTGTTGAGGCTCATACGTCATTCGTTGCGATCCTAAAGGTGCGTTCACACCAAACGCGATGAGAACGCACCTCGAGAACGTTCCTCAGACCGACATTCAATTCAATTCAATTTATTTTTGTATAGCCCAAAATCACAAATTACAAATTTGCCTCAGAGGGCTTTACAATATGTACACATTTGACATCCTCTTGTCCCGAAACCCTCACATCGGAACAGGAAAAACTCCCCAAAAAACCTCTTTAACGGGGAGGAAAGAGGAAGAAACCTGTGGGAGAGCAATAGAGGAGGGATCCCTCTCCCAGGAAGGACAGAAGTGCAATGATGTCATGTGTAGAACAGGATAGTGAATTACAACACATTCAATGTAATTACAGCACATTCAATGTATGACAGAACCACGGCAGGAGGCAAGACCTGGTCCAGGTATAACCCGGATACACAGGAACAGTTGGAGTCGGCAGGGCCATGGTAGGAGGAAGGACCAGGGTCCAGATGAAACCATGCTCCATGGAAACCTGTGAGGAGAGAAAGCACAAGTACTCCGGGGAAGAGACAAAATCAGTACTGTGCATTCATGGTATCGGTAATAGGATTAATAATGTTAATAATGAAGATCGTAGTAGGTGTCAGTAGGGCCATGGCTGGTTGAAGAACCAGTGTCCAGATAAAACTGCGGTCATGGGAACCTGTGGGGCGAGAAAGCACCAATACTCCGGGGAAGAAGTAAAGTTAGTAATGAGCATTAATGGGACATTACAGACAGACTTACAGACAGAGGTGAAGAAGAGGAGGAGAGAGGTGCTCAGTGTATCCTAAGGAAGTCCCCCTGTAGTTTTTGCCTATACCAGTTCGTCTAAGGGCCGGTCCAAGGCAAGCCAGAGCCAGCCCTAACTATAAGCACTATCAAAGAGGAAAGTCTTAAGCCTAGTCTTAAATGTGGCGAGTGTGTCTGCCCCCCGGACTGAAACGGGAAGCTGGTTCCACAAAAGAGGTGCTTGATAACTGAAGGCTCTGGCTCCCATCCTACTTCTTAAGACTCTAGGAACCACAAGTAACCCTGAATTAATGGAGCGCAGCTCTCTAGTAGGGCAGTATGGTACTATAAGCTCTTTAAGATATGATGGAGCCTGACCAATTCGGGCTTTGTAGGTAAGTAAAAGGATTTTAAATTGTATTCTAGATTTTACAGGGAGCCAGTGCAGAGAAGCTAATACAGGAGTAATATGATCTCTCCTCTTAGTTCTTGTTAGTACACGAGCTGCAGCATTCTGGATCAACTGGAGAGATTTAAGAGACTTATTAGAGCAGCCTGAAAATAAGGAATTGCAGTAATCCAGTCTAGAGGTAACAAATGCATGAACTAATTTTTCTGCATCGCTTTGAGACAGGATGTGCCTGATTTTTTAAATATTACATAGGTGAAAAAAGGCAGTCCTAGAAATAAGTTTTATCTGAGAGTTGAAAGACAAATCCTGATCATAGGTGACTCCAAGATTCTTGACGGTGCTGCTGGATGCCAGCGCAATGCCATCTAGAGAAACTATATCATTAGATAACTGATTTCGGAGGTGTTCTAGGCCAAGTAGAATAACTTCAGTTTTGTCTGAGTTTAACATCAGGAAGTTGCAGGTCATCCAGGTTTTTATGTCCTTAAGACACGCTTGCAGTTTAGCTAGCTGGTTGGTTTCATCTGGTTTGATCGATATATATAATTGAGTATCATCTGCATAACAATGAAAGTTTATAGAGTGTTTTCTGATAATATTGCCTAAAGGAAGCATATATAAGGTGAACAAGATTGGTCCAAGCACAGAACCTTGTGGAACTCCATAACTGATGTTGGTCTTCATCGAGGCTTCATCGTTTACATAAACAAACTGAGATCGATCCGATAAATAGGATCCAAACCAGTTCAGTGCGGTTCCTTTGATGCCAATATAATGTTCCAGTCTCTGCAACAGGATGTAGTGGTCTATAGTGTAAAACGCAGCACTAAGGTCTAACAGGACAAGAACAGAGACTAGTCCTTTGTCTGATGCGATTAGAAGGTCATTAGTTATTTTTACCAGAGCTGTTTCTGTGCTATGATGCTTTCTAAATCCTGACTGAAAATCCTCAAATAAACTATTGTTACACAAAAAGTCACACAACTGATTTGCAACTGCTTTCTCAAGGATCTTAGAGAACACAACACGAATCAGCTGCAGCTTGTATCCACTTCGCTGTGGCATTTGATAGCTTGTCTTGCTTTTGTTTATCTATACTTCTCCAACACACTGCACCCAAACTGTTTGTTTGGGTGATTTGCTGGCATCAACGGTGTGTATTGCATTTTTAAAAAACTGTGTTAACGTGCGATAAAATAATCGTCGGCGTTAATTAATTAATGCGTTAACGCGATAATAACGCGTTAAGTGGCCCAGCACTAATTTATACATATCTTTGTGTTTCCCAGGTTGTTTGTTTGTGAGACTGGGAGAATACATGTATCGTAAAGGTTATCTCCCACATCCTGTCATTATTTTAGTTTCGTGGAAAAAGCCTGTTTTATGGTTACATCTGGAAGATTGAACACAATATATCAGGTATGGCCCTCTCACACAAACCATTGTTATTGTGGAATGAAGCACGGTTTATTTCCAGCTTGCAGAGGCAAACAATGCTGGCTCTGCCATCATGTTTCCATCATATTGTTATTGTATCTCTTACATCGAATAACTCAGATAGTCTCAGTCAGAGCTGTGGATACCCTTGAGAGAAGGTACAAACAGTTAACTGCTGTTTTAGTGAGTCTGTCAGTAAGTCGGAGAGAGGGCATAAACATAGTTTAATAAGATGCCTCATGATGCATTTTCTATATGCTCGCCCATTTGTCTCCATCCTCAAATCTGTAAATTAGGTATGAATATGGATGAGATGCTCTGCGTCTCTGATTAGTGTGTGAGTGTTGCACTAAATGGCCATTTTGTGAGGGAGTATCCTCCTTTAGCATTATGAAGAGTTTAGGAGTGACTCAGGAAAAAGCCTAACAAGAGGTTTTGGTGTGCAGAAACCAGCCAGTCTGACACATTCTTCACTGGTCGACATACTCATAGAAAAGGAAAATAAAAAGGGGAAAACATGGTTGGACTGGGCTTTCAGAGAGCTGGGTGAAGGGGCTCTGAATTAAGTGTTCCGATCAGAACAGAGCTTTCTGATTTGTAATTTTAATGACTACTTGATTTCATCTTTTTTTTTTTTTTTTTTACTTTAATCTTAAGGAGGTTTCCACAGCACAAATCATATTCTTCCTCAATGTTGTCTGTGTCACTATACATCCTGGAAGCAGTCTTCAATATTTGCAGCCTTCGAGTGACTGCTTTGCAACCCAAATACTGTACAGTATTATGGACTAATGTGTATCTGCGTTCTGCTTGATTTGGTTTAGCCACCATTGCTGGTGGAAACAGTAGCAGCATCTGTTAGATCCTGTAATCCATCCAGTTTTTAGCTCAGGGAGCATCTGCTACCGCACACTCTCAGGGAGGATCTGCACAGGAAGAAGGGAAAGGAGGAGAGGAGAGAAGAGGATCTGTGGCACGGGAAATTACAAGAAAGAGAGTGGAGTGATTTAAATGTATAATGAACAGACAGTAATGGTCGTATTTGTCTCACGGGCGACC
Organism: Lycodopsis pacificus; assembly: GCA_028022725.1. Classification (NCBI taxonomy): domain Eukaryota; kingdom Metazoa; phylum Chordata; class Actinopteri; order Perciformes; family Zoarcidae; genus Lycodopsis; species Lycodopsis pacificus. The sequence goes on from CM051707.1 coordinate 4,888,547, forward strand.
CTACAAATCCAATTTGTGTACAATGCAACTGCACGCGCTTACACAGTAAACATAGTATGACGAGAGGTTTGTCATGCAGACCAAAGCTCATCACCCTGAGGTGGCAGACACAGAAAGCGGAGCGATTCATCACACTTGTGTCTTCAAACAGTGTGATGTGCATCTGTGCCATACCAGCTGTCGTGGTCATTACAAGGTGGTGGCAGTGCCAACCTCTTGGTCAGCCAGCAGCTGCCTTAGCAATGTGGGTCTCTCAGATTAAGGCCGGCTCCAATCTGCTATGATCTATTCGAGGAAACAGATGATAATGAAGGGACAAACAACTAGAATCAGAGATAGCGCAACTAATCCCCCGACAGCCATCAGATTGCGCACCGAACGTCACCACAGGAAATGACTACAAGTGCCCGCAAATGCCTTTCATGCGGAGACGAAGCAATAAGCAACGTGTTCTTGGTCAATTTCACACATCTTTGAGAGTCATTTTGGGGACTGATAGAAATTATTACACCTGTTATCAGAGAGGAAATGTGGGAGGTATTCATTCATCTTCAAGAAATCATTCATTTTCTCTACCTCAGTTGAGCTCATACCCGACCGGTGAAGGTGTTTCAAAAGTCTCTACAAACTTTGACACCTATTTAAGTGACTCCTTTGACCAAAAATGAGTGTGAGCATGAGCTCCCCAGTGTGGTGGTGACCATAACATTGTTATTTCCACAAAAATGCATCTGACTGAGACACAGACTATAAACAAGCAGCCGGGCCGCATCAGTTACATCTGTGTTTTCACAATATTAAATATCAGCTGGCTCCCGCCTCCTGCCGAAGGTGAAATGAAACGTCCTGGGCCGTCTCATTTATGTCCCTGGATATTTTTTTGTCAGAGAACATACTATATCGACTTTCCTAGCATCCTCATCGCACAGTATTACCTGATTAATGGCTTTGGTAGCGGGTAGAATTATATCTTCAGAGACAGTGTGCGGTTTATGTGAGTGAGCAATCTGATAAAACACCTTCACTCACTAGTTGTGCTTTGCTTGTAAGCAGTTGGCTGGTTATCTGGCCTCTCCTTTTTCTTTGCAGCACTGAGGCCATATTTGTTATTCATATTTGAAAGGCTGATTGGCCTTGTGTTTTTTTTTAGAGACTTGGATATAATCTTTCACCATCTGATCAGCTTGGTGGTGCAAAATAGAAGATAAACAGAGAGAGAGTGCTACTAACAAGCCAATGTGCTCCGTGCTACGAGTGTGGACTGGCTGCAGCTGTGAGTGCGTCTTTGCATCGTGTGCTGTCTAGCTGCCAACGTTCCTAACATGTCGATGCGGTCAGTGTGCCTACCATGTCAATGAGAGGCGGGTAATTAATCTTGCTTTATGCAACAACATGTTTGATTGGCAATCAGTAAATAAGGTCCACATCTATGCATACCCAATGACACACTAGCCACCAGCAGTGGATGCACACACGGGGTCACCTTCATCAAAAATGATCAAAAATGAATTTCTCCCTTTTGGCTTCCAAGACGCTTGCATGTTTGCTTGCACAAAAGGGCATTAAAGGTGACCACTACGGGGAATACTAACTAGAGCCAGTGGTTGATACTGCGCATAGGAAGTGAGTGGGTAGTGCAGGAATCGATTCAAACTCAACAAGACTTGTATAGACAGTAGGCTCATCAATTTTAATATACAGCTGTCTGCTTTCATACCCTTAATGCAGCGGATTCCTGAACAAATGAAGAGGGTTGAATCCTGCTTAGTAGTCCCAACACGGCCAGTCGCTTCTGCCTACACAAAGCACATAAGACACAGATGGCTCACGGTCCAATGTCATAGGACACCATTGAATTGGCTGTATCTTGTGCAAGGGTGAAGTTCACTCCTGCGTGACACTAAGTCCTGCTGGGATCAAACACAGACAGGTGGGAGGCTAGAAGTGGACACAGTGAGGGACAAGCAGCTAGACTCCACAGCCCACTCTTCATTTAATAAAGCAAAGTCAGTGTGACATGTTCCTGCCACTGTTCCAGAACAAGTGAGTCGGCACCTTTAACAAGCTCATACTGTTAAAGCAATTGTTGTAAAAAATATAGCTCCCACAAACAGTGATTAACCCTCGCTTCTCAAGTAAAGAAACAATATATCATTTATTGTTATCCGTAATTTAATGCAGATTTCCACCAACATTCTAAGTAGCCAAGTCAATGACTTTCAAATGTAAAATCTATAAAATATGAAAATATCAAGGCTAAACTGATCTGCCTTTATAACTATGATGTATACATTTATAATGTGCATTTATCCCCCTGAATAAAAACATGAGATTAGCAGAGGACTTTTATTTTGACGAACAGCTAGAATGCGACTCATTGCCGCACCAATGCCTCCGGTAAACTAGGTGGTTGCAGTGTGCAACATCAAAAGCAACGGTTGCAATCTGCCATGAAAAGTAAAGAAGGTGGTTGAAGCATGCGGATAATGTAAAGTGATAACAAAAGCAACCGAAGTGTCTGTCAAGCTTGAATGTCTAGCTTGATCACCTGGGCTCACATGGACTTGCCTGTTGTCTCTCTCTCCTCTTTGGTCGACAGTGAAAATTTGGAAGATGAAAACTGATGCATTCAAATGTTTTCAGCAACTGTGTGACATACGTCAAATCATTTAAGGCATGAATCCCATGTATCCAGATCACTGGTCAGTGTCCATCTCCACAGCTGCTTAACATAAAGAATACAGAACCAGGGAGAGAAGGAATATCTATTTAAAGCTGCAGAAATGTCCCTTTCATCAACCTGCCGATTCACACTGAAACCTGTTCACAGAGTCACAGAATCTATATTGCTCAGCAGGCAGAGGAAGAGTTTTCCTTCTGTCAACCCTTAAAAAAACGTTTCATAAAAGGTGTCTTATTCTGAAAACCCTGTCTTGAATGAGTCAAACAAACTGAATCAGGATCAGTCTCAAAAAGACACTCGGAGCTGAACAGAGCCTGTATTTCTGCATCGTGTTTTCTCCACTTGCAGGGCAACCTAGGGCACTCTATTACATTTTATCTACCATAGGGGCATCCAAAGGGCACTTATTCAGCATTATCACCTAACATGGGGGCAGCCCGAGTCCACCAGTATCGGAAACAGCAACTCGGTAATATAACTGAACTGTGATCTAAACCATGACGTGCTTTAAAGGTAATCAGTAAAACCTTAAAGTCAATTACTCACAGCAAAGAGAGGCTAACGCAGGAGTGATGCAATCTCGTCCTTTGTTAGAAGCAGAGCAGCGTTTAGTACCAGCTGAAGACTGAACTCCAAACACAATGAATTACAATAATCTAACAGAGATGAGATGACAGCATATACAACCTTTTCCAAATCAGGTCGTGAAAGAAAAGACATGGATTTTGAGATGCTCCTCAGTTGATAAAAACACGACTGAACGACTTCTGTGAGTGGTTTTTCAAGTGAAAGGTCACTGTCAAATTCACACTCAGGTTGATGGCTGCATGTTTTGGCATTTGTAGACAGGGAGCCAAGATGTTTTTGTAAAATTGGGTTAAACTTTGGAGGACCAAAAAGAATGCTTTCAGATTTGATTTCATTTACTTGGAGAAAGGTCTGAGACCGTTCAGCACTTTATTTCTGCAAGACTGCCTTTTTTTTTTGTCTGTGCAAAATACAGCAAGAGAGTGTGGTGGTTTTTCACATGTATTAAGCCGCTCATGAATATAATATAAATTAATGAAACTGGCTTGTGTGCTCCATATCCTTTCAAATGCACCTGGGGAAGCCCCATCTGCCACGCTCGCTGATCAAGGTGCATCCATCCCACTCAGGAGACGGATGAAGTGCTGGAAACTGATCCTGCTGAGAGAACTTCTCTCTGCACTGACAATATCAGGAAAGAGCACATTTGTGGATTTGTTATGGTGGGTGGCTTTGTCAAATCAATTTAAACATATATACACAGTCTACATTGAGGGGTTCAACCTTTGACGTGTGGGGTCTTTAGGAATCCATACACTAAAATATTTGCCCAAGACAGTGGAAAATTGTGTTTGTAACCCCACACAAATATTAAATTCAACACTGACAAGTACACTCATGCATTTTTAATTTCTATGAGATTAGATGTGCCACTCTGGTAAACTGAGATGACATTTAATTTAAGTCAGCCAATGCCAAGTAAGTACATTTATGTATTTAACCCATTTAGAAATACACTTCATGCTCTTCATAGTATACTATGTTAGCCAGCAGGGGATATAGTTCCAATCGTGTAATAAATTAGCAAATTAGCAAGCAAATATGTAATTAATTGAGCGGCTGATTTGTTAATAAATGACATGGCAGCATAGATACGTTTTGTCACTGTATTTTTGCTGTTGGATATGTGTCCTTTCAAGTTTGAGTTCTGTTATAAAACTTTATAAATAGCCTGGAAGCCTCGATGCAATCAGAGAACAGCTGTCTGTCTGGATGGTTAAACTGATGGATGGACAGCTGGGATGGGTGCATGTAACACATATCTTGAATGAATGACAGTAACATGATGAGAAATGTTGCCAGCAGCTTCGTTTTTCTTTACAGCACTGAAACAAAAGATGTAAAGTTTGCGGTGGGTTAACTGCTCAAACTCGTTTCAGTTCAATTACAGAGGAATAACATGAACTCTCGCTAATTGGTCTGTGTTAGCTCATGGATGGTAGTAGATGTTATCCATGTGTAATGCATGTAGTTGTAGAAAAACAGTTTGAAAACACCATATTAGATAAATTGATAAACTTGCAGATGGAGGAGAAACCTGTGCAAGATTAAAAAACGGCCCCAGATCAATGTTGGCAAGCAGATTTAGCGCCTGCTCCTCCTCTGTCAAACCAGATTAATACCCTGCATCCAAATGTGCTCTGCTGCTACTCGGTCACACCTCCATCTATCACGCGGCGGGGATTCTCCAGACAGGGTTCACTATTTTACCCATCTGTCAATCAGCACCCACAGGCACACGGCCCGGGTTCCTCCTACCAGACCACACAACAGCTGCTACCTCATTGCTCTGCCACAAACTCCCGGCCTTCCACCTGGCTCCGTGCCGCGCAGCCCTCAGGACCATCAAGAATCAAGTGTGAAGGGTCTTGTACTGGTGTCCAGTTTTGGGTTTGGTTTATTGAGGATATCACAAGCTCAGCTGACAAGTCATCTGCTTATAAACAAATCATGCGGACACATAAGTATCCAATATTTTGTGTGCTATGTTGGTGACCCGCAGGGGATCCGATCAAAACAAATAATTATTACCTCACTATTACCAACAGTGTTATCAAGCTGACATCTTGACTGACAGGTGAAATACCTAATTTATAGATTGGTGGACGTTAATTGGATTCTCAACAGCAAGTGAAATCGATTCATCATTGCTCAAGGCTCTGTGGCAAGTCAAAGTTCTGAAGTTAAATAGATTTGAAGTTCTGAATGCAGCTGCAGTTCATGCTCAGACTTCCACTTTAATGTAATGTATTAAATGTGCTTGTTGTTGTACAGTATATTTATGATGTGCATGTTGGCTAAAATACATTAAAATCAGCTATTTACATTCATTGTTTCAAACTTTTCAAAAGGCACTTTTCACTCTACACCATTAAACTGCATATAAGCCACTGCAAATGATTCCACCAAACATTGAGCTTAAAGAAAAGCTTTTGCAAATCCACCACATACACATAGCTTTGCAGTATTTGCATCTGGAAGTCCTCGTGATAGACTGGTGGGGACGTGATGGGAACTTCAGTTTGTTTAGATTTAAGTCGGTTTAGTCTTCAGACTGCTGGGAACTTTAGTCTGTAGTCAGTACGTGTTCATTTCCAATCAGTGCTCGTCTCAGCTAACAAGCCTCTTTCTCTGCTCACAGCTTCTGGGTCTGCCATAAACACAGCGGCACTACCAACAAGACAAACCAAAGCAAACAAATCTACAGAAAATGGCATTCATCCCAGTCCCTGCACTTGAGCCCAACTTTTCTGTGAGCTGCTGATTGTCAGGGGACTTAGTGTATGCTGTCCCGCACCTAAGGGATTTCAGGTCTAATCTGTCAGGTGCATGCCCAAACATTTCTTTATCAACTTTATCAATAATAGTGCAGCATTGCCAGGGCGAGAGAGAGAGAGAGAGAGAGAGAGCCAACTGCCAATCCCTTGCTCTGGAGCAGACAATAATTACCTTCCTGGCTCGGGGCGGGGCTGGAGCATGACTGACCTACAACAAACTAAAAACACATTTGGCTGTTTTCTTGCCCTCAATCGGACACCTAAAAATGTTAGGCTTGGCTGGGCATGTTGTCTTGCATGCTGCAACTGTTGCATAAAGACATATACGCCTACAATGACGAGTATGCTGCGGTTTCTAGGGACAGTGAATGAACAATCATCCCCTTTTAAATATAAAAGAGAAACTGCTGTAAATCAAGGGCCAAGGCTTCTTTTTACACAAATGTATACTGTGGGGGGGTTTGACAATTATCGTGACGAATCACACATTAATCTTTGTATATTTCTTTCTCACAAACAAGGCAACAACATTAACGCGTCATCTATTTACATATTGTCTCGATCAAAATCAGTTTACGGCCTCCACTTGGAAAAGAGGATTTAACTTCGCAGTAGCCCATCATTCTACTGAGCTTTGTCTTGCAGCATCTTGACTTGTGATGAGGCAATTTATGTGGAAGGCTGACCCGTATATGTCGGTCACTCTGCCTCCACCTGTATCTCTCCATCTCAACAATTCTGACCTTGTAGGAGAATCAAAAATAAGTGGCAAACGGCATCCGGTCACACCAGCAGTTGTGCGTCATTAAATGTTTAAGATTGCAGATAAATCAATTAATTGCAATACGATTCAGCTGTGTGGGTATGTCAACATGTTTTTTATGTTGTATTCAACTTGTTTTGTTTTTACATGTGAACGTGTCCAGTGACCAATCAAAAGATCTCTTGACATTTGACGGAACGGAGAGCTGGAGAGACCGAAATGGAGAAAGCTCTCCTAGGTTATCAGCTGTGTTGCACCATCCACTTTCATTCCTCTCTCAGATTATGAACTACTTCACAAACAATGTGATCCCACAGAAATACATGTAACAACCACAACCCCTCCACGGCGCATTACATGGTGGTGCTAAGATTACGTGCCACCGCCACAAAAACAATTCAACTTTCAGGCAACAAAACTATGTTGTTAGGTGAAACAATTTAAAGTTCGGATCAGGCAACAAAACTACTTGGTTGGGTTCAGGAAAGAAAACATCAGAGCCTCAGTAAATAACTCAACATTTATTTGTTTTGTCACACAGGACAGAAACATCGGTTCTCTGGGTGAGAGTCCCATGCTTGACCCCATTTGTCCACCCCGATGTCCTCCCTAATTGATTAAAATTGATTTATTTTAAACCTGGGAATGTGTTTGTCCCTGAAGTCCAGCTTGGATCCCCATATTATTCATTTAAAACAAAGAAATGGCTCTACCACATCTGTCTTGGAACCCCAAACAATACTTCAACACCTGTTTAAACAGGCATCCTGTCTGAACAAGCCATTAGAACAGCTGTCGCCCTTGCAGAGATTGTGATCCTGTGTGGGAGAAGCCTCATCACTGCGCTTCAGACATCACTGCAACACCTTGCGTGCATGCAAGATATTTCCCTGTTTGACTTCCTCTCGTCTTTGCATCCCCTTGTGACCTTTTGCATGAAGACGTGTCAAAGTGAGGTGAGGAGAAATCGTTATCAGATGGAATGCATGTATTGACTTGGGAATCTCATGGGATGGCACAGGGGAAATCAACACTTGGAAGTGGATGTCAGTTGAACTGTGAGTCCCATGTTATCGTCCAGCAGTCGCTTCATACAGCACAGCTTCCTGCATCGCGATGAAATCGTTTTTTCCAAGGATAGAGTCAATTCAAATGGTTGAAATTGTATTCAAGTAACATGCAGTATGAGACTCATATTTTATTGCAAGACTTTATCAAAATAAAACAGTTAATTAAGTTTGAAGTACAAAAAGTCCTTGCTGTACTCCATTTTCAATGCTGCTCACTATTAAAGTATTTTTCACCTAAAATATATTTTTCTTGGTCAAAAGCATGAAAAAAAAAAAACCTGAAAAGACAACAATGGATTTGCAAACTGGAAAAAAAGAAAATTGTGGATGATTATATTTGTCCTCTCATATCTAACTCGAGTTGCAATAGTAGCCAAGCATGCGTACGGATAAATTATCCTCCTCTATACATGTTGGGAAAGTCTGCCATAAATTGATTTACTGGCCTTGTCACATCTGTGATGCATCACATACAAGGACCTGTTTAGTGCGCCTATGAAATCTGAGGAAACGTGTATTTAATTTATGACTCAATAACCAGGGGGATCTCTATTCATATTGGCTCTTTTGATCTATTGCTTGCAGATGATTGGATTGGCTACAATGGGAGTACACTGAGCCAAACAAAGCATGAAGACACACTGTCACCATGACACAAAGCTTCATCCGGGATGCCATGAAAACTATACCCCTTGTCTCTTCAAGAATAAATGAAGGACATTTTTTTAATGCGAAAAGTGAAAGAAAATATACACAGAAAATATAAATTAGGAAAAGTAAAGAAAATGATTGAAGGTGATTCGAGCAGAAATTGGAGCACGACATACAAAGAAAGGGAAAGCACCAGGAAATGAGGCAATGAGCTGGCGGGGTATCTCCCTCTCCAGCTGCATGCTCAGGAAACTCTTTGGACCACAAAGGTAGGATGGTGGATGGTGAACAGCCTGAGGAAGTGTTACACCCAAATGCATTCGTTGCCATATGAATTATTCCAGCCCTACTGTTTGCACAGGATTTGGAAGACACCAAAAAAAGACTTTAAAGCAGGTTTGAAAGATGAATGGATGAGCACTGGTATAAAGGGTGTAGGGGAGAGGAACTACTAAAAAAATCCAGTGGGTTGCAAACACAAACACAGCGCTCATCAGAATGAAGGAGAAGAAAGGAACTTGGCGTCCCAATGTCCCAGGTTATTTATTTTTTCATCGGCGTATGACTGATGCATCACAGAGAATGGAAAACGTGTGCAGGTGAGGTACATAATTCTAAAGGGACTGCAAAGTTGTGACAGTGGAAGAATAAATACAAAGAACAACATCAAATATCATCTGCACACTACATACAAGCTTTGGGTCATAGACCTTTTTCAGAAGTTGAGAGCATTCTCAATAAGTCCAAATGCAAACCTATCCCAAACACAAGACCTGACAATCAGTTGGGTATTGTAGTTTTACTGCATATATGGAGTACAAACGTGGAACCTACAGGATGCCATGCATGTGAAAAAATAACCAGGCAACACATTTACTGATATCATGCATGTCTTTGGTCCGCATCAATTGTCTTTCATGTTTGTAGTTCATACATGAGACTAGAATGCCCAATTTAGTTTCTTGTGTTTTTAATACCAAGATGCTTTGCATAGCACCAAACAGATTACACACCCGATGCTGAATTTCAATTGTGTGGACGCTTGCCAAAGAAATACCACTTTGACACAGTCAGCCATGGTGTAGTTTACATTTGGAGTTGTGCATCTTGAATGCAACATAAGTTCTCTCCTGTTCCGTTTGCCTGGAAAATATCTGCTATGTGGGATAGACAGTATGCAGATCCAAGTGTGTTGAAGCCTTTGTACGCTACTGTTATACGATCATCCGTCCCACATGTAGCAACGCTTTTGAGGCATGTGGACAATATTTTAGCGAAGAGGAAGAACAAAAGAAATTGAAAATTAGAGTGTCACACGCAGGCCCGACCTGGCCATCGGGAGCACGGGGAGGCCAGGCCAGCTGATTGGCTTGTACTGTCAGGCCAGTGTTAAACAGGTAAATCATAGGGAAAACCACTCGGGGCCGACACGGTCACTCAGGCCGGTAAAAACTGAGGAAGAGAAAATGTGGAGCAGAGACAGAGCGCATCAAAAGGACAAAAGCCCTGAGGGAAAAGTGCAACTAAGTGCTGCAGATGTCCATGAGCAAGTACAATTGGATCCTATAACCAGGCATAAAAGCATTGAACATGCATTTTAATTCAAAGTGCTAAATGAACAAATTTAATCACTGTGACAAATTCTGCATCAATTACTTTTTAACTCTATAAAGCCTCGCAAGGGATCAACTCACTTGGTGAGTGTGACAGGATTGTATGTGACAGGATTTTGCTTTGTTGAGCAATTCCATCAAAGTCTGAGAAATGGCCAGCCGATAAATGTTGTTCAAGTTGTACTGCAGCCACACAGCTCCAACCTCGAGTGAGCAATCATTTGTGCTTTATTGAATGTGCCTAATTATACTTTTAATTTAGTTGATAAGCAGACTGAGAGATAAATGCCTTTTTAGTTGTTAGATTCTCACTCAAATTATCTTTCCTTTTACTGCAGTCTTTTGATGTTTTGAAAATTGATTTCTTTTCTTTTTTTCCCTCATAACCCTGGAGATGCGTCTTTTAAAATACATCTAACAGAAATGGTACTACTTTTGTTAGTCAACTCCCAGGGAGCCTCTTATTCGGCACCATTAAGAGCGTCTTCTTCTTTAGCAAGCCATTAAGACAAAAGACTGTGACGCTGCAATCCATGAAACCTGTCAGCTCTGAGAGTCTACAAGTTCTCAACTGAGACATGTTTTAAAAGTTCAACATCCCTTTATATCGAGAGATCAATCATCTCTTTCCTGCGTCTTCGGTTAAACAGATTTAGCGATGATCAAAAGCCTATAGATTTCTTTCAAGTGAGCTCATCAACTACGCAAAAATGACAATAAATCACAGAGAGTAGAAACATGTGATCCATGCTGGAAGCCCTGTCTGTTCAAAGAAACATTCACTGTCTCCAGGCCAACAGACATGATGACATTACACCTATTTTAAACTCAAGAACCATGAGAAGATCTTTTCCCTTTAATGAGCCAGACTGTTGTTTCTTCTCTCTTTACAAAAACTGGAAGAAAAACAAGTCCTTTCCTCAACCTCAATTACCTTGCACATGCATGGGACTGTGCTTTGTGTTGACTCCCCTTGATGTGTCTTCTCAGGCAGAGCATAAACTCCAAGGCTGTGTGTCACCCCTAACAACCAGCACCAAACATCACACTTTCTTCTTTTGCCTTTTTTTCCTTGAACATGTCATTGTGCTGCTGGAGCCAGGCTGCGTGCTGCACTCTCAGCAACACCTCCAGGAGAAGTACCGTGAGTCCGTCTGTCAGTGGTAGTATTTGCGAATGAGCACGTAACACTGAGTACAGCTCAGGCTGATGGGAACGTGGTAATGCCATTTTAACCCAGACCACAAATGTCAACCTCATGGTGTCGCTAGAGGAAGATCACCATTGGTCATTGGGATTCATCCTCTGAGGATCATGAATGTCTGCACTACATTTCATAGCAATCCATCCAATAGTCTGTCTGGGGCAAGGTTGTAGACCAAATAATTAAGAGATATTGTGATTGTTATGCTATAGCCAGACCTAAAGCATAACAAAAGAAAAATCATTTATAAACTGTACATTTGTAAAATGTGATATTATTTCAGATATTTTTCAGTTATGGTGGGAGGCATTTGCTCTGTAAAGGACTCGCATGGCTGTTTTGACAAGGTGAGAACTTGACTCGATCTTTAAGGAAGAAAAGAAGGAGGTGCAGGCTGACAGCGCAGAGCTGAGATCTTGAACTGTCGTGCGACAGCAAAACTCAGGGCAAAGGCTGCAGATGTGCGAACAGCAGGTTTCTCAATTTGATATAAACAGCTCGAGGCATTGTTGAGGAAAGTGAGAGAGCGATTACCTCGGGTTCATGCATGACTTGACAACTTCCGTCGCGAGATTTGATTCCGCTGTCGGCATGACGTATAATAATAATTAACTATATTTTTTTAATATAAATATTCTTTTATTAAAACATGCATTTCTCAAGGAATTTTTCACAGTCCACTCAGGTGGACAGCATGCATTTCAGTTTTCAACTAAAGAAATATGTATTTAACAATGAATAAATTATATGTTCTGAAAACTATAAAATAAAGCCTATACAGTATATTTTAACATATAAGGCTAATTGCCCTCCGTTCAATGCAAAAATGTTGAACCTGCTTCCTTTCTACTCCTCTTCCTGACCACTCCTGGTGTGCAAGCATGCCGTCGACACCCACGCATATATAGAAAACGGCTTTTGAATAGCTGTCCACTGGTGACCACTATGCGTGAAAGGGTTTTCAGTTCAATGAGTTGTGAGAGGCTTAAAAGTATTTTGGGAGCCCGGCAAAGCAGAGGGCAATGCCGATGTGAGATGACAAGAAGTTGGACAAAGTGTCGGAGGGTGTCCTTGATCCCTCAGGGTATGTCCCGCAACACAGCCATGTCAAAAATGTAGCTGTTTAGGATTAAATCAGTGTTGGATTTCTGGTTATGCGTCACAGGCCAAGCTGTCATTGAGAATACGAGTAGTCTTCAAGCTGAAGAGAGCACAGTCGCAGGGATATCTTGTGAAATAAATATTGATTCTCATACTAAAGACGGGTCTAGAGAGGTGGCCACATCTTTACAGAGACCTGGCTCTACCGTGGCATCCCAGGTGTGTTTGTTTTGTTGCTTCTGTTTACATTCCTCCTGATACAAATTGAGAAAAATGCACCACCGAAATGAGGATAAATGATCCTTGAACCTTGAACCTAGAGGCCTGAGGAAAAACGGCCAGCGCTAATTATAGTACAGTATAACGGGTATCCTCAAAGACACACTGGCTGGGAATCATTGGGGTCATTTGGTGGTGTACTGTGGATGTGAAGAGATGACAGATTTCACTGAATGGAAACAGTGCAGTTGAGGTTTGAGAGGACGTTTGAGGAGAAGACAGCGATAGCCGTAATGTCAGAGGAAAGGTGTGGGCAGCGTTTCGGGTTTGTGGAGAAGCAGAAAGGCTAGCGCTAGATCCAACAATGTCACTGATAACGCAGACATCCCTACATGAACAAACACTTGTCACGAGATGCAAAGTAGTGTCTGGAACGCTGTCTGCTTGTGAAGTTAACGTTGGGTTTAATCCTCTGGTTTCCTGAATGCCATGCCAGAGCAGGATAAGATGACATGGCTGTCTGGCAAAAAAGACAGCTTCCAGAAGCCTCTCATGTCAGTTTGTCACAGCTTGTTTGATGGCACTTCAGGTGACAGGTAGGCAGTCGGGGAGGAGTGAAGACAGCCTTTTTTTAAAGTGGTTTTGTGACACTTTGAGGTGATCGTACTGGCTTCAAATCGTAACGTTTCTCGATCTTCTCACGGATGGGACTAAGACTGCTGGATTTCTTTGAAATACCTGCTAATAAAGTTGTCCATTTAGAAGTTTGCTCGAACAAAGATTCTATTTTTCACAAATTTTGACAACTTTGCATATCTCAAAATGTTAACCTTTATTGCTGAGAACAATTCTCTCTTTTTCACAAAGTCCTTGTTCACACACACGCACAACTGGAAACAGCCAACGGATGTATGCAGATACGGTGTTGGAGGCGGGGCCCCGCATATTCCTATGAAAGTAGCTCAGTGGTGCATGAAGCAAAAACTGTTTTACTTCCGAGTATGAGATTACCCGGTCCACGGTTTCCAGTCTCGTTCTCACGCTTATACACAGGAACAGAGGAAGGAATTTGGCTACTTTCATGAAATTTCTTTCATTTTTTCTTATAAATGTGAAACAGTAAGAGTCCAAAAGTCCAAGAGTTGTTAAATCACACCCGAATAACTAATACAATTCAACTTTAAAAAAATACAAAGGTATTTTTAGTGGCTTAATTTACCAACACATTTTTGTAAAGTAAGGAATTATAATTTTTTACATATACGTTTTTGCAGGTAAATTACTTACATACATTTTAGCTCGTGAAGTTGGACTGTGTTTGGAGTATTAGCAGTGATGAATCCCTCTTTTTTTTTACTGACTTACTTTTGATTTTGGGTAAAAATGAAACTAAATATTTTATATTTTGGACAAAAACTGATTTAAAAAAGTAAACATACAGCCTGACACATGTCACGACACGATCGTCACATGCAGTCGCACTGATGTACAGCGGCACACATGAGGACAATAGGTGGTACGTGTTGTGCTGCTGCAGCAGCAGCTCATACTACTGAGGCTGGAGATTCTGTCAGGCTCGGAGGCATTTTCATGGATAATTGGCTGAGAAATAGCTGAACATTAACAGGCTTTTCTCCAGTCACTTTCCAAAACAGGTCACCACACAGTCTTTGTGGTGGGATTAAGATTTCAATGGGGAAATTTATTTTTCTGGAAAGAAGCCACAGGTGAACAAAAAAACCTTAGCATCTCTGCTTCAGCCATCAAGGTTTAAAAATAATCACATATCTTTCAATCCAGCAGCCCAGGGGCCCAACAGGTTTAGGGGCCCTTGGGCATAAGCCTCTGTTTAAAGCTACAAACACTTCTTGTTCTGGACACAAAATGACCACAAAGAAACATCTACAGGCACAAAACAAACAAAATGAGAACCAAAAACAATCACAAAAAGACAAAAAACGACAAAAGGATGCAACACTACCAATAAGAAACACACAAATACAAACAAGATACGTGAAATGTCAACAGAGACACAAAACTACCAAAAAGAGATGCAAAACAACTAACAGAGACACAAAACAACCCAAAAAAGGCAGACAAAACCACAAAGAGATGCAACAATTCCACAAAGATATACACAAAATGACCAAAAAGAGACAGAATACGACCACAAAGAGTTGCAGAACTTATTTTATTGCTCCCCCAAAGGAAACATGTGGAAGTGATGGAGGGCTTCGTCACGTGACATCTAAGGGTTAACAGAAAAGAGAAAACGAGTTCACATTAAATGCTCCATACGTAGCACACAGAGACCTTCTGTTCGGCTGTTGTGAGATTGTTGGATTAAAACACGCTGATTCACTGAGCGCTCACTGATTGACAAGGTGATAATCTTCAGAGGTGAGGAATCATTAAAGTTTATTCCAGAAATTGAAGCCTTGTTTGCCTAAGCTGATGACTCTTTGTCTGGAAGACGTAGGTATAAACAGAGCCCCAGAGACAGTTCTGTTTGTTCCCCACAGCGGAGTCACTAGTTCAGTCACAACATGCTCAAGGTGCTAATTTGCAAACCGGTCGGCTGGAGAAACCAAGAATTTAGCCATGGAGTGAGTAAAGTTTAAAGTAATAGATCTATTTGTAGGAGGTATACAACGTTTTATTTACATGATGCTAGATGAATAGACTTGGATTGAATAAATAAACCTTCATCCATTCATTAGCTGCAGTCTGTGTGATTGGAGGGCAAACTCTGAGAAACATGGACGACTTCAAAATGGCAACTGCTCTCGGGCGAACAACAACACGGCTCAATTCCATTTCATTTTCTTATAATGTAACGTATGTGGATGGGTGTAAAAAAAAAAAAGCATTTGACTTTGTAACCGGACACCAAGTTTGGCTTTTGTTTAAAAACCAGAACGATGAATTTATCGCAACCACGACCACAACCTCTCCTCACCACTGACCAAGCAGTGTTTGGTTGCTTGTGTATGAGGACACAGTGTGGAATCCTGAAAGTCATTGTCTTGCTCGCAGCATGGCTCGGGAGATGGCGACGTCGGTCGGCCTTTTGTTTGCGTCAGTCCACCACTTCGATCCCCGCTGTAATGCACATGAAAATGTAATGGCAATGCTACATGTTTTAGTACAAACGGTCACCATCCCAACCCAGAGGTTGACTTTCTTAGAATTTCATGAACTGTCTCGGCAAGTATTTGATGGATTGTCCTGGAATTTGAGACACATATCTAAAAGGATTTTGGTCTTCCCCTGACTTTTCATCCAGCACCACCATCAGGTCAAAATTAGCATTTGATCCAAATACCTGCAACATTAATGATATTCCGAACAACCTCAGCTGCACTTTGTGATTATTAAATGCCCGTATTTGTAGGCTACTACATTAGCAAGAGGATGCGATATTAGCTTGCTGCACATATCCTCAACTGCCCCACAATGCATTGCGTCTGGGTCCTTTGAGACCAGCTGTCAGTCTTGTGAGATTTGACCAATGTGCGGTCAGTTTATTTTAACTTTTTTTGATTCATTAAAACGCAATTGAAACTTTCAGAATTGACTTCCAGTGTAACAAACTGTGATGTTACCCCAGGTGTGCTGCCATTTGTTGGCGTCCATTACGTGGGACACTAATATCTTTTATTAATGTCGGTGTACATTGAAGTATGGGTGGCAGCTCCAGTATCTACTGCACCTATACCTGATTGCTCTCATTAAGGACAAAAGGCTGACCTTGGTGAGACACAAATGGATCTGTAAGAGACAGGCTCTTCCATCACAGTGAAATGGAGCGCTCCCCATCTCACAATACTGCTATTAAGTTTCATCAAGGCTCATTACAGGCTGACTCTATGTCATCTCCTGCGCACTATAAAATCCCTCCCTGCAAACACACAATACCACATTATGTATATCATCACACGTACTCTTTATTGATGTTGGTTGGTGCCTCTGACAATAGAAATTAATTCTTTTGAGGTGTCCAATACATAAACGGAGAAGGAAATAGCCTCTATCAGGGTGTATGACCCTGTCATTGTAATTGTGCTCGAATGCTACTCAAGGTGCCATCAGGAATGCATTTGTTGAACACAAAATTCAATATATAATGCTAAAAAACTGCAGCACATTGTTCATAACACAATGCAACATGGAGTGTTCATCTCAATTTTCAAATGTGGGCTAAAATACATCAAATTGTATTTTATTCACCCTCTGATTGATGCCAAAAGTGAATTATATTCATCGCCTGTTACATTCAAGGTAAAAAGAAAGAAAGAAGCAGAGCAGCACACCAGAGAGGGATACTGAGAAGCTGAAATTGAGTGAGGGGGCAAGTGAGAGAGACAGGCCGGATGGTGGGCAGACATAGCAGCATGCTTATATGATCTTGACCCAGCAGTCGATAGCGAAGGGTGGTGAAACCTGATTACAGACAGCCCACATCCCAGCCTGCTGATTTCATTTCCCTCACTCTGCTCGGCCGGGTAAAAGACAGAGGTGTGATGTTCTGCACCAGTACACTGCACTGGCTCGATGGAACTTTAAGTTCTTCTTGCTCAGGTGTGATGTTGCTTGTGATGTGCACATCTGCTTTACCGTTACCATCTACATTTTCATTTCACAGAAAAAGTGAACTTGCTTTCCCCACTGGAAGAACCGAAATGTGCTGCATATTTTGAAATGTTTATACGACACTGAGCAGTAGAGATGCCACCCTCAGTGGCTTATATACTTTGGGATTCTTTCTAAATACAGGCTGTCACAGCACTCTGCTGCATACACTTGAATGGACCTGAACAAGGTTGATGAAACAAGCAGAAGTCAAACAGTGTGTGAAGACGGTTGTCCATCCAACTGCCTGATGAGGTTTGAACTAAGGCCCATCCCACTCATCAAGTGCACTCTCCGCACCTGGACTGCCTGTAGAGTCACACAGCTGGTCCACCGCCGACCCCTTTTTCCACTTCACACACACACAAGTTCCATTCATCTAAGCGGCTTGTCACCAGCTGGGAGACGATCTGCATCTTCTTTGTTTCCATCTCTCTTGGCTCCTTCTTGCTGCAACGGGGAATGTAATGAAACGTTCATCTCAAAGTTTCTTTTCCAGGCAATCCACGAGTTTATGGTTATTTATGCTTCTCTCTGCAGCATAAGCACACCGCAGTCAGTGGTGGATAACGAGCTGTGATGCAGTCAAATGGAAATCAAATGTCCCTCCTCCCCCACAACAAAGAGCTTTTTATTGAAGTTCTGTGTTATAATTATTGTTGACCTGATCAACAGGATATCACGGAAATATACTTCTGCATGAGCCACTGCCTTTCTGTTGAAAAACACGCTGCAACTCACACAAATAGAAACATAAAAAGTTCCATTAGTGAGTATTTCTGCAGAGCAGAGAGCAATCCATTTCTGCAACACACGTTCGAGAGTCCAACCCCGATACATATTAATGTTATGGATGGTAACAAAAGTGCCCACTTGTTATGGGCCACAAAATAAGGGAGTGAATAAAATTAAGTTAAGAACAAATGTCTTTTTAAGCGAGGCCAAAATTCCTCTGAAATATATATATATATATATTATTTTCTAACAGAATAAACCAATTCATACCTGTGAGCAGACAAAATGCTTTCATGTAATTCTTCACATACTCAGAGTATGAATCTCACACTGTGGGCCTCAACAATGAACAGTTTTGTTCCTCTCACCAAACAATTTCCTGCGCTGGTTCGGCTTTGTTTGAGATTTCTTACAGCATGATGCGCTCTTCTTGGAATTGATCGTGTTTTTCACGGGAAATTTTGTTTCGGCTTCTTTGTTTGTCTCGGTCCAAGTTTGTTTTCTTGTTTCCACGATAAGAGAAACATTAATAAAGGTTGACAGAAGAAAAACAAAAATTGTACTAGGGGGATTTGAACCTACAACCTTTGTAATACAAGGACTGTCGTCAATCAGATTAACTAGTTAGCGTGTGAAGCAGAATAGCGTGACCAGTGAACAGGGTTCAGTGTGAATCTTTCTTAATGTGAACATGTTTCAAACTTCGTTTCACTGCAGTTTGATGAAGGTGAAGAGTCAGCTCATTTTAGGATGCATGCTAAAGCAAGTTTGTCTCTCTGGTTCGTTAAGTTTGACTTATCCTGCTGAAATGATTGAGGCATATGCATAACTACGCCAATCAGGCTTTGACTCTTTAAGGGCCCAGTTTAAAAGAACATTGCTTCAATTTGTGGACAGAGTGTTGTAAAAAATGTGTTCTTTTCCAAAAGAAATTTCCATTTCTATAAGGTACTGCTTTGTCACCAAAAACAGAAATGTTGCGTCACATAAAGGAGATGGACTGAGATTACCAACACAACACAATCTAAAAATATGGGTCGAAAAACACATCCGATGGACCACAGCCTTGTCATTTTGAGCCACAGCGGGAAACAGAATTTTTGTGTGAGAACTCCCTGTTGTGTGACTGGCCACTGATATACTGTTGTGAAATAGCATGCAGAATAGTGAAGTTAAAAACAAGCCAGTGAAAGCGACAAATTAACTTCTTCTTCTGGGTTCGCAGCGTTTTTAGGATGCGTACCGCAGAACGAATCGATGACTCCTGCTTAACAATTGCATTTTCTAGTCTTAAGACTGTGAGAAATTACCTAACACTGAAATTTTGCTTTGTGACGACGCATCAAGTATGCATGCGTCTTTAAGCTCTATAATAGGCCATTAGTCAAACAAATCCGTCACAGAAAATGTTTGACATTTGCATTGCTGTTTTCTCAGGCAGTCTTGTTCCAGAGAAAATGGGTTTCTTCAGTGCACACTTTGGATAAATTGGCAGGGCGAATGGCAGCCGCCCCAACACCTCTGTCAAACTAGGAGACAGCTAATGAGGAGAACACCACACATTCCCCTAGTATGCATTAGCATCCCATATGAGGACGCTGTCAGCCTCTGTTAGCAACCATCCACCACCACTGTCCTGATGGGGGTTAAAAATCCTCCTATTTCTCTTCTTTGCATACTCATTAGATGTGCCGTTTCAGGCTTCCATGCTCTTCACAGATGACTGTTGTGGAAACGGGTGGCGTATTCCTCACCCTGCAGCATGTTTACTGCCAACTAATGTAACCCTATGGTGACAGCCATTATGTAATTACCTTGTGAGACTGTATGTCGTTTTGTTGACATTGCTGCTGAGAGATTTGGTTTTTTTGCACTGTCAAATCAGTGTGCAGCCAATAGAAACCTGATTTAAGACTCTGGTTACAAATCATCTTCACAAGTGGAAACTGCACGGTTTCAAGCACATTGTGGTAAACCTGGGTGGGGAAAGGGAAAAAGCAACACTTGACCCTCCCTCATAAGCACCGTTGAGGTGCCCTTGAGCAAGGCCCTCGACCCCAACCGCTCCAGTGGAGCTGCTCAGTGGCCAGCAGATCAGACTGTGAATGGCTTCCACTCGGTGAATAAATAAAAGGTCACGCCTACTCTTCCTCCACAAATCAATTAGGTTGAAGAAAGGCAATCTAGCCAGATCCTCAACGTTCACACCTGCTCGTTTTGCTCTGCCACATAATATCTCTCTCCAGTCAATCCTTTCTGGCCTGCAGTAACACCTTCCCTGCTCTTTCCCCATCACCCAACCATCTCCGCCCACTCACTCACCTGCTCCCCATTTCCCTGATTAGTCCAGCACTACTCTATGCTGGCCGTCTCCCCTCCGTCTCTGCCGGACTGTCTAGTTGGCTTTCGTTCTGCCTGCCTGTTCTTAAATTGTCATGAATCTGAGCCACAGTGCTTTGTCTTCAATTGCATTGGAGCATATTTAACGTCATTTAACAAAATGATCCCCGGTTGAAATGTGAAATGTGTAATCCATAACTGTTGAGATGGCAACACTCTGGATGTCTCGGGGAGTGGATTATAATTAGAGTGCTGAATGAATGGTCAGAAATACAATTATTCCAACGGCTTAGCCACATTAAGATAACGTCCTTAAGGGAAATGACTATTGAGGCGGAGATTGTCCGAACAATACGTTTAAGTAGTGTTAGCTATATCTATTTTGTTCAACTCTCAGCAGACACTTATTATCATCACTTATAAAAGACATGACTGACTGCAAAGTGTCCCTGCCAGAAAAAAGTCCCATCTTCTCGACAGTTGTTCTGCCTCAATAGGCTAACTGACTGATTTTGGATCCAGCTGTACAGAATATTTGGTTAGGATTTTTGTTGCGAGGAAATACCTAAAGAGTAATAAAGGAAATGTATATGGTGTTGGTATAATGCTTGTTGTCTGTTTTTAGTAGCGAGCTGTAACAGCAAATAAAAGCTTCTGCTCCAGCACATGGTGCCGTTGCCTTATTTCACCCCTTACTTCTCTCTTATTTTATTCTTGCCCAGTATGTCTTTCAGTTTCTGGTTTTAAGCAGAAATAAAAAAAAAGGGGCGAAGGGAGAATAAACCTTCTGCCTTCTGTATTCAAGCACTGTTTGTATCAAACATAAATGAGTGTGGTAACCCCCTATTGCTGCTTGTTGACCCATTGTCTGTCAGTATTTTGTTATTTTATAGAATGAATCAGCAACGCTCCTTTTTGTACCCAACTGTGCTGTTTGCAGGACTATTGTTTAACTATTGTTTAACTCAAATTCTGCAGAAAATTGTTGTAATGGTTGGTGGAGGTATTCTAGTTCGAGTAAAATTAAGGAGTTGAGTATTTACTGTAAGTGTTAATAATCTGGTATTTTTCACAAGACATTAATATATGCAGAAAACACACTGAATGAAAATCAATCTGTACTCTGCATAACCAAGAACAACCAAGGACACATTGCTGCCAGGGAACCAAGCAGTGAAGTTGATGTACTGACAAATCATTATTTAAAAAAAACTCTGTGCTGTGGGGGTTCACACAAAGCCCAGGGTCACTGCTTCAATCCTTCCCTGCACTCTCAGCAGCCGTAAGCCACCAAAGATATCTCTCTTCAGTCTTTAGTTTACAATTGATGTGACGTCTTTGATGAGACGTTTTCTTTCTTGAATTGTACAGTTTTAAATGTTCAAATGTTGCCTATAAAGGCCACTTCAAACCTAATAACTTTTAATCAGTGTTTGCTACGTTTGATGAATAGAGCAAAATGACGCTCTGCTTTAGACTTGTCAATAAAAGTGTTCTCTATTTGCAAAAAATGAATAATATTCGACAGTTCTATCTTAATAATGAAACACTGATTTGCAAGGTTTTACTGTTTTATACTTTTGTAAGAAAGAAAGAAAGAAAGAAAATGTAGTTTTGGATGTGAGACCATGTTTAAAACATTCACTAGGTGTAGGCAGCATCTTGCAGCTAGGTGTATAACTAAACAGAAACAAATACATCCTTTATCTATGTTATCTGCTGGATCGGTGGTGCCACATAACAACAACGAGGTGAAACACAAATCTGTGACATCATATTTCCTGCAGATTGTATGGTTATCGCAATATCTTTTTTGGAAGGGTTCAATAAAGGTAAAATATGGAAAACAAGAGACTGGGTGGCAATATAAATTCAACGCCACCGAATAATTTTTGCTATTTACTGACTTATGTGAAATTGAATTAAAAAAGGTGTTTGAATCTCGGTTCTTTGCTCTTTAATTCACCGGAGTGGTAAACTGAAATGTCACTTTCCAACAATTATGGGCGAAGCCATGCATCCATAGTTCTGTTAGACCAAGGTGACATTATTATTCTTCTCTAGTGCCGGAACAACACCCTCCTAGAAGCAACCTCTCAGAACTATAGACGCATTATAGGTTCGGCGTCTCTGCAGGCTCAACCCTTTTTCAAAGTCGCACATGAGGCAAGTCTGCCAAAGGTCGATGGAGCCATCCGAGCGTGACTGATGGGAGCGCAACCGGCCATAAGAGGCACATTCTGGCACAAAATCAAGTTCCCCTCTTCCACTATTATCCTTTAAGAAAGACAATGTTGCGGGTCGGAAAATGTTAGTCCTGACACTCACTCCAGTTGTCGATGGGAAGGAGTGCAGTTTGCAGTGCTGGTCCTCAGTGCCGCTGTCTCTGACCTGGGTCTCCACATTGTGTACATATTGTAAGTGTCCAGGCTCAGAAGTGTGTGCAGCGTGTGGAAATGAGAACACACGGGGAGACCGGTCGGGTTTGTGGGAGCGCAGAGAAAATGATAAAGTGCAGAGAGCAGAACAATGGGAGAACAGTGCAAATGTATATTATCAGCAAAGGGCAACTTTTTAACTTTGATTTCAAAGTTCCGACTTCCTCTTTCATTGCCAGCGACCTCGCTTTTGTGAGAGGCACTCAAGACGAGGTGAGAAAAACATACACAGACGGACAGGAAGCAGACAGTAGAAAATAAAGTGTGTTATGGGGATATTTATGGCCTCTCCCTATGTCTGTACCTGTGCTAGTCACCGGCTGAAGACAAATATCCAGACTTTCCTACACCTGTGCAAAGGCAGACTCAAAGTGCAGACAAAAACAAAAGACCCCAAAACAAACAACAAAAACTAGTGCAAGGTTTAAATACACAATATAAGGAGATTGATTTGTACATTTGTGGAGGTTTGATATTGCATATGGAATTATTTGTAACTTATATCATTTATACTATGCAGGGTCAGGCAGGCTAATGTTGATTTTGTTTCAATTGGGAAAGCAATCTGACCACCTTTTTATGTGTGTGAGGCTCCTCTGCGGAGGGTTTACCGTCAGCAGAGCATTAACAGCATTGCCAATTGTAAGCCATTTAAATTAATGGGAGATTTTACAATGCACATCAGGAATTACACTATCACATAAATAGTGATAGAAACATAGGTCTATCTGAGGCAGCAAACTCTGCTAATGTGCAGCTCGCATTAATCCAATATGTGATTAAAGGAATACTTAAATTACAAGGTGCCATTGATATACTTAATCTCAGAGCCCACTTAATAACCTTGAAGCTCAGTGACTCTGCAGATGTGATGTGATCACTTCAGACATATCACAGCTCATATGACTGAATTCCAAAGGCCTGATCCACAAGTACTAAGAGTTAGCATCTGTGTGGTTTTCTTCTGAACCAGCTAATCCTCACCCGTCCTTTGTACATCCGTGGCACATCCTCAGGCCTTCTTTTTATTGATGCCATTTTATCTGCCCGCCTATTTGTTGGTTATACCCTGTCTCAGTAGTCCAAATAGGACTGTGAATGAGTAAAACATCAGAAAACATGAAAACATAAAGGTTTGAACTGCAGATGCTCGGTATCGGTGATTCCTTAAGGCCCTGAAACACCACGTCGGGCTGTCGGTGGGCATCGGCGAGTGTTTGCGGCGTGTCCCGCACCGTTGGAACTAGTCTGCCCTTGTTGACGCCTTTTCGGACAATTGAGCACGTTTGAAGCAGTGGTGGAGCCTGTCGGTGAGAGACACCGCTCTGATTCGCTGTTCAGCTTAAGAGAACCAGTGCTCAAGACTAAAGCGAGGAAAGCAAAACAAACGCGTTAAGTGAAGCGGGCACACATAGAAGGCTCTTCTCATGTTTCATCTTCATCTCATTTCAATACACAAATATTTACACAATGACATGGCCCTCTAGAATGAAGCTAAATGGTGAGCAAGAGCGGTGGTCGGCAAATGCTGCTTTATTTCGTGTAGGCGTCATAACAACGGCCTGTAGGCATGGTCTTCTGGTTTCCTTTTATTTGAGTGGCGAATACAAACTATCGCCACCTGTTGGTCTGGTGAGTTACAAACAAACACAGGACTTTTACTCGGCGTCCGGCGTCCGTGTCCTGTGTGAAACCAGAAGTTTAGTGATTTTTACTGATGCCAGTATACGCTAAACCACATAGTCACATGGCGTTACATCCGTAATTTACGTATTTTAGACAACCCGTGTGGTGTTTTCTAACCTTAGCGCCACCGTTACAATACGTTCATTACATGCAAACCTTCAGCGTCAAGGTACTGGGAAAAAAACTGCCGTCACCAAAGTGACTGCGGGGGCTTCTTCAGATTATGACTACAGGGATGAGAACACGCTGAAAGGTGGATTGTGCAACCCAGCGTTTCTCTTAATTCCCTCAAAGTTCTATTGGTCACCAGTTTGAATTTGCCAATTCAAATTGATAAAGAAATTAACCTGAAATAAAAGAGTTGTACAAATTTGCTTCATCGCCCTTCAGTGAATTCGCTAAACCAAATGATTCTATTGAAATCCACAATTGGATTCACCCTTTTAAATGCGGTTTGTCCATGCCTTTAATAAGCGTCTCCATGCTAGATATTGTGTGTAGGAGAAGCATTGTTGATTCATGACCAGAAGCACAAACTCAATACAGCGGGATACAATCTGAAGAAAAAAGGTTGAAAGTTCAGGCCAACCCCTGCCTGGAGAAAACTTGTCTAGTCCACAAAAAGCAGAATCTCCAGGCATAAAAATATACAACAACAAAAATATTAAATAGCACCACAAACGTAGACCTAAACCAGGGTAAATAATCAAATCTTTAATGTCAACTTCACCTCATCATTATGCGCTCACACTGGGTTATTGTTCTACGGAGCATGTGGGTGTTTGTGTGTGTTAAATACAAACTAACTCGTTTGCAACATTGAACCCCTGATATTGTAGTTTGACATTTTTCCATAAAGAGCTGAAAGGGAAAAGCCACTCTGATAGAAAAGCAGCCATTCCTACAAAGCAAAGGTTTAAATGCATCCGTATATAAGGATCATTGGTCAAGGTTGATCGACCGCGTTATCATATCTGTCTTCTAGGATCAGCAGCTCAAGGCCGGATGAGAAACAAAACCTGCCAGCCGTGGGCTTGGTTTTGTATATGCTTCTGAAGCAGAGGGAGGATGGATCAACAGGGGTGAGGTTAAGGGGCAAGGACAAAGCCATGAAGTGGTTATCCTTCTCTCTAAGTCCATCTATAGTTGTGCTTTAAAGTGCTGTTTTTGTGTGTGTCAACAAAGAACAAAAATGGAGGAAAGATGAAACCTTGCAATGGACACAGACAAAGGGGAGAGCAGAAAGGAGAAAGGAAGGACACAGCTTATCAATAAGCAATTCTTTCTAATAGCCATTTTGAAGGTGAATGTGTTACGAATGAATCGCAAATTTGGTATCTGCAATGAGGTGAGTGATGAAATAATCGCTTCTTAACTGTTTTGGAAGCGAGATTCATTTTGGTCATTTATAACCTCGAGAAATGTAGATCCGGTTCACACACTTCCCTGTTTATAAACCTGTAGAACAGTGACAGAGTGCATTGTCATGCTAGAGACCTAACACGGGGAATATCCTTCACTTAGTCCCTGCCATGGAGAATATTCTTTTCAGATAACTGCAGGGGCTTTTTCATTGCGACCTCATCACCACTCTATTAATAATTCACATTTGTGTCTTTGTGCGTGACTGTTTATGGATAAATTGGCTATTGTGAGAACTGCAACTGATTCTAAGGGAGTCTCTTTCGCCTCTAAAAATGTCCACCACTTCATCACATTCATGTGAATGAAACTGGTGTAGTTTGACCCCACCAAAAGCTGCATTGGACAAAACATATTCCCATTTATTTAAAAAATCCTAGCAGTTCGTTTTCTGGTCCAGGCCATTGGCCTTCCCCATGACGTGCTGCCAATCGGAGTGAAGGAGTACGGAAATTAAAATGTCATCGGGCATGTCCAACACAGGTCACATTTCAGTCCGTCAGCCCTGAAAGACAACATAAGGCCGAGACATTCATATGACAAAGTGCCTTTGAAATGCTAATGTCCGATGAGGGAAGTACAGAATTTGAATTAGATTGTCTTTGCATTGTAATAGCTGCTCTTTTGTTACTGCTCTCCAGCAATGATAATTCATTAACTGCCCTTTTGGCTATAGCTGTGGCATTTAATCCGAAGTTATGTTGGAATGAAAATACTTTATCAATTAATTCTAAGTGTGTTAATTGGATACAAACATTAGCTGACTTACTTAACATTTAAGGGGAAGGTTAAACATACAGTAACAGATGGTGGTAGTGCTCGTGGTGCGAGTGAGTGTTTGACATATAAATTGTACTCGTACACTTTAAAAAGTTTGTTTCTGTTCTTTAATCACTGGAAAACCTTGGGACATCTCACATAAATCAGACAAGAAAAGTTTCATACTTAGCCCCAGTGGTATGGAGCAAAGCGGGCAATTTGTTTTCCTGCTGATATTTTGAGATATTGGCTTCATAGGTTTTTGCTGTCAAAGGAGGAGAATGT